>JAKJXN010000002.1:582437-1118013 GCA_022225945.1 Didymella pomorum | reverse complement strand
TGACAAACTATTATAGCTGATTGGCTATAGTGTAAAAAACACTGAAGCTTTGTGTAAATACACCTGCGTGCGGTGTAATTAGGCCTATTTACCTAAAAGTGCGGTGTAATCTCACTTCGGCGGTGTTTTTAACACTGCAACTGTACCCTAGTGTGCACTCGCTGCAACCAACGCGAGATTCCGGATTGAAGGCAACGATGCCGATGGCACGATATTCGAGGGCTGCATTGCATTTGGCCCGAGAAGCGTCACGACTCCATCTGGGGGTACACACCTGTGCGACGGAACGAACAACAACGCAAATCCTGGCCCGGGTGCGACATTAACAACGCAAATTGATGAAGCTGGCAAACAATTTGGTCTCGATTATGACGGCACGTACTCGAATCAGTTCCAAGTTTTCTTCATCAATCGAATCGGTCAAACTTCGTCAAGTGGTAACCAATTCTGGGGTGTACTGCGCAACCGGGTCTTCACTTCTCGAGATGGCTGTCAAGAATCGGCCACCAACGATGATGAGGGCCTCTGGGCTTTCAATGCTTTTGCTCCTAATAAAGGTTTCCTACGGGTATGTTGGTCGGAAACTAGAGTGATGATCAATTGCAAAGCTGACATGCCATCTAGGTGTCTCCAGAGTACGCTGCAGTCGCGCCCGGAACAGCGGTGACAGTTACCATCACTAGTGGAAACCCCAACAGTGGCCAAGAATCCCTCTTCGCTGGGGCAGCACTTTCGAACATGGGTGTTTCAGGCGCGAATGGTCAAGTGACGTTCACTGCGCCCAGTGCGCGTGGTTGCTACATAATGAAGGCCACTGGTGCGAATCAGATCAGGTCGAACGCCTTTTATCTGTCAATTTTTGAATAATGCCATTGGATAGGGAAACCGCTAGCCAGTAGATAACAACGATCTTGTTCAAAATTGAATGCCAGCTACTATCAGTGAGTGCGCTACAACTTCGAGAACATTGTCTCCTTCATAGCTCGGACATCCAGCTCTTGCGTCCAAGTACTCCTTGGTTGTGTATGCAAAAACCAATATGTATGTGCCAGATCGCTCGGCTGCATCAGGTACGACTCGATGTCCTGAAGCTTCTCCTCTTCGCCTCCACGCTGCCACTGTCTCCGGCTGACGCCACCAATCAATTTCCCATCCACTGGACCGTCGACAATGATATTAGCAGCGTGAATGCCCTGACTCTGGTACTCGCGAGTAATGACTTGGCACAATGATCGAAGACCAAATTTGCCGGGCGAGAAACTGGACAGCCCAGGCATGCCACGGAGAGCGCCAGTAGCGCTCGTGAACAGGATCGTACCCTTCCCAGCCGCAAGCATATCAGGAAGGACGCACTTCGAGGACCAGAAAGCGCCGAACAGATTGATCTTCGTGAAGTTCTCGAACTCTTCCGTCGTAGTGTCGAGTATAGAGCGGCCGTTGACGCGTCGCGCGCCGGCATTGTAAACAAGTACCTGCACCGGGCCTAGCTCTTTACGGATATTCGCGAAACTGGAAAGCACAGAGTCTTCGACGCGTAGGTCGGTGGTGTAGTAGTACGCGGATCCTTTGCCAAAGTCATCATCGATACCTGCGACCATGGTCTTGAGCTTGTCCTCTGTCCGGGCGAGGAGCGCGACGATGAAGCCTTCTGATGCAAAGCGGCGTGCGACCGCTTCGCCTATGCCCGGACCGGCGCCGACGACAGTAATGATGGGCTTGTTTGCGGTGTTGAGAGACATTGTGTCGATGGCAGTGATGCTCAGTAAGTCCTGGGATGCTCGAACTCTCATCTGAGGAGTCAGGACCTTTTGATCGCTTTGACGGCGTTGATGATTACAAAACACGTGCGGGGAGCTCTGGGCCGAGGAAGTGACTATGATGGGATAAGTAAACTTGAGGACCTGCCCATACTCCGGCGGACAGCAGGGCAGGTCCACGTGCGTACATGATCACTGCTTGTCATATTGAGCATAATAGGTGTGGTAGCGTCGTTCCCATGACAAGAGTGAGGCAGGAGCGTTGGTTATTGAGGGCGACTGCCCATGAGGCTCTGTTCTGGCGCCTGCGGCTCAAGCGAGCCCCGCCCGCACCGTACCCGCCCACCTGCCCGCGCCAGCCGGCCCGCTGCCAACTCTTCCCTCTTAAGCAACATGCTCTTCCGGTGCATATGCTGTGCTGGCCTATCAATCTCGACGCTTGTCAATCTGGTCAAGACAGAGCCTCCAGAAGAGCGCTTTTCGCAACAGGCGTTTTACCAGCATCATGAGTCTGTCGCAGACCTGCACAAGTCCGCAGATGAAGGCTGCGCTTTCTGCACTTTCATCGTCCAGTGTCTGAAAGGCTATACGGACACACACCACATTTGGGCAACGACATGGGTTGGATCCTCATGTGAACCCGGCGAGTCATTATTCGAAGCTGCTGCTCAGTCCATAGAATCGGACATCAAGATTCGCCTGCTGCCTCGAGGCAAAACGCATCTTGACTCTGTACGAGGCTTTTCTATGCTTGACACTCTGTTCGTGCAATGTGGACCAAGCATCGGGCATGCGACCGAGTCTGAAGACGACAACGACGGTGACAGCTTCACAACTCCTGATAGCATTCCGGATGATATCCCGATTGAGCTGCCTGTTTGCTGCTAAAGGTTAATGGGCCTTTAGGTACCAAAGCCTACTTTTGAAACTAGATGCAGCGGCTACGAGAAGCTAACGGCTATCGCATTGGCGCTGGTCAAGTCAACCATGACTTGAGCTCTGCAGCGAACAGCCGTCTAGCGCGGGGCTGGCTAGAAGAATGTCGGACTACTCACAAGTCATGCCTGCGCGAGATCACTCCTGAGCTTCCGAGTCGCATGGTAGATGTGGGACACGCTGCTGGCTCATCACCTTTAAGGTTGTTCTGCACCAATGGGCTTCGCGCACCGTATGTTGCCCTCAGTCACTGCTGGGGTGGCAAGATTGAAACTGTACTGCTGAAGGTCAAGCTGCAGTCCTTTCAGCAATAGCTGGAATTTGTTGACTTGGCCACTAATTTCCAAGACGCTATTACCATCACAAGGAGTCTGGGTATTCGCTATCTGTGGATTGATTCCCTCTGCATCATTCAGGACTCGAAGAAAGATTGGGCTACCGAGTCGAGGAAAACAGGCCTGATTTATCGCGATTCGACCGTTATTCTGTCAGCGATGGCATCGCCAGGCAGCAGGCATGGCATCGCCAGGCAGCAGGCATGGCATAATTCGAAGCAGTGGTAACATCTTATGCGCCGATCCAAAAGCAGTGCAGCTAGCTATCTACCCTAGAACCGATTTTCGAACGACACGGTCCTGGTGGAGTGCGTTGGCGTTGACGAGGAGAACCTCTGCAGACTCGACGCACACGGCCGTCTTAGGAGTCGTGGCTGGTGACTCCAAGAGTCCATTCTGCCGCCACGTCAGTTCTACTTTGGTGAGCGGCAGATATACTGGCGGTATCCTGCGGGTTATCGCGCCGCTGATGGTATTGTCCACGAGGGTCAAGTTTCTGCAGACCAATACCGCAGTCTTTCTGGTGCTCTTCATTCAGAGCTAATGGCGTCACCTACCTCTGCTGGATACGGTCACAGTAGTGACGAGATCTTGAAAGACTATTTCAAGCTCGTAGAACGATACTCGCACCGCAGTCTCACTTTTGGCTCAGACAAACTACCAGCATTCTCTGGTGTCTGTCAACGTCTCGGAAATATTTGTTTGAGAAATACCTGGCTGGCTTGTGGACGGGCGACCTGGCCTCGGGCCTTCTATGGCAGTGAAAGCTAGAGGCCTGCTGTCACGCAGAAGAGTATAGCGTACCCAGTAGCCAGATAGTGTTAGGGAACAGGTGGAGCGGAGACTGCGCCGTTGTACACTACGATGAAGAGCTCAAGGACGCAGCACGAACGGTAGACCTGTCTAACCCAGAGGCGTTTGCGCAGACCTTTACATGGAAGTCGCAGAATCTGCAATTGGTGACTGAGACCGGATCGCCGTACCTTCTCTCCATCAATACGGACCTCTCTGGAGATCTGCTTACTCGGGGCTTCTGTGGTGAGGGCAAAGCTGGAGAGGAAATCGTCGTTGAGGAGGATTACGTCGCGATTGATTTTCAATTGTTCTCTCAGAACAAATACATTGCGATGATCGTACGAGTAGATGATCTAGAAGTCGATGATGGGGAGGTGCGGACGTACACTCGAGGACTGATCCTAAGCGAGTTGGATGATCCACAAGCAGCACAGCTGCGAGCGAAGCCGCACTACAAGAGAATTGGGATGTTTGAGTTCACTGACTTCAACTTGAGCGACCTAACCAATTGGGGAAGCAAGGAAGCAGACGTCTTTTGAGAACGCCAGTATCTATTCGTTTCTGAAGGCAGACCAACAAGCACGTTGTGACACTGGTATCTCTGTTGAAGGATTGATGCCCTTGCATTGCCAAGAGACCTTTGCGACATCTAGCCTCTATTTATTTGGTCTGTAGAACAGCACCATATCATCGCCTGAGTCTACACTACGCGTATAGTGTGAACACCATCTTCGTACCGCGAAGAAGGAAGGGCACGCTTAGCATCTTCTTCGAGCGACGCTATAAGCATCGGTAAACCATCATATGGAGAGCACATTGCTAGTCCGATCCTCTCAAAGATGACTTGATCAGGATCTATGAGTCTCAACAATAAGAACGGTATCCAGTCCTGGCCGCTCTTTGGACTTCTACTCATCATGTAGAATAGTCGTTGATGATGTTTGTCTTCGTCAAATGTCCGCTCGTCTGTTGGAGGCACGTCGAGATGAACCATTGGCCCGAATCGCCCAGTTTCCGACAAGGATTCATCCTGGCAACAGACTATTATGCCGTTAAGCACCATTCGCCATCGAAGCTTGATTTCAAGCTCATACGCTTCGAGTCCAGTTGGTCTCAGATCACCACGAATATCGATCCACCCCGCTGTGACAACACTGGTGATGTCATCCGTTGCGTGCTCAAGACTGTACTCGACCACGTGGATACTCCACTCGCCATCGAGATGAGGACCACGCGTGATGACGCCATCGACTGATGCCCAAGACCACGATGGAGCGCGGTAGTATTGAGGGCGGGAAGAGGGTGATCCATCCACTTTTTGACCATTGTCGACATACCATAGCAACGAGACGTTAAGACATCGCTTCCACATACCCGCAACGTACACATCATCCATTCTCGGCGAAAAACTTCTTTGCGAGACCGGACAGGGCGGTGAGCTTGTCACTCGGCACAGTCAGAAGTGTTGCTGTGTATGCTTCTATTATCGAGTTCCAAACGTAATAGTTGTCATGGGTGGAGTCTGATTCCGGGCCTCGTCTTGTGCTGTTCGTATCTGTAGCTTTTTTCTGATGTTCCAGGGCCTTGAAACGTGTTGATACCTGGGTCTGGAAGGGATCGGGCAAGCCAGTAGGATATGATTCGCATGCATTACGCTCCATGCACTCCCAAAGAAGCTCGCTTTCACCAAGTGAAGAATCCTGGGCGCTAGCAAACGTTCTTGAGTGACCCATGCCCGTTTGTTGATTGTGCAACTTGATACACTATGAGTCCAGAAGCATAAGTCGTGCATGGCACAGTGCACGTAGTCACTCGTATGAGCGAGATCGGCTACGCATACCTCAACATGCGTTGGAAGTATCAGATGCGGTTGGCGCGCACGGAACAGTCCTTCGCTGCTGTCTTTTGCCGCAGAAGCAGAGATGTTGCAGTGAGAGTGCGAGTAAACTTTGTGCATCAGACCCGCTTCTCTCGCCCAGGCAGCTCGATCGTCTTGCTGGATGCATAATGAGTCGATCCAGATGTATCGAACGCCGAGCCGTCTCGTCACGGCGATAGCTTCCCGAAAGGTTTTTGGCATTGCGTCGACCGGTATACCGGATTGTAGTGTAGACAATATATCACAGTTCAGCTGAATGAAGTGCGCATTGCCCCAATAGTGTGATAGAATGCAGTAGGAACCGACCATGTCTTCTTGACTCGTGAGAATGAGTCGTACGTCTCCATGAGGGTTCTGAGTCTTGCCAAGATACAGCAGCCGTGTTGGATACCAAACTTCTTGCGTGCGAATGTATTGAATCTCGTTGCACTTGTTGTGGGTCAAGAGACACTCTTCCAACCACACTTCAACATTTTTCCAAGATTCCTTCGACGAGGTATTGTCTGAGGTGTTGATCTGAGATTTCAGGTGCTGAATTCCTGTCTATGTCAGCTCCTTACGGCAGATGGCACCGAACACGAGCCTACCAGCAGACAGTTGTAAAATGTGTATGCCTTGTGCAGGCTTTTCTCTCGGACTGACGGACCTCCAGTCGATGCCGTCACCACTGAATGCAACTATCAGGGCGAAGTCTCCACCATACATTTGTCCGCGGGCAAGGAGTGTGATCGTGAGCCATGTAAGAAGCTCTTCGCTGGGTTCCAGCTGTTCAGCAGACTCCGCTCCTCCCTTTCTTCTACAAGTTACCTCTGCAGCCCGAAGAGCTTCTTGTTCAAGCAGCGAAAGTTGATCCTAGAAAGCCCGGCAAATATGACATCCCACCGCTGCTGATGCTTCGAGCGATTGCGTTGTTTCATGGTGTGCGTTCACGATTGTGGGCCCGTTTCCGTACTTTTCGTCTTCGGCAGATATGACAGTGATGAGATTAGCCCTGCAATTCAGCACTCCGATGCATACTTTGCAGAGCATCATTCAATTCCTCTGCTCCAATGGTATGGTTTGTGGGAAGTGCAACTGTGACCGAGTGGAGTAGCTGGTGAACGTGTAACAGGATGGATGGGAATTGCTCTCTCATTATCCAGCTCGGTAGGGTACCCCGCACTGATACGATACTGTAAGGAGGCTGTCTGCACGAGGAGCAGCTTCTGTTGTCGAAGCAGGCGTGGCACCCATTTTATGGCCTGTAGTGTGTCTGGTCGAACGCGTGAAATGGCGACCTTGCTTATTGAGTCTCGTCAGACGTAATCTCGAAAGCCAATTGCCTGCTCCAGGCGTTGGTAGATCGCTGTGGATTGAGGCTTTTCGCGTGGGGTGATGGGTTCTCCTGAGATGACCTGGCACCTCCTGAAATTCGCGGCACCCCACGAAGGCAGCTGCGTTCTGACTGGCCGCAACCTTGGAAGCTTTGCGCTTCCTGCCCCAACCAGCAACAACAGCATCAAACACACCATCAACCACACCTATGACCAGGTCATTCCGACACAGTATGATGATGTCGCAATAGACGATCTACGCGATGATCTTCACGGCATGCTTTCGGTCATTGGGTGCAGTCTCCTGCACGAAGAGGGGTTGAACACGCCTGCCCGGAAGGTCTTCAGGCTGTTTTCGACAACTCACATTGCGGTTCTTTTCCTCAAACCTCTTTCTTTGACTTTCAACCAGAAAACACCTTGAAGGACGCGGTAGGTAATGGTCACGGAAACAGAGATTGAAGAGGCTAGGGCCCTCCACGCTGTTCTCTTCGTCCTTCTCCCAGACTGTTGACGAGTATGGCACGAAGCGAGACCAGGTAGCCGTACAGAGGGCCTCGGACGCCATGTCATTGTGACTGATGACATGATCGCTGCAGTGGCGAAAGAGTGCAATCATCGCAATGGAACGGACTTCGTCAGTTCTCAGCTCTTTTCCCCGCGCTTGACGGCGGAACAGACACCGCTGGACCCGAGCCTCGACTGTACTATGGCGGAGTGTCTGTTGCAGAGATCACCTATCGCTCTTCCGATCGCATTGGCATGCAACACTGGGCGCAGGAGGGTAACTGCGGGCGCACAGTGCTTCTGGACTATGCAAGCTACGCGGAACGCCATGGGGCCACACACTCTTGCTTCATAGACCACAGCATCCCGCTGCATATCTTGCTCGACGTAGCAAAGGAACAGAACGCTCTTCAATTCCGCCGGGAGACATCCATTTTATCCGTATGGGCTTGATACGAGAGTGGGAGAAGTTATGAGGGTCGCTGAGCGAAGAGCATACGCCACTTCGACATCTCCCCAGCACGCTGGTATCGAAGCGACGATCGAGATGCTGCGCTGGATATGAGACACAGGATTCGCAGCTGTTGGGGACGCCGTGTAACTTGAACTCTACCTGCCACGAAAAGAATACCAAAGAGTGGCATGTCGGAGAAAGTACCAGGACTGTTCATGCACGGTGTGCTTTTAGCAGGACGGGGAATGCCTATTAGAGATTTGTTTCACTTAGAGAAACTCAGCAACTTCGGCAAGGAACAAGGCAGGTGGGAGTTCTTTCTTTCAAACACTCCGTTGAACACGCCAGGTGGTGTGTCCAGTCCACCGAACTGCGTGGCTGTCTTCTAGGCCTATGGTCTACGGCTCTCAAATGCACATTCCAGATCGTAGTCCTTCGGGGACACAGCTTTACATGGCTTCTGGCTTTTTGCAAAAGTATCACTGCATTTGTTGGATAGAGTCTTCTCTCGTCACTGAGTACACGTCGATTGTTCTGTGATACAGGCAGCAATGCATAGGCGAGAGTGCATTGTCATTCTCGGCCAAAATTGCCGGGAAGGCGTTGTCTTTCTGCGGCGATCGTGATCGAACAAAAAGCACTGCGAAGATGGCGCTGCCATCACTGTCCATGTAATTTTGGCCCGGATTGACCGTTGTAACTCAATTCTGCAGAACTCCTACGATTCGACCCAATTGCTCTCTGATAGTGCTGAAGGCAGGTGGTCAAGTTAACATGTGCGCTCAAGGACTCCCAAGTGAAGGCGGCGTGGAGATCCTTCCTCTTTCGTCGATCTCCCCGGAGGCTGAGAGACGGACGCACCCGACTTCCTGGGTGACGGTCTTCACCACACAACTCTACTTCAACTACATCTCCTTTTATTTAATCGCACCTGTCCTGTGTTCAATCTCCCGTATCATGTGGACGCGTACGGTCGGAGACGGTGCAGCAGAGCGTGGGGTTGACAGCCTGACCTGCTGGCCTATCTCTGGCCCCCAAAACCCCGAACCCAAGGCAAAGCAGGCGACGACCTCGACCAGTGCAGAAAAACTCACTGCGCATCGAAACAGCGCACAGACAACAGCATCTCGTCAAGCATGCGTCGCCGACCAAACAGCCAATAATCTCGACTTCGACAAGCAACACACGGGACAGTATGCAGCACGTCTGCCCAGTACCCGGCGGCTTTCACCCCTCTCAGGCTCAGGACTCATGACCTGGGCACGCAAACGAGTAAATCATGTCAAGTTCTGGCTTGACTTTTCCTCGAGGACTGGGGTTGGCGAGAAAAAGGGTCTCGATGCAGGCGAGACGCCCGCCCCCTCACGGACAGCACATGCCAACCACCCAACACGACCAAACTTTTTGGGACATGAACTCGCCAGAGTCTGAAGCGTCTGGTGACTGCAAGGCTTGGATAATCCTTCAGGTTGTTTCCGATCACGACTTACTTGCTTCTGCTGACCAGGTCTCGACGTCTCCTTGTGTGAGGAGTGCATCTCCGGTAGTTGCCGCTGCAGACTATTGCACAAGTTCCAAGGTCCACAACAAATGAGGAGACCACGTTCTGGTCAAGACCACAAGATTGTGCCAATACTCGCCTTGGTGGTCGATGTGGACGGTCGGTCGGTGTTGGAGATTGGTCCGCTTGCGTCAGGAAGATCTGCGGCTCGGGAGAGAGGGGTCAAGGCTGCCAGCACACCACGTCTGTCGTTTTGCGGGCGACACTACGACACGACTGATTGGAACAGAGACTGTCACTGTACGCAAGCCTTCCAATCGAACCTTGTTTGATTGTCCTACAAGATTCAATCGGCGGAGAGAGCTTCGCCAGCCACGAGTACTTCGTCAATTGCGCTTGACCGCCCGAGTGCGACAAGCATTGAGGCTCTGCTGACGGAGGTCAGTCCATTCATCGCCTGAGGATTGTATGGGTAATTGAGACATCCTGGACGAAGCAACAGATAGTACGCCTCTCATTCGCTGTTCACATCTCGAGAGTCGGCCCGCTGATTGCCGTCCGAACATGGGAAAGTGCAAGTTGCGGGAAGGATCTCTTGGGACGCTATAACCACAGCATGGGAACGCTAAGTTGTACGCTTTGCACCGTGGCGTCGGCTGGCGGGGAGCTTGTACAGGCGACACCGAGGCGCAAGCCACCACGCGGTCGCGCCGAAATCAACGGTAGAGTATCCTCCTCTATAGCGCACGTTGACTCGAAACGGTCGCTCTGCTGCACTTGGGCAGTCTGGTCGCCCATGTGGTTATCGTCAGCCTAGAGGGCGGGGCAGCAAGCTCAGCATTGCGACACTCGGAGGCTCGCCATACTCGCACAAGAATTGCCGTGGGTGCACAGCGCTATCGGTTTTGCAATGAACAGCGAACAGCGATTAGCGGACAGCGACAGGTCATACAGCTCTAACGAATCACAGGCATGGAATGTCAGATACTTGCATTCCGTCAAGCTGCTGCAGTACAGAATATGGGGGACCCAGACCATTGGACCCCCCAAGAAACCTGTCGTGTTGATCACCCGTCGACGTGGCTTTCGGAGTCCCATACCGCTGCACACAGCATACCATTTGGTATTGTCCCACTTGTTCGTGTCGTCTTCCAGAAGCGATCAGGTATGCCTTATCGCCCGTTCTCGTCAGGTAGCTAATCCAGAGCACTGTGCCCAGCCTCATACCTGGGGCTAGCGAGTGGTCTAGCAGAAGCGACATCGAATCACTCGTGCATGGGCATGTAGGCGGACATGGGAGGGAATGCGGAGGCCTGTCTGATCCATCTGGCGCTATCTGACCAGCCAGAGTCTATGGACATGTCTCAGATGCACCTCTGATCACGCTTTTCGAAATTCAAGCATGAGATGTTCTCGTCGCTTAGCAGGCAACTTGCGCCTTGCACTCTTTGCGAGGTCGGCGAGAACCCCCTCCGCGCTTACCTTTAAGATCGGCCTTCGAACGAAGCCATCCACAATTGCACAACGGACGATGCCAGATGCCATCATGTCACCGGCGAAAATATCTGCAACGGATACGAGTCAAGTCACCTTCGTTGAGATTGTTCATCTATTCAAACCTTGAGTAACAGGTCCGGACCGGTGAATACATCGTTCCACATTGATTGTTGGAAGCGGTTGCACAGTGCAGCACAGACATCCAGGATGTTCGCGAAAAAGGCTCGTTTTCGGCTAGTGTCTCGTGTCGGCCCTTTCAGTGATAGATGGTGTGCCGCAAGCAGATCGACAGGGTCAATGCCAGTCATCGCAAGTCCAGGCTGGCCTGCGGCCTTGTCAAGCGATTGCGTTCGACGATTGGCTTCGAACGCCCAGCGCATTTATGAGTAAGCGATTTGGGCTACTTGATTCGCTGGATAGCGCTCCCACATGCTCTCCAAGAATAGCGCTTGGACAACGCATGTGGCGGTGCGTAGCTACCATATCCCAGTGATAACACGCCTTTAAGCTGCAGTTGCTGTATCGCAGCTTCGGTTCCTGCATCCACATTATGAGTGGGTGCACCGCAGACGTCCATGCAACGGATATCGATTGTGTACGGACGACACTAGATTCCAAGTCATGGTTGATATCGAACGGCCGAAAATAGTGTGCATTGTCGCATATCGACCATCAAGATTCAAGACAAGTCGCTATCAGCACGCTGCATCAAACCCCCTCGAACAAGCCGATCTACTAGTGTCTATGAGGCTCGCGTTCACACAAACCGGGTGGCGGGACCGATGATAGCATAGCCTGGTGCAGGCCTCTGCACCTAGTATAGTCTATCTTGGGGGATCTGACGAACCGTGCCGTTGAAGGGATCACCCCGCAGATGCTACTGCGACAAACACATCCCCACGTGAACGGATGACCGTTACGTTCGTTGGTAACACATGATAGAGGACCACAGAACCCACCCACACGGCGTCAATCCATCCCGAATCATGCTAAGGGGACACGGTAACATTCCTCCGGAGGTGTTTTAACGCAGTCAATGTCGATGCGGCAGAGTAGTGATACCCCGCTGCAGATATGAATGCTCGATCTAGACTAGATGGGCAAGGCTACAGGACCACGGGACCCAGCACCGTGCTCCAAGCTGCAGTTCACGCTTGTCCGTCAACCTTATCCATGATATCGGGCCAGATTAGTTCAGGGACCACGAGGGATCACAGACGGTCCTGGGCATGGCAGCGACACGGACACGAAGTTCCATGCTCGAACACCATGTTCACTCCCTGTCGATGACACACTGATTGCAGGGAGCGTGTGCAATGCGGTCCCTTCCTGTGCGACTCTCGAGCATGCTCTGTGCACGGGGTATCTCATTGCGATGATTGCGAATGCTGGCAGCTGCAGCCAGAGTCTGCGGCTTGAGGCGACTGGAACAAGGAAGCGAAGCTTTACCCAAACGCCTCTTTAGAGCGCGCCCATTTCCACAATTGGAGTGCATGCAGTAGGCATATGCTTCAGTCATTTGCGCCCGTCAAGTATTGCAGTGCAGCCTGGAGGGGCCGGCGGTGACTTCTCCAGCTTTGAGGGTTATGGATTCATGTTGTCGCTGCAATGACATCGTCTCGAATGTGACGTTGCAAATGACGATGTCGATGGAGATGACAGCGGTGAGGCTCTTTGCTGAAGGAGCGGTGGTGCGGTGACTGCGCCCTGATGCCCCACCAGGATGCTTCGCTTGACAGACGGGCCAAACTACATCTGGGCAATGGTCTTAATTTTAGACCCTCCCATGTCCAATCAGACGTCATATTGACCAGCACAGCCGCTCACCAGCCACAGGATCCCTCTTTACGTTCCGGCGAAAGCGAAAGCATCGCGAATCAGATGAAGGGCGGACCCATGCCCGCGGATAGGGCATGCGCCTTTTGCTGGCTCACTCACAAAAGCGGTGGTCTAGCGTGCACATCGTCTGAATTGCACTCCCCAATCCGCTTACCCTCGCCTAACTCAGCATGGGCATTCATGAAGGCGGCGCCCTCACTCGCCGGCGTGCGCTTGTGGTCGTCGCATTGGGCATCGCGCGGCCCTTGGCTTAAGACAGGGGTGACATGGACCACCCGGCTTCACCGCAATCCACAGAGGCTTGTCGTCCCACGAAGCGGTCGGGGCGCGCGATCTAGGCGGGGACGAGGACAGATGGCGGACTGTATACTTCTGCCTTTTCTTATTCTCCGCTAGCGTGACTTACCGTTCCCAAACTGAGGTGGTATGCCACGGACCCGCTCCTGTAGGGCAGAGTGCAGGGGTTCGCGGTGGCTTTGTGCACTGTCCTCACTGGGGGCTATCGTGGTCGTGTCTGAGGCCTTATGTATAAACCACACTTCGCCCCCCAGGAACGGTCCTCAGATCCAGGCCTCCCGATCAGCACGAACACAACCTCTTCTGGACCTTGTCTACAGTTTCGGTCTACCAAACAGCATCCGGTCTACTCGCTTGTGACCTGTCACTCCAAACCTGGTCACTCAAGAGCTTTGAATCTCGGAACCGCTACGCGCCGTCGCATATCACCCCGATCCAGCAATTGATCTGCAATAACCAACGATATCGATTGTTGTCCTCCCGACCCGAAAATTGTGGCTGCCTGTGCCCTCTTTTCAGAGCTGGTAAGCTTCCCCTGCCAGGGCTGTCGTCGAGATGCGCTAGCGGACCAAACACTGCTTCTGCTTATCCTTCGATGGGCCCCGGCCTGCTTGCTGTCCAACCTTACTGACTTGCAATGTAATAAGACCTGAGCTGCTCATCACGATACACATCCAGCCTCAGCAATCAGCATCACATCAACCAACATGGTCGACTACGCATATCCCCCAACCATGCAGCACCACGACTTCGAGCTCTACCAGGAGCAGGAGCAGCAGCTCCAATACCTCCCTACCACACAGTCCTACCTTCCCTCATCAACCTACAGCATGGAGCAATCCTTCAGCGCACCATTCGAGCACACATTCCCTCTTGTCGAGGCACCAAGGCCACAGTACACCTATGAGCAATTCGCCCAGGGCCACAAGCTTGCGTCACAATACAACCACTACAGCCCTTCTGGATCACCTCACTCAACCCTGAACTCATTCCAAGATCAGCCTCCAATCCTCTCTGCCTCTTCTGAATCTGGTGCTTCAGCATCCTCCTCTGCCCTGGGCTCACCTTCGACCACTCCCCAATTCGAGATGGACGCATGGAACCCCATGGCCATGATGACCTCAGGAATTGACTTCCCCACAATGGCTGCAGAGCAGAAGTCATTTATCGGTGAGTCAATGGTTCCTTCTACAATGACTACATCATTCTCTTCTCCTACATCTACTGCTTCAAGCACTGCTTTCAAAACTCCAACGATTCCTGCCTCAGCAAGCTGGTCTTCTATGAGGTCGAGTCGGCGACGAGACTCTCTGCTTTTCAACGAGCTCACACCCAATGACATTTCAATATCGCCTGCTTCTTCATATACTTCTTCCCCGCTTCTCTCGCGGTCTTCTTCTTATCTTGTGCCATCTTCTCAAGCTTCTTGTCGGTTTCCTCCCCACGGGCTTCTCAATCGCACGGCACAGATGAGCTAACGCATTCATCGCAGACCCCAATGTCATCCAGCCTTTCACATACGCCCCTCAGAGCCCCTACCCGGAGATTCGCACATCACAGTCAGACTACTTCGCTGTCGTTGAACAGCCCACCTCACCAGCTCTGTCACATCTTTCAGCACAGAGCCCAGGCCCACGCATCAAGCAAGGAAGCGCATCACCCTTCCTTCAGACACACTTCCACCCCTACCAGAGGCGTGGCTCAGTAGCATCTTACCGCTCACAGCACTCAAACGCCAGCCGACGGAGCGGAAGCGGCAGCAGCTTCGACCTGGATGACGAGACCATGTCGAAGGGCCAGTGCCCGCTTCCAGAATGTGGACGCGTATTCAAGGACCTGAAGGCCCACATGCTTACGCACCGCGCGGAGCGCCCAGAGAAGTGCCCGATCACCACTTGCGAGTACTACACCAAGGGCTTCGCCAGGAAGTACGACAAGAACAGGCACACCCTTACTCACTATAAGGGCACCATGGTATGCGGCTTCTGCCCAGGTAGCGGCTCGGCGGCGGAGAAGAGCTTTAACCGCGCCGATGTCTTCAAGAGGCACCTTACTTCAGTACACGGTGTCGAGCAGAACCCTCCCAACAGCCGCAAGAAGAGCCCTAACGGCACACGCAAGGCTTTC
The DNA here is from genome assembly GCA_022225945.1 of Didymella pomorum. Classification (NCBI taxonomy): domain Eukaryota; kingdom Fungi; phylum Ascomycota; class Dothideomycetes; order Pleosporales; family Didymellaceae; genus Didymella; species Didymella pomorum. The sequence continues at coordinate 1,102,776 of JAKJXN010000002.1, read as the reverse complement.
TGCCCACAGGTCGCTGGTACCTGCTCGACTTGCTCGGTCACATTCGCCAACGCACAGGAATTCTACGAGCACTTGGACGACTGTGTGCTGCGCGTCGTGCAGCAGGCTGACCCCTGCGAGGCCATCAATCAACGCTTGCTGACCTCCGTTGCGGAGGACAAGGACGTCACCGACACACTTGATCGCAATGGTCTTTCCAAGAGCATCGAGTACACCATCCCCTCCTACAACGATGACGACGAGGAAGACGACTTCGATGAGGAGATCGATGTCGACGACCAGGACGATGCTACTTACGGCAGCCGCAAGTCGCGCTCCGGTAAAGGTGGCATCAAGAAGTCCAACTCGAATTGACAATCAACACATCCCCGAGGTGTCGGCGCATCGCAGCACGTCGGGGGTGGTAACCCCTCCAAAGTCACAAAGCCTGCTCGTGGACCACGAGCGGGTCTCACCTTCTCCAAGGGTGGCGTCGCAATCGCGTCCCACGGCCGCAAGAAGCGCAAGAACTACCCGATTGCCTGGGGCGCCCCAACAGAGAAGATGAAGATGAAGAAGCGTGTCATGTGTGTCTATGACGGCCCAAGGCGGCTGTGGAAGGACGACATGATGCTAGACTCCGAGTTCGAGGTCCGCATGAAGCTGCCCAAGGGTAATGGCTACGTGACCGACCTCGACGTGCAGACAGTCCACCGCGCTGAGTACCTCCTCGACGCAACACCCGAGGAGAAGGGTCAGTGGATCCCTGACAATATGAGGAGCGTGGAGTATGCGTATTGAGCGCACTGGTTAGCGTCACGAATTTCTTATCCTAATCACGGTCACGGCAAAAGGAGGATACAAAATCATGGTCGCTAGTTGGCGACCCGTACACAGACACGATTACGACATGTACAAGTTGTAGCATCACTGCTGTTTGGCGATTAGGATTTCTTGCTTGTTGGATCGATACCACTACCTATGGTCCGGGTTGCTTCGGCGTTTGAGCCTTCGTGTTGCTGGAATAGTAATAGTGCTGTGCACATCAATCAGGAATTGATCACGATATTACCACACCTCCCTACTTTGCTTGCTTATTGTGACCTTAACTCTACTCGCTATGCATCTTAGAGTCGTGCCTGACTGTTATCAGGCCGCCACTTGCAGCACCTCACACTCGCAGGTGTCGCGGTGGGTTTCCCAGCACCACGGGCATGGCTCTGCTACCCGCTTGCCGGCTGACGCCGGCTGACGCTGCTCTGCAAGGCACGCCCTCAGTATCATCGCATTGTCAATCATCAGTCATCAATAATTGCGATCTCACCAGCCAAGGCTCGAAGTCGCCGACGATTAACATTGCAACATCGACAATTAATCTGTACACCGTCGCAATGACATCAGAGCCGCAGATCGTCGGGCACGTACTGATCTCCACGTATTGGCAGGGGCCCCACAACTTGCAATCCTTCAACAATCCTCGCACCGCGAATCCAGACATCGAGACAGGGTGTGCCTGGTGCGACGTGAAAATCCTAGTGCTGATCTGACTGAGCACAACACCTCATGCGGGGGCTAGTATTGGCTGGCAATCATCTGCACGAGGGTATTGGGACGCAACACACTTGTCTGCGAGGTTACATACTGCCCCTGCAGGAAACAGATGCTGTGAGAGAGGTGAATGATCCTGCTGATGGTGCGTGGGTGTCGGCGCGTGCAAAATTACGTGTACCTGGGTGCAACGTACGGGTCTGAGATGAGGCGTAAACTGCTATGCACTGACTGAGTCTGACGAGGGTGCAAACGATACTTTGCTCTCGTATTGCAGAAAAGCCGGCTACAAAGACCGAAGTCACTGTAGCAGGAATGACCATGTCGCAAACAGTACTCAGATACCTATGTAGTGTCTGGCCTAGATCCTGTCAGACTACTTCCTATGGACTCTCAAGGTCAACCCTGCGGCTAGCTTCCTTTGCGACTCGACAGAGTTCAGCGCTTCTGAATTTTCGCATTCGTATCTTGAAACTTTTTGGTCATGATGGCCATCAGCCAACGGCCACACGTCTGGGCAGGAGTGGAGGCCGGCAAGAAGAGAAGGTGCTCCAGTGAAATCCAGACTTGCAAAACTTCATGTACTTTACCCGTAGTCACGATGCCTCAGCCAGCCTCACAGAAGGCCGGCCGGTCATGGCCCATCGAGTTTGACCCACAACGCTGGTGTTGACAGGCGGGAGTAGCGGTCATGGGCTGTGGGGATTTGGTGTGGCGCCGAGGCTGCGCAAAAGGTAACATTACCGCTAAACCTGCTATCGCTCCTCATCCTCTCTATTCGGCGCCTAGGATTCGGGTCAGTCCCCACTTGCCATGGACGCTGGAGATCCTCACGCGCAGCCTGCGAACGTGAGTGCATACCCAAATCCTAACGCAGAGGCCTTCAGCAATGCCGCGTCCGACGACAGCAACGCCCTCTGGCCGCAGGCGCCGGTGCAGCTTGCCCGCGGCCGTCAACCACGCGACGCGCTGGCTAAGATCATCCCATACAATGTCGCGTCCATGGATGAGTTCGAGGCGGCTCTGCGCGAATACCTGAGCGCGCCGCCTGAGCAGCCTGAGCACACCGAGGCGCAGATGAGCTTTTGGATAGGCACCAGCTTCATGGTGTCGGCGCCCACCCCACATCAGACGACGTCACAGCCGCAGCAACCGCAGCAGCAACCACCGCACCTCGCCCCGCCGAACCCACACGCGCCGCCCGGCTATCAGCCTGCAAATGGCTTCCAGCAACAGTACGGCGGTCCTCCGCACGCATATCAGTCCGTCTCAGACCCCGCGATCGCCCTGGCGCTGGGGCAGAACTTCCAGCAGCCGCCAGTACCGAACGGCCTACCGTATGGTCCAGCCCCGAGCAGCAGCAATGGGACCAAGAAGCCCGAGCACAAGGTCAGCTTGAGCATTATGGAGGCCCTACAGCCTACAGTCGATCCCAAGGACAAGATGCGCAAGCAGCGCGCCATTGCCAAGTGTTGCGTTGACGCCATACAACGCATAGATGGCTACAGATATAGTTTTCACAACTGCTGGAATAGCAGAGAGGACGATAGCTTCCGCTTCTCGTACTACTGCAACGACTCGCTGCTCAACAAGGACCGGGCTGCCAATGGCAAGGGTGCGAAGCTGGGGAAACGTGCAACGAAGCCAGTGTATGACTGTAAGGGGGTGCTGTCGATCAAGTTCTCGGCGACAAAGGAGACGCTGGATGTCTTCTACAAGCACGTGCCTGTACATAAGACATACGAGGAGCGAGCGCCACCACCACGCAAGGACTCGAAGAGGCGGAAGTTCTTGGAGGAGAACGATCCTGAGACATTACAGAAGCTGATCAACCGACCGAAGAGCGACAGCGTAGAGCCAACACCAAGACCGCAGAAGAAAGTGAAGAAGCCGCCGCCGCCGAGTTTAGAGCCACCCAAGCCGAATACCTCTCTGGAGAGCGACCTGAGGGCGCAGAGCCTGCAGTCCTTGCTACTGCTTATCAGAGACGACCCTTCTGCGCCGCCTGAACCACCTCCACCTCCGCCTGAGCCTGAGCCGCCTACGCAGCAACATGTTGCCAATTTCCAGTCGCTCGTTCAGTCCCCGCAGAACCGGCCCCCTCAGCAGCAACCACCGAAGAGACGGCCGAGGAACAGCTGTGATGTCTGCAAGGCGAAGAAGACGAAGGTGTGCCAGGATTCTGCTTGGCATGTTGATTTTCGGCTAACAGTGTTGTAGTGTGACGGCGTACGACCGACTTGCCAGACTTGTTTCGACAAGAAGCGGCAGTGCTACTACACCGACCCACCTCCTGGCGATGATCGACGTCAGTCATTGGCAGTCAGCGAGCCAGTGCGTCAGGTACCAGCACCCAGCGACGAAATCTCAGAGTTTGAGAAGATGAAGAAGGAGCTCGAAGAGGCAAAAGCGCGCATTACGCAACTGGAGCTTGAAAAACGCGCATCTACAACGCCTGTGCAGGCATCACAGGCAGCGCCGCGGGCGCAGTCACAGTCGCAGCCGCCGCCGCCGCAGCCTCGTACTCAGACACAACAGCGGCCCTCGATTTCCCAGACGCAGTCACACTCCCAAACACAGCAAGCACAGCAGCAGCAACAAGCGCAACAGCAAGTTCAGGAGCAACAACAGCAACAGCGCCGCCAACAAGCAGCCCAGAATCATAGACAGCAGCTTGCGCAACTCAACCAAGCAGCTCAACGTCGCAGTCCTCAACAGATGGCTTTCAACTTGGATGGTCAGCCGGTGCAGCAGCAACAACAGCAGCAGCAGCGTCTGCAAAGCCCACGACAGCTCTCTCAGACAGCGCAGCAGCAACTTCAGGCCGCCGCTCAAGCTATGCCTATGCAAGCCCAGCAGAGTTTCTTCACGGCTGCGAACCACCCGCCTTACAGCACGCTGAATCGCTCCATGGCACAGGGCTCCATTACTCAGCCCACACCAAACGGGCTCCCTAACCAGAACCCTATACCGTCGAACACCAACATGGGGCAGACGCAGCAGCAGGGCCAGATACAAAACAGCGGCAGTCGTGCGAGTGGCGGGAGCATTGACGCGAACAACTGGTACGCCGTTGCGAGGGGCAATCTCCAATGGCCGCCAGGCGCTTATCCAGCAGGCGTCGCAGACAAGTCTGGCTATTATGCGTATACCGGCCAGAATGCGCAGCAGCAAGAACAGCAAGAACAGCAGGATCAGTGGGCGGTGAGTCGGGGTAATGTCTTTAGGTGAGACCATTTGATGAGGAGGAAATTTGCTTCAAGAACATCGATATACCCCACAATACATGTACATGATTTTCGAGCTCACCTTTACCGTCACTTCAATGCTGGACTTCCACTTAGTGCAAGGTAAAGGCAGCACATGCCCATGGCGATTCGCAGCACCATACATCCGCGCCTTTCTCCACTTCCATTCTCGACCTTTCTTTTCAACTTCAAACACAACCACCAGCCGACCTCTCGACCGCCATTACGATGTCTTTTGGCGCGCTTCCAATCGAGCTCGACCAGCGCATCCGGTTCTGGACGAGGCAGGACTGCACAACATCTCCCAGGCCTTCAAGTACCTCCGCACCCTTGCAGAGCCGCTCCTCTACCGCAATCTTGCTTTCAAGGATAAAGAGGATGTGGCAGTTCGCCTTTTGCTCTTGAGACTTTTAGAGCGACCGGACCTCGCAGGCCACATCGCATGCTTCAGCCTGTCGGGCGTCTCCATAGACGATGACAGATACCATACACATTCGTTTAATGAGCGTATCTAGAATTGCGTCAACATGACCCAGCAGGCTATTAACAGTACACTCGAACGAAAGTCCCGCTACGATTGTACCTGTATCACATGGCTGGCGACGACTTCTTGGAATGATGTCTGGCCCTCATCATGTGTCTTGCTGACAATCTCGAGTACGTCTCATATGAGTCCCCCGGTGATCCATTTGGAAAGTTATGTCTCGGCGAGCTTTCGACAAACTCGCTAAAGTGGGGCAAACTGGAAGATTGCACTGTTGGCCAAGTTGGGATATTTCTAATTTGGTACTGCCTCATTGACTACAGCTGGAAGAATTCTCCCAAAGCTGCCTTCCATGGAAACGCTTGAGATCGGCGGCGTGGGTTTCTCCTGTGCAGGAGGCCCCTGGCAAATGCCAATGTCTGCACTACAAGCTCTGCACCTGTCTAAGATGCCTATATTCGTCCTTACAATTGAGGATGTACTCGAGTGGGCTCCAAATCTGAAGTGCCTGTGTCTCCAAGAAGTCCTGTCCCATAATGGATCCGAGTGCCAAAAACTCATCGGCATGCTGATAACGCACTGTCCTCGCGTCGAGAATCTTGAGTTTGTCAAGTGCGGCCTTCTACACGAACCACTGCACGAGCTACAAAAGGTTAGAAATCTCAAGCGACTATGGATCGATCTCAGTCTCTTATTCGACCTCGAAGATGAGCAAAACCTGCTCTGTCGGCCTCGTGGCCAAGTCTCAGCTCGCCCCCAAGAGCTTCACGTTACCTCGATCGACTAAGCAGGCCTCGAGCGCCCATTGCTCAATTACGACTTCGTCTTAGACAAAGACCTGAGGAGTGATGTTTTGGACCTTGCATCAGAGCTGGAGGCAACTTGTGTGTCTTGGACTCTTTGCGTGTCGGGCGCGGTGCCTTGAAACAATCAGTATCTCAGGATGAGCGACGTGTTGATAGATTTCACAAAGATCTGGGGGAATGAGGCAAAGAGCATATTCGAGTTATACGCCGATGGCTATTTGGATCAGCTGGTGGAAAGCAGTGCGTGGCACCACGACCAGGATACAACAGAAGGGTAAGGGTGTTGCTCCCGATTTCATGTTGCAGGTAGAGTCATGTAACCGCCAAGCTGTTTTGCAACCAACCTCATAACCCGCCTTTCGTCTGTTCGTTTGTCTTTCGTTCACCCTCCTTTTCCATCGCACTGCCCCTCATCCAACGAGTGGTGTCCGGCTCAGCCTCTCCCATCTGCCACAATTGCCCTTGACGACTTGCCCATCGAGCTCGACGCCCGTATGCTCAGCTTCCTTGGCCAAAGTGACCTGGCTCGCCTCACTCTCGTCTCGAAATACACCGTAAACAAGTCAAGGCTTTCTCGTATCGTCAACTTGAATTCGAACCCGAATGTCGTACGAAATCTCTAGTTGTTCTTCTCAGCATCGTCTCACGGCCGAATTTGGTGCAAGACATTCGAACATTCAAACGCAGGACTCGTCGTACAGGCTGCGCTCTCCATATCAATACATTACCTAGATGGCGGCACCAGCAGATAGAAAACTCCTTCCACAGTCTCAGGAGCCTTATTCGGAAGGCACTGGAAACAAGGTCATAACTGTGAAGGCGCCCACAATCTTGCTTGGCCGCATTCTTTCCCCAAATCCTGGAGAGGCATCTGTTACTCTTGTGATCTTCCTGGCAAAAACTGTGACACAATTCAGCTTTGAGCATGGCGACGTCCATACAAAGCTACTCAGTGCTATGGACGCAGTGTTCGGGACAGATGGACGACACAGCACCCGCAGCATTACTGTCAGCATAAACGATCATCCACCATCCGATGGCCGAGATGCTCATGGTGAGACTGCGATCTAATTGTCCTTGTTTGCTATTAGGCTGCAGAATACAATTGGGAAAAGTCTACTGGCTTTCCTTCCTGGAGCCAATTTTTGGATGGTAAATCGACATGGTGTTTGTGCGCCTTGGCGATCTCCAAGAGACGAACCCTATGTGCCGGGAAGATGAGAGGCGCGGGGAAGCAACGAAAGCGCGATTGGCAATTGTTGGCGTCGTAGAAAGGAGTCGCATGCTAGATCAGAAGCACATTGTAATCAACAGGGTACTCGTTCATGTTTGGTCGATGTACTTCTAGCCGCCGAATGCCTCCGACTTTTCCGGAAATGGGTCACTTATCCTTCTTTACAGTTTGGGGCGTTACTATCAAGCTACTGCTTTAACCACCCGATCTTGAAATGCACGTGTCACGAGGCTTGAAAGATTTCAGCATTCTTGACAACTTTCAAGATTGATTCACTCACAATACCATAAATAGTTCGCCAGAGTGAAAAGACGGCAGTCAATTCATGACCTCTATATATCGTTTCGAACTTCCAAATAGTCTGGTGATAGCTACCCACAGTCACCCTCCTAATTTTACCCACGACGGTATGTTCCAAGTCATGTCACTCTCAAAGCTACTCACTAAGCTCGACCAACGACTCATCTACTTCATCGACAATGCCAAAGATCTAAGCAGCATGGCTCAAGTGTCAAAGTACTGCCGGAAGCTGGCTGGGCCTCGTATGTACCGCCACCTCGACCTCCATAAGGACAATTATGTCAGCGTCTGCCGTCTCCTCGATACCATCATCCGTCATCCAAAATTGACTTAGCACATCAAGTCCATCACACACTCGGACCTTCGCAGCTCGTGGGGAGACGATGACGACGAAAGAATGGATGAGTACTATCTTCTAGACAGACATCGAGCCTTCGTTCAGAAGGTCGTCGCGTGGGCATATCATGATGATCCTGAGATGAAAGATGTTGAGTCCTGGATGAGGCATATCTTCAAGCACGAGTTTCAGACAGTTGTAGTGTTGATTGTATGCGTGGTGTCATATAAGACCAAGCGCATGTCTGCTGCATCTTCGATGATACAAGGCGCCTCTACGATCAAGCGCATCAGCTTTTGAGAGGAAAGGAAAATCCTAGGATAGAGTTGGAACGGTCGCCTCTTTCAACGGGGGCTCAAGACACGATAAACCTTTCCATCCGTTTCCCAAATTGGCATCTCTCGACCACATAACAAGCTATCCTGTCGCAATCGTGGCAGTTCCAGACCTCCGCGCATTTCGCATCAACGGTAGTGACGAAGTCAAAGCCCATGAGCACATCCCAAGTGCGACTTGCTGCGACCTGGAGGCGCTGGATATCTCCTACGCTACTGGCTCGTCAACCATGTCTGGAGAGACTGGTACTCGGTCATTTCCGTTGATCGGGAAGATGCTTGGCTTCCCATTTTCGACGCTTTGATCAAGTAATGTCACAGACTCGAGTACCTTTAGCTCACGATCTACCAAGACTCCAGAAATAGTGCCGCTGAGGCCACGCTCAAGAACTCGGCACGCCTTACCAATCTCACCCAGCTCTGGATCGATGTAGACCTTCTTTTTGACCGCCGCGACAGGAAACACGGTCTTCTCGAACCCGGAAAACTATTGAATGAAGGCCTCCGGGCTCTTACAATATCTGGGATCGACGTAGATGATTTTGAGGGACACATCGAACTAGGTCTCGGCTCGACTATCGAGCTTGATCTTGAATACCTCCACCAAATCTCGTCCATGTGTCGATCCCTCCAGAACCTTTCGATCATATCTGATTTCTGCAATGCTTGTGGAAGCCTGCTGGTGTTTTGCGGTCTCAAATCCCAACCAAGATTTGGGAAACTGATGAGATCTAGTTCCGGGCGTATAGCCTGGCGGACATTACTATCGGAAGCAAAGAAGAGGCTCAATTGTTCGCGGATCGTCACGGCTGGTACAATGCAGGGTTAGAATCATTTGACAGTGAGTGTTTATGGGAAGACTCTCTATTCAATCACTGCCTCCACGCTTCGAAGTGAAAGGTGCGCTCTAGAGGGTGAAAACGCTGTCCAGAACTCATACAGTAATTGCCACATTCAACTCGCTCACAATCATCTTGCAGCCCTTTTACACTCGACCAGATCCCCACGCCATGTCGCTCAAAACACTTCTAACGGAGCTCGATGAGCGCATTCTTGGCTTTTTGGCTGATAAAGATCTCAACGCTATGTCTCGTACATCGAAGTACTACAACAAGATTGCAGAATCACACCTGTATCGGCGAGTGGTTTTTGGTTTTAATCAAAACCATAGAGCCCGGAAGCTACTTCTGACGCTGCTACTACGCCCCGATCTGGCCTCACACATTGAAGAAGTGGAGGTCACGAAGAGTCAACGATCACGGCCAACTCGCGAACAATGGTCTGCCAAAGCACATCCACTAGAAAGAGCGCTTTATAGCCTACAAAGCTCCTTTACCACCATCGTTGGGCGTCATAACGCCAGGTCAGGCATCCGAACGGCGTGGCTGGCTTCGATCCTCGCACCGGACTATCTAGCGGGCACGATTGCTCTAATTGCATGTATGGCAACAAACATCGAGCTTCTCAGCTACACAACCGGTTTGACAGTCGACAATCGGCATTCCCCTTCGTTCTTTAGCCAGATCCTAGCAGAGGTTGCCTCATGCCAACCTATCTCAAAGCGGCTGACGAAGCTCAGCAAACTTACCCTTCAAAGTATGGGTCACATTGAGCTCCCACGTCTTCCATCGCTGGAGTTCATCAAGATCGCCGATACTCGCCATGTCACGTTCCCACAGTACACGCACTTACCCATGGGCACAAATCTGCGCAAGATCGAGATCCTCCATAGCTTTGGCCGCACATTCTTACCAGACTTCTTGCATCGCGACCGCATCCCGCACCTCAAGAAGCTCATCTTCCGCGATCGATGGGGCAGTCCGCGGATGACCTATCAGCAGGTTATCGACAAGCTGAGGACCGAGTGTCCAGGGCTGAAGTACCTGAAGCTCACCGTCGAGAGCCCATATCAGGGGTTGCCTATTCCTATCGCGCCACCGCAGTATGCCGCCAGTGTTGCTTGAGGAGCGTCCTGCAAGTGTATGTTGCAAGGTTTTCTTGATTTGTATTGGCTTGTATGAAATATGTGGCTTATTTGCGGTCTGCGATCGAATTCCTGGGTATCAAATGCAGTATAATCACGATTCTTGATCTTCCATTGATCACCGTGACCCGATGACTTAGTCAATGACCTCCAGCATACTGTAAGCCTTGTGTCCTACCGCCTTCTTTACCACTGACAGAGGGTCAATCTTCTCTTCCTTCTTCACCTCTACCATGCCATCCTCGCCCACAATGGTCTCCTCGACGATCTCTTCTTCGCCATCGAGCGCGCCGGTCTCGAGAAACGCCTTAAGCATACCATGAGAGTAGCCTGACACAAGTGCTACGTTCTGGTCATCCATGGTGACAGGTTTGCTGGTTTGCCCGGCCAGATTCCAGAAGATTAGCTTGGGCATGTCGTATCCAGCGTCAGTATATGCCCTCTTGATGCGATCGAATGAGGAAGACCAGTCTTGCGGGTCCACAGCCGAATCAAATTGCATGTCGCTGAAAACAAAGACTTGTTTGACCATCTCTGTCTGCAGTATCTTCTCGAGTTGTGCGGTCTCGAGCAGACGCTCAAAGACGAGCACGAGGTCGGTGTTCATCCCCCAATCCATTCCTCGTACGCATCCGACCACGCTGCAAAGCTTGTCTAGCTTGTTGTCTTCGTTAAAGCTGACGAGTCTTGGGGATGCGGAAAATGTGATGATGTTGCCGCCAAAGGGTCCAGTAGTCACCGAAGCGATCAGGAGTGAGAGGCCGATAGCAGAGTCCATAGGACTAGACCCATCCCTGAACTCTGGCCAACACATACTGCCACTCACATCGCAGACTGCAATGGACGACTGCAGTGCTCCAGCGTCGCTAATACTCTTCACCAAAGTGCGCCATTGACCATCGACGACCTTTCGTTGGAGCTCTCGCTGCAGCGCACAACCTTTCCCCTTGCCGATCTCACCCTTTCGAAGTGGTACACCAGACTCTAGCTGTGTCTTAAAGGCCTTCTGCACTAGCGTAGACGGCAACAAGGTGGCACCTGAAATTGCGGCAGTCCCGTCCGTGACGTTGTTGATGTACTTTGTGAAGCGCTCTTCATCTTTACGGATAAAGAGGTTGGTGTAGCGATCCATGGCCATCGACGGCACATGACTATAGTCGATGTTGCCGAGCGTTCCAGCAACTATGTCTCGCTCTACCACATCGAGGGCTTTCCGCAACGGAGAGGCGTATTGCTTCCGGTAAAGCTCGCGGACATGGCGAAGGTAGAGCTCTCGGTTGGATGCGTCTGGGCAGTGTAGTGCTGGGTCTGGGAAAAGCGCTTCGGCAATTGAGGACAGGATGAACGTGTGCTTGTCGTGGAATTCTCCAAAGGTAGGAGCCCACTTGGCAGCGAGAGACAGCTGGAGACCCCCACGCTTGCCTGAGTCCAGCAAAGCTCTGTCGGTCTTGAGCTGGTCGACGATGAGCTGCGTCACTTTGACGTGGAGTGCGCGGTAGAAGGGATCAGTGTCGAGCTTGTGCTGTACCCGTTCGTTCTGGTCCTTGTTCTTCTTGCGTCGCAGCTCACGTGCGGTATCCTGATCGTTCTCCCATCGCTTCCGCTTGCCTGAGTTGGAACCGTCTGGCTTTTGGTTGAGAAGAGAGTCGAAATCGCCGTCGACTTTCAACTGATCATTGACTGCGAAGACAACAAGGTTGAGGAGGTCCTTCCAGTAACCGTGAGAGGTGCCGTTGCGGACGTCGTGAGCCTCATTTGGGACCGTGGAGGTAGTCGTACTGTTGTCGACTGTGATCATTTCAAAGTCGTCATCTGCGTCATGATCCGGATCAGGCTTCGAAGGCTTCTTTGCGATCACTGGGCGGACTAGCCACGGCAGGCTCTCGAGAAAGGTCCTTGGGTGATGAACCGCGAGCCATCCCAAGGCGCTATAGGCAGCCTTCCTGCTACTCTTGCCGAGGTGTATGCTTCGAGCGTTGAAGATGATCTTCAGCGTCAGAAGCGCGTCCTCCTTCCAGGCCGAGGTGAGTACTTCGCTGAGTTGGCTGTGTGAAGTTCCTTCGCCAATATCGTAGAACAAGTCAACAAGAGCATTCTTGGATGAGATGTTGGTGACATCAGTGTTGTCTGTCAAGGTCTTGTTCTCGTCAAAGAGCACCTTTGAAGGGCGAGGATTGTCAGCTTCAAATGGAGCTGACCTCTTCAGAGAGTTGTGACTCACTTCCTTGGTCTGTGGCGAGCCTTCATCTTGCGTTCGGAGCGTCTGCAGCTCGTTGGTGATGTCCTTCAGGCTCTGTTGGTTGGCGGCCACTCCAGATGTACCAGTGGTAGTCTTGAGCTCAGAGGCAGCCGTGAGCGCGGAAAGTGTTGCAAACTCAGGAACGAGGACTGGGAAGGAAGAGTTCAGTACTGAGTGCCTCCTGGGTACGGTGGCCAGCGGGGCTGCGACCAATGCGGCCAACCTGTCTCCCATGTTGAGTGTTGCTGGCGAATGCAGTGGATGTTGAGGTACAGCTGGACGAGTAGTTAAGAAGTAGTGTTGATCCTCCCAGTCACATCACGTTATGTTGACTGCCTGACGCTAGCTTCTCTTTACAGAAGGGAAAGGGCGACGCTGAAGGGCGGTAGCAAGCCGCAACCCACCTGCGCAGGCAAACTTCTGTCACGTGTTTTTCGTATTCACCTACATTTGCTGTCACTTGTCAGACTAAATGCACGAAGGAAACCTTGAGTCAACGGTGTGACGTCTACTTTCAGCTCAGATGTCCACTATACGAGGAAGGAAGGCGCAGCACTCGAGTCAATCCCTCGTCGAGTCTGCGAGAGAGTTCCATAATACGACTGATTGAGGACGCGCAGACTGCATGATGGCAACGCCGAAGATCGAGATGCTGGTGAAAGGCGCTCGAAAGGCGAAAGACGCGTGAAGCTCAGCTTGGCGTGACGGCAAGTGGGGCGCGGGGCGGCGCTGCCTGGAGAGCTACAGCTCCAATCAACTCCGCCATCGCCGCAGACGAACTCACCACCACAACCATGGCAACGAATATTGAGCAGTCGTCATTCTTCCAGCAGCGGATAGCCAAGGGCGAACCGGTCGTCAAGGGTTTGTGAATTGCTCTCACCGTAGACAAATTCCGCTAACTCCACAGACCCTCCCAAGTTCGACCTTGAATCATACATTGCCAATTATGCTGGTACGTCGCTATGTCTACGAGCTTTCTACAGGATCAGTCGCTGATGTATCTACAGGCCATACAAGGATCGACCGACTGCACCACATTGGTTCTCACTCGCCGTACCTCGCTCTCGATGCATACCGCCTGGCAATTGCGGAGGCGAAGAAAGGCAAGAACGTCAACCTCTACCTGCAACTGGTAGAGGAGCTGAGCAGCATTGCACCACAAGATCCTGCGGCTCTGACGGACACAACATGGGCAGAGAAGAAGGCACAAGAGACCCAGCGCGAGCAAGACAGGCTGGAGCACGAGCTCAAGTCGTACAAGAACAACCTGATCAAGGAGTCTATAAGGGTGAGGCTGCGCACAAGATGATATCTTTTGGCGCTAGGCTGACGATCCGTAGATGGGCACGGAAGACCTCGGTCACTTTTTCTACGACACCGGAGACTACAGCAACTCGCACAAGTCGTACATGAAGATGCGCGAAAGCTGCACCTCGAACAAGCACCTCGCCGATATGACTCTCCGACTCGTATACGTCAGCGTCGCACAGAAGTCGTGGCTGACTGTGCAATCCAACCTCGCCAAGGTCGATGCAGCACAGCTGAAGGGCGAAGACAAGAGCAAGCTAGAACCTATTGTGTCTGCTTGCACGGGTCTCGCGCACATGGCCGTTGGAAACTACAAGGAAGCGGCAACAAACTTCCTTGGTACACTGCCCACGTTCCTGACCACCGAACCCGCCGCTGGCATCACATGGCAGAAGGAAGTGATCTCTGGCAACGATGTGGCTGTGTACGGTGGTCTTTGTGCGCTTGCTTCGATGGATCGCAGCGAATTGCAGGCAAAGGTGCTTGGCAACAGCGAATTTAGGAACTTCCTCGAGCTCGAACCGCACATTCGCCAAGCCATCAACCTCTTCTGCAACTCCAAGTACAGCGCATGTCTCGACGTGCTCGAAGGCTACCGCAGCGACTACCTCCTCGATGTATATCTCTCGAAGGTGCTGAACACAATCTACGGGCGCATTCGTACCAAGAGCATCGTACAGTACTTCATCCCTTTCAGCTGCGTTACGCTCGACGAGATGTCGTCCAAATTCCCCGCCACAGGCAACAGCACAATTGAGGAGGAGCTGGAACATATGATTAACGATAAGACACTCGAAGCACGGATAGACCTCGTCGACCGACTCCTCATCTCCCCGCCCACCAACCCTCGCTACGACGTACACGCCAACGCTCTCAAAATGGCCGAGACCTACGACCACACACTCAGGTTGCGCCTGACGCGTCTGAATATGCAAGCGGCCGGCATGGAGATCAAGGCAGAGAAGGGCTCGAGCGACAGGACGGGCTCCATCGGCGAAAGCCTGAGGGGCCTGGGCTCAAAGATGGGCTTCACCTAGGAAGCGAACTCATCTGCAGGTCTCAGGAGGGACTCTATGTGAGACCGGTCCTTATCTTGGGGGTATTTGCGGAGAGCATCATGGCAGGCGTTAGAAGTCAAGCAACGAGCATTTCAGGCGTTCAAAGGCACGGCGTGAAAGGCGCATATCAGCGAGGGGCATATGGGTGTAAAGATTTTCACGATGATTACAGTTGACGATTACGGATCAAAGAGGCATGACCTGCAACACTCGCTCAATCTCCGATACTTTACGTTATCAATTGAACTCCATTCAGAGGACCCTGCTGTCAAGCAACTCTCTCATATCGCATTTGCCCTGGGCCTTCATAATTCCACGCTCCGATAGACACTCTCTGATTCCCGAACCTCTGGATCGTCTAGTAACGCTCGCACTTGTTCGCGGTCGAACAGCTCGTGGCCAAACTCGTTGTACGTAGTGAGTCGAACACCTGGATCCTTGATTTGGTGCAGCAGATAGGTGAGGCGGAGCAGACTCTGTAATAGTAGCGAGAGGGTTTTCAAGCGCCAGACCTGCTCCGTCGAAAACAGGTTCAATTTTGTGCTAGAGGTTACGGTCATGATCTCGACCAGAGTGCTCATGGCCGTGTCTTGATCGTGCAAATTGAGATTGTCTCGAAGGTGGCGCGCGATCGTTAGCTCGAGAACGATAAGGTTCGGGGGCAGCAGCTTGTCTGGCTGAAGAAGTGCACACCGGTCCTCTTTGCTGACGTGGTCCAGATCAATGCGCCGCGTTGTGAGGTCGATGAAATGGTGCAGCCCTGGCAGTGGCAGTGGAGGTGACTGTGGCTGTACGCCATCGACAATGGTATCGTAGAGGCCAGTTGACTCCAGGTATTCCCGAAGAGGACAGTGATCCCGAAGTGTTGTCGTGATCTGCTGTAGACAATCGAACTGGTTGCACGGCATAGCGCACAGCGCGAGCTACTCCAAGTGTGTCGCCCGGCCATTGTCGCAGAGGCTTACAATTGTGTTGTAGCCGTGAGTCAAATATCCTCGAGCTCCAGAGTGCACAGCCTCCTAACGGACGGATGGACATGGTACAGTTGGAGGTCTTTAGTATTGCAGACCGTGAGGGTCTCCAGGCCTGCGATCACTGGAGAAATGATTCGTGAATTTTCCCAGATTCCGATGTGCCGGAGTTTCGTGAAGCGGTTAGGATATGAGAAATTCAAAGCGCGCCCAAGCCGAGTCTCTGAAGATCTCTCAAAACGGATACTGATGGTCTCAAGGTTCACGGCCAGGCAGGCTACCAAGACCCAAGATGCCTCCGACACCTAGCGTCGGAAAGAATGTCCCACAGCCACAGGAGACTGCGATAAGAAGCCGTCTCAGCAAATTAAGCCGGGATTGAGTATGTCTTGTCGATTTCAGTTTGATTGGCTCCAATCAACGTGCTCAGCCATTCGTGGTTGCCCGGGTTCTCAACAGCCTATTCATGGGCATGTACGGACACAAGTGCGATGCTCTTGATGTATGCGGCGAGTCGTGGTCGGGAGATGAGAGTCGGAAGAAGACTACACTTGCGTCGATATTCACACGTCCCGAAGTTGGTCTTGTGATAGAGGTGCGGTTCGGCGAGCGACTGCCAGCAGTTGGACACTTGCGCCATGCGACTAAGCCCGTCGTGATCGAGGAAGGTGAGTAGTCGCTCATCGAGCTCTGTGGGGAGCGCGCTCAGTTTCAGCGCGTTTTGGGTCTGCGCCGGGCGTCTTCGAGGCCAAGGGGACGTTGTGTGAAGCTTCCAAGGTTGAAAGTCACGAGAGCACATGGGCAGCAAAGATTGTACGCCTGCTATGACTAAGCAAACGGTGCCCTCTTTCACTTGTTGTGCACTCAGGTAGAAGCTGTCAGTGGACCCTGAACGCATTCGGGACCACAGCTTTCGCAGTTGCCTCTTCCAGAGTCTGCAGCTACTCAATCCTTCGGCTCAACCACGACAACAAGTCCGCCATGTCTCTTGCTAAGCTTTCGACCGAGCTCGACAAGCGAATCTTTGAGAACCTTGTTCGCAACGACCTTTCCGCAATTTTACGAGTCTCGATATGCTATCGGAAGGCCGTGGACACTCACTTATACTGCCACCTCGCATTCTTCACTACCCAGGTGAAGCAGGTCGGCCTGCTGCTCTTGATTCTACTCGCTCGGCCTGAACTACTAAATCACATTAATTCGAAATCACATTAATTCGATCAGGTTAAAGGCCAGGTGGTCCGAATACGTTGTATCTCCGGACTCTTGAGATGCGCTAGATACGCTAAATACCTCCCTCGGTACTCTCCACACTTTCTTAGCTAACGCCTTCCGCACGGGCTAGTATTGCTCGTTATAGCCTCCCTTGGTTGGCAGCAATCTGCTCAGAAAAGACAGCGATGAATCGCAACGATTGTTTGGAGGCATCGTTGACCTTCATCGCTCATCTGGCGGTAAAAACCTTGAGCATATTGTGTTTTACGAGGACGAGACTAACAGAAACAGCGTGTTCATGACCCGCATCATAAGCAATACTCGTCTGGGACTCTTCTTGAATCTTCGCAGGCTGGACATCGCCACTCGAGCGAAGCTCTCACTCAGGCTTTCACCATCCTTGGCGATTCTAGTGATCACTCGCTCGCCGGACATCGAGATACATGCTTCAGACGCGGCTACAACGATATTGCACACTCTCGAAATCGACAGGGTAGGATGAACACTACGCCTAACTGGAATACTCTGTGACGGTGTTGTGCCAATGTTCGCGTGACTTGTCATTAAAGTTTGGCTATTCTGTACTCACGAATATGTTGATAGGCTCATGACGGCACTCTTGGGGTACTGTCCACTGCTGTACCATCTCGAGGTAGCAGACGGGGGTTAGAACGGATATCCTGGCGAGCCCACTGTCCATTGGTCTCAGCTTCACCGCATGGAAAACCTAAAGGTGCTGCATATTGCCCTGGAGAGGTTGGCTGCAAAGAAGGATAGCCACACGCTACTCAACATTCTGCCACCAAGACTCACTACACTCCACATGTTCAAAGTCGAGTACCACGAGCTACTCGAGTCGACTTGGCCACATCTGAAAACCTCCGACGAAGCTTCTGATACTTACCTGAAGGGCCTGATGAGGTGCCCAACTCTGACCTCAATCAAAGAACTGCGCATTTTGTACTTATGCCTCGATAGAACAGACCCGTGAGAGACGACGGAAGGGCGCTTGGCTCGATTGTGGCTAATAGCTGTATCCGCAAAGCTATTCGAAGCAGCGGTACTACGTTTGAATTTCATTTCAGTAATTGTGATTGCCGAGAGGGGATTGGGCAGCAGATTGATATCTCGATGTCTGAGCAGGAGCATCTGACAATCGCGCCCGTGTAAGAGGTGGATGTTCGTGATACAAGAGCCAGCATTGCTTGAAAGCGCGGTTTGAGACAGAGGCAGGAGCGTTTGATGCTAGCTGGGACAGGTACCTACTACACACTTACGAGAAGGAACTCGGAGTGCAAAGAGAGACAAAATGCAAGGAAGGAAATCCCTGGAAGGGTTGATATGAGCATTCACATGGAATAAATGGCAAGTGCAATGAGCTCAGTGGCTTCGTGATTGCATACAGAGAGACACATCATACCATCAGAGATTCACTAGTAGCTATGTTCACGCGGCAAGGGATCGTAAGAGCGCCTAACGCCGAGCGTGTAATTCTCCGTATGGCACAAGGTGATTTGAACAGTACGTCTGAAAAGTGTGTAGGCCTCCAGACCCGGACCATGCGTTCTGAGCAGGCATTGTGGAACAAAGCGACGACATTTTCAAGATAGGTCATAGCCTTCAGGCTGTTCATTAAGCTATATACAAAGTGTCGCAAGTGGGTATGTGGTATCTCATCATCCATATCAACGTAAATCTTCTCCATATCGTCATGCATACACCATGCACTCCTCGTATTCATGTGTCCAATCTGCCATAGTTTCACATCACAGCCAGACATGTTCAATTGAATTTGTATCTTATACACTTCGCTGCCAGAAAGTAGGCAGCTTCCCTTCCTTCTTGTCGTAAGACTCTCGACGGCGCTCTAGACGTAGCTGCGACGGCTGTGGCTGTGGCGCGAGTGTGAGGTGCGCGGGCTGCGAGAGTGGTGGCCGTGACGGGAGCGGTGAACCTCGCGCTTCACGACGACGCGGTCACGGCTGTCGCGGTGGTGACGGGCGACGAGGAGAGCGAGAAGGCAGGTGATGAAGAAGAAGATGCAGTTCCTGAGACATTGTTAGTTCGCCGCATCTGCTTCAGGGAAGTCGAACTTACATGATACCAAACGCAAATGACGCCTTGAGCATTGCGCATTGCCTGTCGATGTTCAGGCTGTAGCGGTTGCCAGAAATGTTGAACAATCCCAGATCAGCGCTGTACGAGCCGTTCGACGACCAGTTGGAGCAGTCCGCATCGGTGATGCCGCGCAGGCAGTAGACGCCGCCAATGAAGGCGCCAACGAAGAGAAGGTCGATGAAAGCAACGAACTTGGCCGAGTGCCGTGCGCGTGAATACAGGAATAACGTCCCCATCGCCCATGCTGCTCCAAGCACTGACACTATGAAGAGCACGAGGATCGATCGCGGCGTAAGCAGGTTGCGGTCATCGTACCACGAGACGAACCAGGCGAGCATGCCCAGCGTGGGAATGAGGGTGACGATCTGGAAGATGCGCCAGAAGACGAACGAAAGCCCGGAAATCGACATTTTGACGGCGTGTTTGTTTGCTGTGCTGGTCGAAGTCGAGTTGCGCAGAACAATGGCGTTGTTCTACTCTTCGTTGTTGTTGTTTGCGGATAGTGCTGGATATGGCCAAAAGCAGCTGCGATGCTCCAAAAGGAGGTGCGACGCTTCAAGAGAAGGTGACGGCTGCGCGCAGGAAGAACGTGGGACAGCGCAAGTTTTTAAGTTTAGGCAGGGACTAGGATGCAGCTTGTTTAAAGCTTGCAGTCGCCAGTACAACGCAGCAGTGCAGGAACGACTCGTGATGGGAAGCAGAATGACGTGTGAATCGGCTGCCGGCATGTATGTATGGTCGAAACGCGGGGGCTGGGCTGAGAGGTTGGTGACACCCAACCTCGCATCGTCAGTATGCGAATCAACGACATGGGCCAAGGAAATGTACCTGAAGTCGCCGCAACATTGGGCGATAATTGCGCCGTTAATTTCTGTGCACTTTCTGTGGTCATGGATGCCTCTCCCTTGCCATCCTGGTTGTGGAAGCTGCCTTGATAGAAACGGGCCTTCCAGAAATCTTCGACCTACCCACCACCATGAACATCAACAAGATTCATCTCGACCCAACTCTACGCGAGGCGCGCTGTCGGTCTGATGATGAAGCTGGGATGAAACGCCGCGCTGGAAGATCCCTATCTTCAGCACTGACCAGCGGTGTTGTCCAGCCTTGAGCAGAACGTGCCTCCTGCCCTCGCGGAGCAGACTGTAAAGCGCAGCTCCTAAGACTGCAAATACAGTGCGTGCGGCGCAGGCGAGCTGCACCGCCGGTTCTTCCGTCAATGAAGCGGCCAACTCATCTCGCCTGCAGGGTGATGGGATTGCTGACGCCCAGAATCACGCGATTCCGCCATCCCTTATCACGCTTGGACATCCCCGCCGTTCTCTGAGGCGGCTTGCTTCTCTAGATCTCCGACCTGGCATCGCGACTTTAGTGTCGCACTGCATGGGTCTCACCGAACAGTGTGATCTCCATGTGGAGGCAGATCTGCCACTCGCCTCGACGAAAAAAAGGAAGAAAGGGTAAGAACGCGGTGGGACGAGCATGGTTCCTTATCAGCAACACCGCTCACACGGTCCACCATGGCCCGTTTAGGACGTTTTGATCTCCACAACCTGACGGGCGGGACGTTCGGACAAGGGTCCTCGAGAACGAGAACCGATATGGGCTCGAAGGTTTACGACTGCGAAGTATAGGGTGCTATGTCTTCTTCCGCTCCTTGGGTCTCGATTTCTGCACTTATATGATTTCTTTCCTTTCTCCATCCTTCGATTTAAAGACGTCCTCATCGCCAAAGTCAATTCATTCGGTCGCTTGATTCCGACTTGCAGAAGCTCAGCCGCACCTCGACAGCTGGGTTATCATTCAGCACCCGGAGATTTCAACAAGATCCAGCAACGTCGTTCCTGCTTCCCGTGCACAGTCGTGCATTCATGGAGTAACCGAGTCAAACTGATCAAGACGAAGTCGACTCTCCTGATCGGCAGGATCGACTTATAGCAGACCTTGTCTGTTCTAACACCCTGCGCAAAGGTATTGGCTGGTCTTGGCGAAGATGTCAGCAAGAGGAGCTCGAAGTCGCAAGGTGCAGCAGAAAGATATTGAGAAGACAGAAAAGAAGATCGCGGTGCAAGGCAAAGCTCCAGAGGTCCACGATGCTTTCGCAGATTGGCGAGCAACGCCGACCAGCAACGGATCTCGCAATGCTGGTCTATCCCGGACTGCCAGCAACTTGAGTCAAGGCACTTCACATAGCAGTGGCAGCGGCAATCGATTACGCATGAACACCATCTATTCCGAATCATCAAGTCATGGAAGAACGCCTAAAAGCTCCACAAGTGGAGGAGCCTCGATCTCTGACCATTCAGCCAAAGGCAATGAGAAGGCGAAGTTCCAAGCCAACGGGAAGGAGACGAAGGCCCCAAGAGGACGAGGCGGGGGCGTTCCCATCAAGTCCACAATTGCGCCGACGCCTGCGCCTCCGCAGTTTCGAACCGAATCACCTGCTCCTCGCCTCCCGAGCCACAGAAAAACTTGGCTTGACTTCAGGATATGGGAAGGCAGCAAGGAGGAGTTGCGACCATATGGAGGCTTTGCTTTCGTACGTGAGAATGGCACCTGTCTAAGTGAGAGTCTGACAAGTTGCAGGATGAGGATATGCATAATGGCAGTGTCTTGATCTACTTCAAAGAGGAACAGCTGGACGAAGACCATCCTGTGCCCTCATTACGCGCCGAGCTTGATGTTCTTCAAAATTCCGGGTCAAGTTGGCTCACCAATGCGCTGATGATGGGGCGACTCGACGAGGACGAAGATGACTGGACCTTGACTGCTGCAGATGAGCTCATGGCACCGTCACGGCAATATGCGCACGACAGAAGGATGCTTGGCCCAACAGCGCTTGGGGGCATGTCGCCGCCACCGTTGGACATAGACCATGTCTCTCTACGAGCGCCATCTAGAAGCGCCACTTGCACACCACAGATGTACGGAAATAGCACAGGACGCGCGCCATCGTCCGCGCTTTTGCGCCAGAGCATCCAGCGGAACCCAACTCACGAGATCTGGTTTACTGCGCCTGGAGAGTTGCGAACAGTACAGGCTCAGCGACTGCACCACGTCGCCATTCGAAACTTCTTCGCAATACTACACGGCAAGCCGATAGTGGGAGCAGACGTTTTCGACATGCTCAGCACACTGCAGATGCAAATACAAGTGATGTATGATCTCGACAACGATGTACGTTCTACATCACCTGCAGAACGCAGCATAAAAATGATCATCAACTACCTGGGACAATATGGCATCGACAATATTCGCAATGACACAAGACATGCGTTGGCGCTCCTGGCATGGGCTGAGCAAGACACCGTAAAGTGGCGACAGGGGTATTTGGAGTGCTTTACACATCTCGCAGGTGCGATTACACCACACATTGAGGAGACTCCTGAGTTCAAGCGACTCTCGATCGTCACAAGGCGCAATCTTGGCATCGCCGCTAAGACCTTGCAACTTCGAATTATGGAAGCAGAGGAGAAATTGGCAACTTTCGATTTCTCCGAATTGTGGAAAGACAGCCCAAAACTCGTAAATGGATCTGTTCACCAGAGCTATCAGGCTTTCCGACAATTTTTGGCCAATCATTACGGAAGGATATACAGAACTTGGCCACCGTCCTCGCAAGGTACATGGCTCAACCGCAAAACCGTCCTCGCAATGCAGAATGACTTTGGATCTTTGTACGATTACCTCGTCAACCGCGACGTGTACTGGAACCCTCGAGAAGAGCGCGCAAGCAGGAAGTGGGAGATGCAGCACCGCAAGACTGAGGCGTTTGAGGCAGACCTGCCAGAGCTGGGAATCACAGACATGCTGGTGACATTCGATGCAAAAGCTGGCTACGCACATATACCGCATCCGTATCCGTTGTTGCCGAGAGAAGTGTCAAAGTCGCCTAAAGACAAGGAGAAGAAAAGCTTTTTCTCGTCGTTGAAGAAGGAGAAGACGAGGGACGTAACGAAGGACGCTAAAGCACATTTGCAGCTCTCGATCGTGTTCAGTGACGCAACAAACATTGAGAAACTGGATGTCAATTTCAATGGTAAGAGGGACACCAATCGCTCTTGGAGCAATTTGCTAACAATAGCTCAGGGTCGACGCTCATCGACAAGTTCGAGCAATTCGAACTGACCACCGACCTCAAGAATATCACGCCGCGTGAGGCTCGTCTTGGCCGATGGGTCCTTCTCTATGGCATCCTGCAAGTGCTCTCAACCCTCTCTGTTGACGTTCAGGGTCTGAAGCACGCGGAAGGCGTTCGCTACTTCCTCTGCACCGACCTCAAGCGCTGTCCCGAGTGGGTGACAAATGGACAGATCGACTTCCTTGAAGCCAATCAGCAACGTTCGTGGTGTTGGCAGCGCGCCTGGGACCCAACGCCGATTCGAAATGCGCCTGTGGAGCTGGAAGCAGCGGCTATGCCTGACCGCTCGTCTTTACCACAGGAAAGAGAACGCTCCAACGCCCAGACTCGCAACGCAGAGTATACACAGAGTTCTTCGCCTCCACCACAGCGCCCACTGCCTGCCGCACCTCTCGATCTAGACGGTGCGACACTCATGCAGAACGACATCGCACGCATCAGCGAAAAGATCGACTCGCTCTCCATGTCACACAACGCGTCACGCATGCTGCGTCAGGAGTACGAGCGGCGTCGCGAGAACGAAAAAGTAATGGCCGGCGAGTTCAAGTCACCACGCAGCAACGACGTCGGGGTCGACTTTCGCCACCTGCGCAACGACGAGTCTTACAGGTTGGCTGAGAACGAGTACGCACCCCGTCAACTTCCGCCAGCCGGAGGTGACATGGAAAGGGACAACTACAGGGAGATGTACGCGAATCGACCACTTCCGCCGCCTAGAAGCCCGCTCAGGAGTCCGGTATCTGTAAGCACAGACCTAGGAGGATATCCGTTCAGCGCTGCTGAGATGGGCTTCCCTAGTCCGCCCGGGTATGCCAGTGGACCGAGGGAGAGGAGTGGCTCAAGACCGCCTGGGTATGGAAGTGAAGTCATGGCGGGCCAAGGGAGAGAAAGGAGTGCGAGCAAACCGCCTGGGTATGAAGAGAGGGGCACGAGGAGGGAAAGGGGCATATATGAGCGGAGCGGTTGGCAGTGAGATTCAATCACTGCAGTTTGGGTACCTGGAAAAGTTGGCGGCAATCTTCACAGGCAATTCGTTTGTTTTCCCAACAATTTCCATCGATGTGTTGATTCCTTGACTAATATCCGATGATTGTCTCAATGAAGGTCACTGAATGGACGCGTGCACGATCGGCCATGTCATCGAATCTCGAAGTCGACCTCCTTGAAAGACCCCTCCTTAGCCTGGCCATCCATGAATCGATGCACGTACGCCTCACCAATCAGTCTCCAATGCCAAGACCCGTCATTATGCTGGAGCTTGCGAAGCACCACCGGGACGCTGCAACCATACAGGATGCCGATGGTATCGCCTATCTTGGCAGCTTGAGGAAGAAGGCCCACCATCGATCCTGCTACACCATCGCTGCGATGTCCCTTGAAAGTCCGTCGGTTCCACACACATTGTCGTACGAGCTCAAGGTATTCTCTGATATCTGGACGGGATTCTCTATCCAGCGCCTCTTCTATATCAAGTCCAGCTGACTCATGCCAAGGATCGTATATAAGGGCGGGGACTTGCTTGATCAACCAACCTGGTATCTTACTATCGATATCGGAGTTTGACTTGTCCCTCCGCTTGAGCAGGTCGGCACACAACACTGCAGCCTCTCCTCCACCTTGTCCACAGACAGACCTCAGGATGTTCAAGCACGTTTTTGGGATAACGGCGCCTGCCATTCGCAACGATAAGAGACTGACATCTGCGATGGCTATGCCCTTCGCAACGAGCGCAAGGTTTCCGTCCGGTCTCTTCTTCATTTCGACTTGTGGGGTCGTGCTGAAGTGAGCATTGTAGTATCGAGACTGGGAGTGTTCGACCAGTGAGTTACTTTGTACACGATAGCTGGACCGTTTCGTTGGGTCGCCGAAGGGCAGTTGATCGCGAGTCCTTATCCAAGATGGAAGGTCTTCTTGAAGTACCTGGATACCCTGAAAGTCTCCGCGAGGTGCCCATGGTCGACGAATTATGTCCAAGGATCCGGATACGTGACAGCAATGCATCACAAGGTCAGCAAAGACATCTCTGGTGCTCTTGCGGTAGTCAGGCTTTATGGATCCAAAAATTTCTGGCTGAGCCCGCAGAGACACATCGTTAGCTAGGTTGATGAGAGCGTAGATGCTATCCCTGGAGTCTGTTGTTTCGAAATGTGTCCCAATCTCTACCAGTGCTTCCAACGGTAGTGATGCTGTAGTTCCACCATCCATTCGAGTCTGATAGACGGTCGTGACGATATTCAGGAGTCTTGTCGCTGGAGACCCCTGAAAGTTATTGAACGGCACCCGCAATTGAGCATGGAGGACTGTTGAGCCGGATTTGGCAAGTTCGGATTCGATTCGGTCCTGTATCAATATGACAGATTCGGTGAATTCTCTCCATCCGACATTACGAGAGCCGCACAATAGAACGCAATTCTTTGACAAAGCGGCCTCTTGGATGACCCATCCTCTTTGAAACCATGGTCGGCCCAATAGGCTGTTGAGGGCCTGAAAATTATGCTGATGAACCCATGATTCCTCCCAATGGAGGTCTGTTCGCATGATGTGCGGGATGAGATCTATGGCTTCGTTACTGCTCGAATGCTGTTCGCCTAGCCATATCCATACGTTTTGTGCTTTTTGGAAGATGTCCCCCATTCGCTGCACCTGCAAGTTCCGCTCCTTCTCATCTACCTGATTGATACATATCTGATCGACCCACAGGCGGACGCATTGAGATTGCAGCCTAATGCGATGGAGAGCATGGTGAAGGTTTGGCCTGATTGCAATCTTCTCCGTCTCGTTCATGCGTAGTGAATGAAGCGCGGGTTCTTGTCCCCAGACGTAGCTGAGCGCATTGTAACCAAGATCAGGGGGAACTCCATCAGCGAGATCGAGTGTCAGTAGGGGACCACATAGCTCTTTACTAAGCTCCCGTGGATAGAGGACCAGTACTCGGACTTCAGACTCACGCAGTTTTTCGTACTGAAGCGGATCCCTGGCTTGAAACCTCTTGCCGTTCGCCGATATGATCATAGAATCCTCTATCGTGCGTCGAAGCCTGCTCAGCGCGCTTTTTTGCCCTTCACCATACAAAATTGGCATGAAAACTCCAAATATGCCAAGCAGAGAATAGGCCAGATCTTCTTGGCGAACAACGCAACGATTCGTTACCCATGATAATCTCTCGTCGACGCTGAAGCTATCCAACGAGACTCCCTGGAGGGCTGCTAACGGTAGCTGAGTGATGGACTGAAGCTCCTATTCGAGGCTTATCTTGGTGCCTAGCGTGGTACCTTCTCTGGAGAAGAACTCAACATGGCGCGGGACTAGCAGCTCTTGCAAAGTCCAAGCTCTCGTGAACCAGCGGGAGCGACGGAAATCAGTTCGCCAGCTAGCTTGTCCTGTACCTCGTCCGAATGCGCTTACATCCGATAGAAAGACATAGCACTTCCCCGCTGAGTTGAACCAGCGGAACATGGAGTTGATCTGCGTCTGAATTTCCATGTGATCAGCCTTGTTGATGCAACAGGCATCCATATAAAAGTACTAGAAGCCGTCGTAGTCAGCTCGTCTTTAACAAAACATGAACTTTGCATAGCCTTCCTTGCTTTTGCAGCTTTCTGGATGGTTGGTGAGATCGTTGTATGTAAGCTCTTCGGAGGGCCATGTGTGCGACAGAATGGCAAACGGAGCTAGGTTCTCCTCGTTGATAAATTCGCACAAGCTGAACAAATCCCCATCCGCGTTTTGATTAATCCGAACAAGACGCATAATTTGGCAAGGAACCTGTCCATTTTGATCAGCCTTATCCGGAAATCTATCAGGAAGGTCATCACTCCAGTCGTTCCGAGAAGCCGGCTTATCTCAGCTTTCCGAGGGAGATTATGAGGTGCTTGAGTGTGCACGTGCAGTGTACCTAATTGCATGTTGAAGAGGTGGGAAGGCTGAGGTTGAGGTTGGAGAAGGATGATGCGGGGCTGAGCCTGCGAGCGCCAACGGCAAGCGAGAAGGCGCAAGGCTGCAGACTTAATACAGAACAAGATAAAATGATCTCATAACCATGGTACGATGGGTGGTTGAAGAGTCAGCCCACGGAATAACAGCTCATTCCCACAAAGACAAGAATCCAACATTACCACAGGCGCCATTACCCACATCCCAGCTCGACCAGTAGCCTTGATCAGCAATGGGCTCATAGTACACCTGCACATCAACCTTGCTTCCACTGGTGCCATTGACTCCAGCCGCAGCAGGACAACTCGTTGCATCGCCCTTCCAGATCTCACAGCCCTGGCTCCAATCGTTCGTGTACCTCCAAAAGATGGTCTTGGGGTCTACAACCGCGCGCGCACAGCATGCCTCGGTCGAGTCGATAGAGCCATCGTCCCACGAGAAGATCTGTTGCTTGGTGTAATTGCCGCCGTCAGTAAACCAGGAAGGCGAGTCGCGCAGCCAGTGGCCGTCGTACGAGTCGACGATATTAGCGGAGGCGCAGGCGGCCAAGACGGAGGTCGTGGAGGGGTAGACCGTTTCTGTTGCCTACGAGAGTTCAGCGGAGTATTTTGCGATTGCAGATTGCAGGTTGCAGGTTCAAGCTTGTACTTACCGTCCGAGTGGTCGTCACGGTCTCCGTCACGTAGCTGGTGTTAGTCGCCCAGAGCGTGTCTTCGATAGTGTACACAGAGGTCGGCGGAGGCGCAGTAGGCTTCGTGTGGACAGTGAAGGTGGATGTCTCGGTTGCTACAACCTCCGTACGAGTAAATGTTGCGCGGGGACCTGATAGTGTAATGTAGCTCGTGGTGTAGAAATTATTCGACTGAACGGTCTCGGTGCAGTCAACCCTCAACGGCTGGCCTGCTGACGGTTCGCTGCGCCGCGATATATAGCCAGAGTAGCCAAAGTAATCCACAATGGGTTCAATCGTACTCGCAGTGATGGTAGGTAGGCCTTGGATCTCAGTAGTCCAGAATACATCATGCACCTCCCAGCCATCAGGTACCGAGTATTCCCAACTGTTGGTCTTCTTGGCTGCACTGGGATAGGCAGACGCGACTGCAACAAAGCCGTCAAGTGCCGGTACAGTAAGTGTCTCCACTTGAGAGACCGTGATCGTGGTCGTTGAAGACACGGTCTTGGTTTGTGTTGACTGATATGTATCGTAGTAGGTACTGGTGTACACAGTGGTCGTCCAGTTGTCGGCGGGGTAGAGGTAGGAGGTAGATGTCGAGGTGGCCGACAAAGTAGTGGTAGAGGGTTTCAAAGTCAGTAGCTCCGTCTTGCTGAAGTAAGACCACGCGGAGGTGGTGTAGGAGTCCGTCGACCAATAATCGAGCCATAGCTCTGTTGTGTTCTTGACCGGGCCGTACTGGGTCGTGCATGCGGTGTGAGTCTCGACGTCGGTGTTCGACCAAGTCGCAGTCGTCACGGCAAAGAGCAGAGTAAAAATCGCCATAAAGAGAGCCATATTGTAGTAGTTGGGTTGTAGAGAGACTTGAGTGCCTCCAGAGGTGGTAGAGACTGTTCGAAGTAGCTTGCAATTCTTCGATTCACCGCGTCCAACTCGACCTTTATGTGCTCCCAAAAAGGCGCCATCGCAAATGCAACTTCATCAGGATGGCAACTTCGTACTGATGGATCTTCCAGCGCTGGAGCGGAATGTAAGCCTTGCAAGTAAGGTCAACGAGATGAAGTCCGTAGGTAGACCAGATGCTCGCTCGAACAAGCAGGTGCAGACGAGGGACTGTGTGCCCCTTAGAGTATGAGGCGGGTGGGATGCATAGAATCATGGGATTGGCGCGGAGAGGGAGCCGGGTGATACAGGAACGAGGAACTACGTCCTGGAATGGTCGAGGTTCAGGGTCCTCTCCTTGTACCAGCTGAACCTGCCGATTGATCGTAAGAATACAGATGGCTTTTGTCAGTTGCGCGTGCCTTCTGAACTCAGGTCCGGCCTGTGCAATTGCCAGTATGCGGGAACGCGTGCTTTAGGAAGAAACGAAGAATCAGGTTCAAGTTCCAAAAAGTCCCTGGAATGCATGGTCGGCCGATGTCGCAATTCAGTTGTTCGCAGGCTGTGAATGCTCGACAGTTTGACGTTGCTGAGTATGGAGTATGTGAAAGTGATGATTTTCCCTACCATAGCCTTAGCTCAATCTCAAATGGCACTCTTACATGTCGAAGTATGTACAACAAGCCGGCAACGCCAGCGGATCCAGCCTGAGTTACCTTCACGCACAGCTTTTTGTCCGTGTACCGTCTTTCCGGGTCGTCCTTTCCCACCACACCACATCTTACTTCCCCACAACCTGATCCTTCAGCTCCTGTGTCTTGTCCGCAACCTGCTGTGTAACGCCCTCAACATCCTCCTGTACGCCTCTTGCCCTCTTCGCCATCCTATCCTTCCACTCCTTCTCCTCTTCATCACGCGCCTCCAGCTCCCTCAGCCATCTCTCCCTCTTCTCCATGCGCTCCTTCTCGGCGACCTGCTTCTCGTAGTCCTTCCTCTTCACGCGATCCTTTTGCCAATATAGGTTGCCCGCGACGAGGACTGCAATAGTGAAGCCTTGGGCGTATAGACGGCGGCGGAAGTAAAGGTTCGTCATCTTGTGATCGCCCTTGCGCATTGACCGTGTTGCGCCTACGATCGCCCATACTGTGAGGCCGCAGCCGAGGGGGATGAGGGGCTCTTCGCGCAGGCGGCGCCACATCTTGTCGAGGGTGTTTTCGTTGTAGAAATCGCTGTGATGTAGTTAGAACTGACATATTCGTAGTACATGTCTGTATATATATATGCCGTATGGGAGATCACCTACGCATTCTCGTCGAAAGAAGAGGGGAGCGGCGCCTTGTTGGGTGGTCCCGCCATGGTGAAGGATGTATGCGGAGGTGTCTTGTGCAGTCAATGGCGGTGAACAGTGGATCTAAGTAGCAGTTTTCAGGACTCTCTGATATCGATACACGAATTGAAGCTATTCAGACCCTTCGATTGGCGTGGCAGAGCTATTGACGTGGTGTTGGGGCGATTTGAGCTTGCTAGAGCTGCGGAGCTCATCGATTATCTCACCACTTCCATCATCCCGAGGTTGACCCGAGCGCAGCTTCCATCAATGCGCCGAGGCCTGACGTACAACAAACAGCAGCCTGGATATCAACAACAACGTAGCGCTGCCGCACCACAGCGTCGCCTCCATGAGTGATACATCAATACCCCAAAATTTCCAGCGGCGCCATGAACGATGAGGCCGAGTCGTCTCGAGCTGCATTGCGCCGTGATGACAGCTCTCCTGACCGCATCGACGACGTAGAGGACATCGATCCAGAGGAGATCGCACGTGAGCACGCGAAAGCTGTGAAGGAACGGCGACTCGATGCCAAAAGGAAGCGCATCCGGATGCTGGGCGACCTGCTGCGCGAGCTCGACCTGGTGGTGTACATGGAATTGCTAGCCCTCTACCATCTTGAGTATGCATTGCCTTCACACTCTCTCCTGATGTCTGGGGCTAATTGATTTCCAGCTGCTCATTTTTTTGGTTCGCAATACGGGCACTGGCTCATGGCAGCCTGCTCACGCCAGTCTCAGACCCAACAATGCAACGCCCGCCTGACGAGCCTCGACCGTTTCTCCCCGTAGTGGCCGGACTGTTCGTTGTGAACTTCCTGCTGCATATGCTATATCCAGCACCTGCAGCTGGCGAGGATACTCGAGGCTACTTGCATGGTGGCTTGATGATAGACTTTATTGGGCAGCAAGGGCCGACCAGTAAATGGAAGCTCGGAGGATTGGACCTGTGCGTTATGGTCCTGCAGCTGATCATGGTGTCGGCGCACGTCAAGCGCCGTGATCTGAAGAAGCAGCTGTCGCAGATGACTGCAGGTGAGGCGCCAGACAGCGCCGCAGACACAGCCACGTCAGGAGCTACGGGTGAGCACACAACACCATCGACAACAACCATCTCAAATGCGGCCCGAGGCCAGGATGCCGACGACGAAGAGCGTGGGGTCCTGCGCCGGACCGACACCATGTCAGACATAGGAGCCGAACCCGAGGAAGAGGATTCACTACTGCAGTCTACCGCTGAGACAGGTCACGTCGATGCGCTCGACCTGCTCACCTCGGGGCAGTGCGTCATTTTGTCTGCTGGCGTCGTTGATACGATATGGCACGAGAACGAGAATTATCGAGCGTTCCGCCAGACGCGCACAGAAAGCAGCCTTAGCGGTGACATGCCAGAGACGCTGCGCCGTCTGAACACGCTACGCGCCCGCTTTGGTGTCGGTGGGGGGTGAACGGCGGGATGAGGACGGCAGCTCGATATCTGATCTTTACTTTGATCATCATCATCTCCGTGCCGTCAAACATAACAAACACGTTATCGCAGCTCAACTTCTCAGGGTCCAAAGCCTGTAGACCGCGTTAGCCGGCTGTGATTAGGCTCGGCAAGCAAGGCCGTGAACGGGTTAGCATGTCCGCCGCCAAAACTGCCACGTGCGATCGCGTGGGGCCACACACTACCCGCGGCAGGGTTTGGCCAGCAGAAAGCTTGATCGCGTAGCCAGGAGATCCCAGGCCGTGTACATCGCCTGCGCACAAAACATCCAAATGAAATGCCATCTCTACAGATTGAGTTGATCGTTGCAATGTCGATACATCGGCAAGTCACACCGATGATTCTGACGCTGACGGGCTGGCACGCACCGCCCGCGCCGATGCGCTTGCACAACGGCATCTCGTCCCCCTTCCGCACCCGCGCTGATGACGACCACGTCTTGAATCAAGGAAGCACATCACATCCCACACTGTCGCAGAACCAGGATCTGATCGGTGAGCTGTCCGACGTTGAACCCTTGCATTTGTCCCGGCGGCGGCACCTTGTGGGCGCAATCGTGAACAAGCTCCCAGGAACATACGCCTGGTTCTCTGCGTCCTCGGAGAACCTCCTCGGAGACACGCTGGACCTGCGTGCCGATGACATTGCAACACCGCCGGCGGCAGCATGCGATCTGGTGCTAGGACGGCCACGGTCCGCTCGCTACCGCTGCTGCGATTAGTGGCTGCACACAATTGCCGTGAGGCGTGCGTGCGTCTCACCGTTCGTTGTGATCGATCAATAAGGAGGACGCGGGAGATCGCGCCGCGTGATTTAAACCTGGTCTTGATATGCGTCAGGTAGGGAATTTGATAGTCTGGGATTGAGAAATGCTCACTTATCTGATTGTTGACCGCTTCCTTGCTTCCCTCATGACCCAGTTCGAGATTGAAAATGATGAGCAGGGCAGCCCCGTCTCGACCTCATGTACGATATTCTTTTTCCGTAAGTCGCGCATACACGACGCAAGGACGAAGCCACCTGCACGCCATCTGCACTGGGAAGGAGTGAGGCGCATGAAATGGTACTTGTCGAGGTACCGTGACCTCGTAAGAGCAAGTCTGGTGCCTGCGTATGAACGACGGTGATGTACCCGTCTCGTATCTGTGTGTGAACTATCTGCAGTGCATGTGCTACGCTTACAGTATTTGCTGTTCCGGTGAGATGAGCAGGTGTGGAGACGGAAGCTGCTCAAGCTGCATACGCTCACGTATCTCGCAGCGAGGCGCATACTAAGTCGCGGTGTATGAGGTGTTGAGGGGTTGAAAGGGTGTGCTGCGTAATGTCCTGTATACACGCCGGCATTCGGAGTGGCTGACGATTGTGGATACTGCGAAAGTACGGAGAAGAGCGCAATATGTCAGCTTCCTACATTGCTATTCTCAACACTGTATATTGCAGTCGTGGCACGTTTCGTAAGGTCGGCGGATGTAAGGGCTGCTTGCGCGGTAAGGATGATGTATACGCATGGCCATCGATTGTTGGTCCTGACGGTATGAAAGGAGGACGATTTGGAAATGCAACACGACTGGCGAATGAGAGGCCCCAGACGATCAGCATGCGCGCAATATCATGGAAGGTTGCAGCTCGCTCCCACGATTGGTCGATTTTCAAGTGTTCCGTCTGGGCTCGGGCATCGAGAAGGATTCGGGAACGACGAAGCAGGGCGCATCCGTGGCGCCTTCTGTTCCGCAAAGAGAACGCCTGCTTGAGTCGGCTTGCATGGCACCGTTCGTCAAGCCCTGGAGGCGTTGTGCTGCGACGTGATGTGAACGTAAGGTGTACAGTTTGAGTGCCGTTGCCAATTGTTGTTTTCTGGCGCCGCAGGAGATGGTCACGTTGTTGGTTGTGGGTCTTCGAGATGGAAGGAGCGTTCTGTTCAAACACATGCCTTCGATGCAAGTAGTCATTTTCGTCCGTCAGGCCCACAGTGAAAGGGTTGGTAGTAGTTTGATTGGAGGACATGTTTCCCGTAGGATCTATGCCAGAATTGGTCGCCAACCCATGTTCCCATGGGGGCCACGCTGATCTGCGGTCGTACACAGAGGGACGAAGCCATGAACATAGTCTAAACTGCTGTCGATTGCCTGCGTGTCTTTCGCCTCACCTTGCTGTGCTACTCACATGACGCTACTCCATCTGCGGCCTCTGTGCATTCACTTCATCACTTCGCCCAGCAGCAATTGCTACTTACGCTGACTTGCATAAGTCATGTCACTTGTCGTCTGCGATGTGGGGCAGCGGGACCGGTGTGGTGGGTTTGGGATGTGGCTCCGCTTCCGTGGGAACCAGCTTCTTGTGACATGCCGCGGTGGCGCCTCGCGTGCAGACTGGATGCAGGTAGAAGTGCAGTAGTGGAGATTGTCCTCGGCGATCGAGAATATCTAGAAATTGAGGCGACGAAAAGGCTCATTTCGTTGTGCAGTCTTGCTCTTGATTGGTCTCGGAGAGGATTTTGGTGTTCGCCGGCAATGGAGCTGGAATCCTTCATGTTGCGTATGCTCGACACCTGCCGTTGTGTACTTCCTCGATCTGTTCGCGTGCCTGAGTACACCGGAAAGTCATCGGTACAGTTACTCAGATCAAGATGCTATTGAGTCAGGTGAGCATCGCGCTACCCGTGGCGCGGAGTCCATGGTTCGGTTGGAAGAAGTCCACTTCAAGATGCTAGATACCCGATTCCAGAACCCTGATCTCTGTCGATATCATGTCAGATAATCCTAAATCAATTGCTCGAGCAAGCGGGCTGTGCGCATCATCGGTTTTCGTAAGTCTGGCCGTGAGTGTCTCCGCAGCAGGTACGAGTGTACTCGTGACATGTCTCAACAAACCTCAACATCAGCCTTCTCATGTTGTGTAACATGTGGCTACATTCCCAGCCGGCTCTTGCATGACGGCTTGCGGTCGGTTCATATTGCGCAAGCCCGCAGCTCAGCATCACATGCATAAGCGCTGACTGGGATACCGCTGTCGCCCCGCGCTCAATCAGATAAGCAGATCCATCTTGATCCTCGAGTCCCTGTCTGTATCGCGTTGCACAAGGACTCGATGTTGCCCTGCAACATGTAAGAGTCCTGTTCTGGCAGTTCCCTCAGGTGCTACTTCGGGCGGCAGGCTAATGCGGCGCATGCGCCGATTTGAGGGCGTGGCGCCGACGCTGTACAATGTGCCTTGTGTCAAGTGCCGGTCGCTGGATTATTGAGGGTACCATTTGAGCCGGATGGATCGCCTTGGAGGGCTGTGTATGGATGTCAAAACGCCAACGAATCATTTCATGCAGACGGAGGAAGGCGCGGGTGCATGACGTTGCAGTAGCAAAACCACCTCCAAGTGGTCACGAACATCAAATCTGAGCCTGACGGCGGCTCTACCTTGATGGAATGGACATGCGGTGAAGTGAATTTACACGTGTTGAAGCGTACGGACATGGACACAGCAATGCCCGTATGATGCTTGAGGTTGCATTTGGAAGAAGAGCGCAAGGAGACCGCTCCGAGGTTGATCATTGGAACCTAAACCGTGTCGCAGCCTGCGAGGGGGTTGGAGGCGCCGGATGATTAACGGTTTGAACAAAACTCCGTGCAGGGCGTAAACTGCCCCCAACGTTGGCCGGGCCGAAGCATGCAACAGCCGTAGTGTCGAATAGCCTGGCTTTGTGCTTCAGGGATTTTGATTTACAGTCAATTATCGTCAGCTGGGCTGCCAGGTCGTTGCTGCATGGCTGTCCCGATGGTAGGGAAATCGGTGAGGGTTTTGCTTCGCTTGAGGATCCCATTCGGTGGATACACCTCCGATCCCATCGTCCTGCACAAATTGTGCGATCCGCCAGGATTCTCGAATTCGCAAAGCGACTGCTGACCGCTTCAAGAAATGCTGTTTGTCATGAAGTTCTGGGCATCTTCTCCTTCTGATGTGCGGCAGTGAGGTCCCACATATTCAAAAAGCGCACTTGGGCGGGGTACAGATTCACACATCACCCAACCTGTGAGCACGGCGACTCTGGCACTAGCAATCACTTGCGCGAATGGAGACCTTTAGATGCTGCAGCTGCTCGATCAGGAGAAAGAAGCGGTGAAGACAGGCTTCGGGGAAGCGGTAGCATGAGCTGCGGGGCACGATCAAATCCCTGTCGCGACTCACGACGATTGATCGCGAAGACTGCACTTGCAGCAGACCGAGTTCTACGTCTCAGCAAAGTATTCAGCTCTCGCTTCCGGAACTGGATGCCAGCCAGAGTCAATGCGAGTTGACGTGATTTCGCGCAGTAATTATTGGAATTTCATGTCAGCATGAGACCCAGCTTGCCGAAAGTATACAGAGGTCGTGATGACCAGCACATGTTTGGTCGTACAGAGGCTCTCATCACGGGATGTCTTCGAACTGCGAGTCACTTCGACCTGCGTTATCGCCCCCAAAAATTCTGTTCGTGTCGAAGCCCTCATCTGCAAGCGAGCGACCAAAAGCGTGGTAGTCACTCTCCCAATATGGGTGGGTGGAGAAGCACAATTGACGATGCTCGGGGAATAGAGACCAGGATTCCTTCTGGGGTATCGCAGACTGATTTCGGGCAGCCAGACAGACCACGGCCCGGGGAAACGCGCGCCGAACTCGAGCACGACGCTTAGGGCGGTCGATATAAACAAGGATTGGTGAATCTGACGCAAACTCGTATTTTGTTAGATATTCGGACCGGTTGTGATGAGAAATACACTTTGATACATCGCAATTTCAATATCTAGGTCCCAGCATCGAAGGAAGGCGTTTGACGTGGCGGCGGCTGCTGTTCCCCAGGGTGGTATCGTGATAACGGCTAAGCTCTAGCAAAATGATAGTTCAAGACGGCATCTGAGTGGTGGGGACGGCTGAAGCCACGATCGTTGAATGGGGCGATGTGCGGAGTTTACAGTTTGAGCTTGAGCAATGGCGAGGTTTAGGTTTGGCCCATTCTAGACAGCTCGTTCCAGCGCCTTACAACGGAGCAATGTCCGATCTCGCGAGCTGCACAACACGCTCCAGGGGTTCCAGCGCAGAGGTACGGTGGCTTCCAAGATCATGATCCACCACTAGTGACCCTGATATTGGGAATAGGATCCGCTCAAGGCGTGCGTCATGTCAAGCATGGTGGAAGTGTCCACGAGGTCGAAACGTGCTCTAGGTCGCATACGTGGACATCTCCAAACCGTGTTGTCCTTGGATGGTGTACTTAGGCCTGCACAGATGCCTGAACTGATACTATCGATACTGCGCGACGACACACCATGAGTGAAGGTGTGAAGGTTGTTCGATAGCGTGTCTCATAGAGCCTTGTCCGGTGGTGGTCTGTACCTGAGTCGGATATTGCGCTGAGCGCGAACTCTGTGAGATCAGGCCATTTCCACGAGGAGGGATACTTTAACCCATAGGTCAACGCCACGATTGCAGTTGTCCGGACCAAGGCAAACGGCCTGCAACTGTCAACACACTTCGGAGCGTACCGTGCAAACAGCTCACTGGCTGAGACATGCGTGTAATAGAAGCCGTGTTCCGCGGCGATGGCGGATATGGTCGTGACCGAAAGTTAGCCTCAATTTGCTGTCTATGATGGCTTAAACGTACTCATAGAGTTCTTCAACCCACATGGCTACCTCTAGCTTTGCCACCCACTTCCGCGCACCGGACCTGTGATTGGTTGGCGGAGAATCAAGAACGGAGCTGATTGGTGAGCTTTTGGTCGCTCTTTAGACCGCACATGTCGCGCAGATTTCCCTGGAAGGATTACGACTGAAGATCAGGTACAGCAACGAGCCCGTGCCCAGGCCTGGAGCTGAGGATCGACCATCGGGAAAGTTGTTCGCGAGCTGATGGTCGCCTTTCGACTGTTCGGCGATGAGACGAATACTCCGGAGTTCATCAGGTGCGTGCCGTCGCGGACGGATGTGATGCGCTGGACGCTGAGACCATCCGTACCGTATAGTCGTAATTTAAAGGTTCGAAGTTTGCACAAATGTAGAGTCTATTGATGTATGTAGTTCATTATATGATGACACAGTCTGAACTTCTAAATGCAGTGTCTATGCGTAATACAAGATCGAGACGGTGTAAGGACTCGCAAATGAGCGTCTAGCGCTGGACAGGGTATATAGCAAAATATGCTCGGTCTTTGATGAGCCGCTAAGCAACGTGAAGAGACAAATTCTTGATTAGGCAATAGAGTGGTGGTCATCGTTGGTAGTAATACCAATCGATCGTAAGATGAAAGGACGGATGTATGTGTATGAGACTAGACCTTTAGTGGGGTGCAGCTCAGGTCCGCAAGAAGTGATCTTTCAAGGAAAAGTATCACGATATTGGGGCCGCTCCGGCGTGGGCTGCTGCAGGGCTGGCAGATGCCCTGGTTCGTTCGGAGCATATCTTTGACCGTGCGAAGGCTGGCCATGTGACGGTGCGTAGCCGTGGGAAGAGTAAGGTGACACATTTGTGTCAATTGGCGAAGGCCCTGGGCCGGGCTGGTAGCTGCCAGTGCGTCGTCGCACATTACGGTCTGTGTCACGCCTATCGTCCTCGTAGTCGCCATAGGACCCGTCTGAACCGCCATCCGTAGGAGAAGCCGCATGCGAGGGGACGGATGATAGGCGTCGTAGTACTGGAGACTGCGGTCTCTGGTAATGTCTCTCGGCGCCCGGCTGTTGGTGTGCAATAGACCTGAAGAAATCGCGCTCTGAACGGTAGAACTCTGCTCTGTCTACCGCGTCGCGAACCTGCTGCTCCAGTCTAGAGATAGTCGTGGAGGCCTCTCGCTCCTTCTCTTTGCGACGTGCACGGAAGCGAGCTGATGCGCCTGCGTTTCGCTTCCTCTTCTCGTCAGCAACTTTCGAGGCAGCCTGCACGTCAACTGGGATCTGTACGTTGTGACCTTGTTGACTCTTGATCGTCATGATCTGAATGCTGCTCTGACCGCTTGGTGCGACGGGGATCATACGCTCGTGCTCCATACGGTGACCAGGCGTGCGAGCCTCATGTGCATAGTGACCTAGATGGCCATGGCCTTCATAGCCTGAGGCGATGGACGCAGCCTGGCTATACGGTGAATACTGGGTGACTGGGCTGGCGCTCCCTGAAGGCAAGAATTGAGCACTTGTGCGTCGCCCCTCGGTACGCAGCATGTTTGACGTTGAAGTCGAACTGGTCAAGGGCGGAAAGTAGCTTGTTCTTGTTCCGGCAGGAGGTGTTGGTAGAGCAGGTGTGGATGCCGATTCAGAAGGACGTAGGGGTGCGGTCAGGAATGGTGACTGGTGAGCATCAATCGTGCCTGTGGGACGGCTAAGTCCACCAACACTCTGGGTCCTGTGCAGATTGGGCGACTGGGGAGTCAGCGCGTGGCGTCCAGATGGTCGACCAGGTGGCTGAAAAAGCCCTTGAGGCCTTTGATCATCCTGCGTGGAGTCCGCGCTTGGTGGTCGACTGATAGAGGGCAGACTGCTTGAGTGGTGCGTGTTTACAGGGGAGGGAGTCTCCATCTGGTGTCCACTACGTCTGAGCTCTCGTTGCTGTTCGGCCAGTTTGGCTTCGGGGTTCAAGATGGACTGAAGAGGATTGTCATGCCGGCGACTGGATGGAGTTGGTGGAGTCCTGGACAATTGACGAAGAGGAGGCAGAGACAGTGACCTGTGACCTGGATTGTGTGGTGGATGCATCACAGGGTGTGACTGGATAGGCGATAGTTGAGGGGTGTTTTGCTGTGACCCTGCCGAAAACCGATGCGACATGGGGTAGAAGTCGTCAGGGCCCCTCTGAACACGGCCAGCCATCCATGAGCGATCAGACTTGGAGTCGTCTTGGTAAGGCGGCGTCAGACGACTAGAGAAATGAGAGTGGGAGGCTTGGATAGCCGGAAGCGCTTGGGTAGCCAGGATGACAGTGTTATATGGGTCGTCTGAAGACAACCCTAGATTGGAGAAGGTAGAAATTGCAGAAGATCTTGTATCAGGTTTCAGGTCCTTGACAACACTGTTAGATGGTCGATGTAGTGGAATGTGACGAGTGTTGAATTCCAAGTCTGGGCCTATGATGTCTCGATTCAGACGCCCTCGGTATGATATGCCTGGCGGGTCAAAGTAGTAATGGCAAAGGGTTGAGTTGTTGTAGATGGTTGGATTGAAGGTGAGGGATCAGAGACACGAAAATGGTACCGGGTCTGTCGAGCATATGTCAGGCCGTCACCGGGGAGAGGCGCAAGGACCCGGTATGATATAAGAATATGCGGTGTAGTATCCAAGTCTGAGGATCGCTGGCTCCGGGCACGAAATCATAAAATCTGCAGCCACCCCTGTCCCCCTAGCTCGATGTCCCGCGAGACGAAAAGGACAAGTACATGAAGCCCTGTCACTTTCGGCGCCTTTGACGACAACGCTAGGCGGTGCTTCTGGACTTGCCGGGATATGCTGGCATGCCGTGCACGTACACCTTGGGCGCTACTGCACGCTCGACCATGACCACGCGCGGAAGCGGAATCCAAAGACCCCACCGTAAGAGCGCGCAGGCTAAGACACGACAGTCCGCCCAAACCGACGCAAGCGCATGGACCGTGGCTGACGAACCCTGCGGCTCCCGCACAGGCCAACGGAAGAGAGTCCGGCTGTCATTTCTGCATCTTGCCGCGCCGCGGTTCGCTCCTCGAGCCCGCCGTTCAGCTACCGGGCCCGGTAGACCTAGTCGTAGCGGGGCATGTATGTGATGTGCACGAGCATGTCTCATGTGCCCAGCATGCTTTCGCTTGCCGTTGTGCATGAAATGAATTAACACAAGAATTCACTCGTTCAGTCTTGCCATTGGCGGTTGTTTTTCGTTGAACATCCTCGAGCCTCTACCCTGCATGCTGTGCCTCAGGAAGACGAAGCTTCTGTGCCAGGAACTGCTTGGATTTTTTCGAGAATCAAACCTGGTTTATACAACAATCTCGACCGAAATCGACGTTGCTGCTTGACACGCATTTCAGCGCAGGGAGCAACAGCACCCTGGAATGCGATCAGCACAGGAGTAGAGCACGACAGCAAACAGATGCTCATACCTTGCTTTCGCGTGTGCAAGACAGCATGGAACAAGATTCCCGTCCAATCGGAAAAAAGCGCAAGAGGCTCGCAGCAAGTGACAGAGTCAGTCTCTGTACAGCTGTTTCTGCCGCCTTGAAATTCATGTGGCCGGCTACGGGACGAGTAACTCTCGGCGACGGTCGCAAGTCAAGAACGGGCCGACGTTGCAAACGTCTGCCTTCTGACAAGTCCCGTGAATTTGCAGGGTACTGAGAGCCGAAGGGTGTCGACGATTTGTCCAATCTGGGTACTGAGCGGTTGGGCGCCTCGGGCCTCAACGCAGGCCCTTGGTTGTGTTGCTTGCGTCTTCATGCAGTGCGCAGACAAGGCACTTCGAGGAAGTCCCTGTTTGTAGCGCCGTTCAGAGGCGTGTGCGAAAGAGCACTATGCTGTCATTGGATCGGCAGGTGAAGGAGTGAGTACTGTGCAATCGTTCCGTGCCTCGCACATGCCTCAACACTCGCCTTACGCCCCCACTCCTCCGTTGCGTGCATCGATCTTGTCGTCGACGGAGACAGCGGTTATCCTTCGAGCATCATATGTCTTTGCAGCACGACCTGGGGAATCCCTCACTTCTCGAGCTGCAGCAGACTCTATATGCCGTACCCAGTGTCTCTCGAGACTCACAAACAGGTAGAGAGGCTTTTGACACTAGACCGCCAACTGTGGTGTCCACAGGCAACAAGGCGCTGCCCGTCGTCGCCAGGGGCAGTGTCCCAGAGCGTGATAGCGTGCATCCAACGCCGCGGTCAGCGCAGCGCCGTCGATGGATCCGAGCTGATCAGTGGCTGGCTTTCTCCACCACCTCCCGGGTCCACACTGTCGGTCGTGAGGTCACTCACGATGCCAGGATGATGACGCTGGTCGCCGAAAGAAGTGCTGCCCCTGTCCCGGTGGCACGGGATGGCATCCTAATCTCAACCCAGCAAGCTGTTTCAACAGGCTCACCGTAAACTGACTCGCAGGAATCGTCGGATTTGTGTTGTTGATTCGCATCCTTGCGTAGAGTTCGATTCGTGCTTCGTTGCCTTTTCATCCATTCGGCTCTTTGCAGCGGGAAGTTGCAGGAGTCTGCAATTCCAGGGCAATATTAGCGACATTGACTTGCGACGTTGACATCGTTAGGGCAAGCCTCAAAAGCGCGGTTGAGCTGGAAAGGACCTATTGCGCAGTCTGCCCCACCTCTGGAGGCTATCAGCGGTCTCGAGTAGGTAGTTTCTGCGGCGAGACTCGTGTGTGCCGCGGTGAAGATACTGATGTGTTCTTTGGCGTGATGAAAGATGCCCACGTCAATGCTCCAAAAGGAATTCGGAGAAACGAAAAGAAACTGGCTTGGCACCACATTGGGAAAGCAGCAGTCTCGTTGCAGCATCGACATCCACAACACGAGCCAGCAATCCTGGACAAAGTGATCGCGCCGACTGATCGAACTTCAATAGTGTCCATTGTATTGGCTGCTTGCGAAGACAGACATGGTGCTCGAGGGCTCAACTGGTGCAGCACAATTCTATCCGGTGAAGTCTGAACTGGTACTAATCTTTCCTGAGGAGTGCCCCACGTAAGGGGACCGCTTAAACAGTATACTTGCTTTTTGCACTGATACTGAGAGCTTCTAGCTTCCGTAAAAGCAACCTTGAAGACGGGCCTCACCGCGCGGCCCCCGTCGGCGACAACGCGCACTCGGCCCAACTATCAATTCAACGTCCAGATGACCACCCGGTATGGTCAGTTCCAGTAGCAATCAGCGTTCTGCCTGGGCTGCTGTTGATACGGCCCTTCATTCGATTCGCTTTACGAGTACGGACTTTCCTTCACACCCCCGCAACCTGACCCACGACTCTGGTCCATTTTCAACATACAGGCTGATGCAATGCATGTCACACTGCCAGAGTAATGCAATAATTACGAGAGGAAATTGAACGGTCGCCCAACGGTTGGCAGCAGCCGCTGTAGCGCTTTCTCAATTAGCTTCCTCCACGGCCACATCCACGTATAATTCGAGCTTATGTCGACGAAGAGCGCTTTGCAGATCTTTTGTTCTGGACTCGGACGTATTAGTAGACCCTGCGCTCTAGCCGCCCATAGCAGAGTGACTGCTGACTTGTTCGCACTTGTTGCCCTGAGGGACTATGTAAGAAGACAACGGGCGTGAGTCGGGCAATCGCGCAACAAGGGCTGTTGCTCAAGAAGACGGATGCACGTGCATACACAACTTGCTCGCTTTGACCAGCGATCAGCGTGCGGAGACAGCCGTATTCATGGTGTTGAACTCGAAATGGGGGTGAAGCTGCACTACGCCAGTACGCAAAGTTTCTAGCCTGGCCTTTGCCCTGTCTCTGGCCTCCCAGTCACGCAATGATCTCAAACCAAATCCTGGCGATCCCTGCTGTCACATCACTATCTGCAAGACACAGATCGTATTGCGCCGATGGATCGCCGTCCATCCTCCAACGTCGTGACGAATGGGATCTCAACCGAC
This sequence comes from Didymella pomorum, assembly GCA_022225945.1. Taxonomy (NCBI): domain Eukaryota; kingdom Fungi; phylum Ascomycota; class Dothideomycetes; order Pleosporales; family Didymellaceae; genus Didymella; species Didymella pomorum. Next base: position 1,059,576 of record JAKJXN010000002.1, on the reverse strand, counting down.
TGCTCGTTCTCGGCGCGGACTCGATAGTGATCAAATCATTCGTGTAGAAGTGCCGACGCTCCCTTCGCCGTTGACCGCTATCCCGGAGTTTTCACGGCGCAACATCTCCATTGGGCATCGACAGTCCGCTTTGAGTCCGACATGACCTTGGCAAGAGCCTAACCTCACGGCAATGCTTTCACGATGGTCAGAGCAGTAATGGATGTCGGTCTCTTTGGTCTTCGAGAGGTGCCGTGAACAAGAGGGGTCAGACCCTTCTTTGTTGACCGGACACTCCTCCGCAACGGTCGGCGTTACCACGGTATGGATGAGCCGGCATGAAACAGTACATGCTGGTCATGTTTGAAGCTTCATTGCCATCGCCCTACCTTTCTTCATACCGGGGCGACTTTTCTGTTCACATACTTGCTGCTTGTTGTGTCACGAGTTCGCCGGGTCAGAGCTATCCACGCCTCACTTCGCCACGATCTAGCCCACGACTTATCCCTAAGAACCGGAAACTTCAAGAATGAAGCATCGTCATGTTTGCTACATCTGTCGCCCTCATATGTCGGTCTTCTCGTTGAGGTCGAGTGTCTGAACATCCCTGTTTGATCCACGAGACCTTACCGCCTCAGTACTCCGCGGATGGCCCTGGTCACCGTGCCTCCCTCGCCATAGGATTACCATCCTCTTCGCAGATTGCTGTTCGCAATACGTTTAGCTATTCTCCTTGCTTATCGGCAAACCTTCTGTTTTCATCAATGATCATTCTATTCTCGACAAGCAGCTGTTCATCGATGCATTAAACCCCACCTGCACCGGAGATACAGATCGCAGGTATGTCCCGTCAACGACCACATGCGCACACGTCGTGCCATAGGTATTTAGAACGTCGTTGATGACTCGCAATTGGACGTGACCAAAGTGTCGACTTGCGTCTTTCCAGGCATGATTCTCTTCTCTCACAGCGCGGTAAAGCCTCCAGTCCGGCGCTCGTTTGCCGACACTGCCGCGCGCTTAGCACACTTGGGCGCATCTCGCATTCCCTTACTTCCCAAACATCGCGCTGCCAGCCGAATCGATCCAGCGACATATACTCACGTCACACCTCTTGATTGCACACGTGGCCTTCTCACCGTCGGCATATGGGTCCGAGTGCGACCTGCAAAACACTGTATCTAGCGGTGTACGCATTGCCTTCATTTAGCCGTCTATACGACTAAGTAAAGTGTGGTGGTACACATAAACCTCGCTGTTTCTCTTCACCGATCAGCCGGCATAGACATGACCAGCGTTTGGTAGCGATCCAGCGTGTACGACAGGCGATGATTGCCTGGGTGAGCACACCGAAAGTCAGCATTCTTGACCGGGGTCGCGGTACCGAGTGAACACGCAATCTTTGGGACATCGCTTAACGATCACAGCTCTTTTTGACAGTGATAATCTCTCAGCCGCATGCGACAGCATACATGCCGGTTTGATCGGACCGGGAGGCCCATCCGTGGCGCGCAGCGGCCCGCATGCCACAACGTTCCCCGGACGGCACCTATCTTTGTCACGAAGTGAGAAAGAGCTTTGACAGTTGTGATCAGTAACGTCAGCTGCGATTCGGCAGTGACAGCGGTTCCTGAGTCGCTATGCCCTGCTGTGCTTCAAGACGTTGCAACCTTACGGCGCATCTGATGTGTTCAGCCCTCCAAGGGTTCGCGAATTCGAATTTCCTCCACGCTTAGATATTGCACATCTCGATCTTGTACATGGCCTTGCTACGCTCCGTTGTCGACACAACTGAATTGTACGACCTGGGCGTAAAGGGAGGTCTGCTATAGATAGCAAGTCCACACACACCCCACGGTCGCAGTGGTGATGCTGGTCTGACGTGAAGGCGACGATCGAGACGCTTCATGAGTCTTTGTACTACACAGCCTAGGAGTCATGTCCGCACTCGAGGGAGTTGCAAAACATAGAGGGACGGATAGCTATCATGCGAGTCAGTGCTATCGTGTGTGGCAAGAGATTGTGACAGCCACTGTCTGGGTCGTGAATGCTGTTGGTCCTGTTTTGACAAGTCATTTCGATGTTTTCGCCTGCGGTAACTATTCCTGATGCAATTGCAGGTCTGGACATCATCTCTTAACATCGGCAAACCAGAAAGGCGCACCTACTGCACATACGAGGCATTCCAAGATGATCTACGCTTGGACTCTAGCTAATATCACCACGAACGACTCATTGTATGTAGCCAATGTTGGCTATCTCTACAAACAACAAGTTGACGCTGAGGCTCTTGTCGAGCTGACGGCAAGACCAGACCGTCAGAAAGGATCAACACTCCTACATATCTCCAAAGTGCAGCCTTACTCCATAGGTTATTGCAAAGTGTCCTGATAGTTGCAGTTATCATGTCATTCCAGAGATAGGTGCTCCGCGTTACCTCGTTCATGGGACTACGAGAATTTTCTTCTACGGTGGGCCCTGACAACATTCGAAATTGTGAAGGGTGCATCACGATTGTATCTTTTGGCATTCAAAAGTGAGTACATTAATTTTCTGCACTTCATACGATGGTCATACTCAAATTCATCATCGTCACTCAGTGATTTCCTTTTCTGAGTTACCCCCTCTACATGATGTCTGCCCAATTACCAGGTGGTCATTGTACCATCCCATCTGCGCTCTTGCTCACTCTGGATGCGAATACTTCTGATCCTCATACGTGATCTGGAGGTCAGGCTTTCCGAAATGATCGCGGATCTCACTCTGGGTTCTGTGATCCTCCTTGAATCGCGACGCACCTTCGAATACAAGAACAAGGCGCTCAAGAGTGGGCAGTGTGTTCAATATATTCTATCATTTGTCGTGTCGTAGTCGTGGGACTAAACGCGTACTTGGACGCGCACTTCCTGCACTTAACTGCAAAAATGACTCGAGATTTGTCGGAGTAGATCCACGCTATCCTCGCTTTCCGCGAGATTGAAGCCTCCTTCTGGTCTCGACGTAAGACATACTTTCTTGAACTGGCCCGCGAAACAACTGCATTAGTGCTTGATTTAGCGGCAGGCTCGAAGCATGCGCATGTCTGCATCAATCCGCATGGGACGCACCTGTCATAGCGCGTCCTTGGTTTCGGTCAAGACAAGAGTCGCCTCTTCGAAGAGCAGGCGGTAGATCATGTTACGGATCTCGGCAGGCAGGCGCAGGAGTGGTGACTCGCGTTGATTGCGCGCGGTATTGCACCTCCTGTCAGTATTGTCAGTATTGAAGGAGGCAGGCACCATAGCTCAAGGTACGCTCAGTACCAGAGCGTACTACAAGGGATTTTGATTTGCGGTCTCGCGCCAGGGGTATAACGATGAAACGTTCTCTCCTATTGTTGTGTTTTGCAGAGGGCTCTAGATATTGAGTGATGCAAATTTGCAGAAGAGTGAAGCAGAGAAGTCGTCGCGCGCCAGATGGGTAGACCGGACAAACAGACGGTCCGGCACCCGTAGAGCCGTTCTTCACTTCACCCCTAACACGATGCATCGCTGTGAGAGAACTTCTATCTGTTCATCTGATAAGGCAGGTACGAGACGCTAGAATGACAGTTTATGGATACCGAGGTCAGTCACATCTGCTCACTTGAATTACTTGAAGGCCTCAGTATCTACTACGTCGCCAACAGCTTTGGTCTGTCGAAATGTCGTTCGAGATTATCGAGAGGAAGAGAGAGTGTTTGACTACAGGCGTTTCTTCTGTTTCCATGTATCGCGCTGCATCAGAGTCGTCATATTTGACCACTCCGTCTGCCCATCTGAATCCTAGCACCTGTTATTTGTTTCCCAATATCCGACGATGTCCGATTCGACCGTATTCGTTGTTACATGAGTGAAGACGTGTGATTACCAGTCCAAGTAAGTGGCCACTTCTTCGAGGACTAGTCGATAGATCGCGTTGCGTATCTCAGCGGGTAGGTGCAGTGGCGGCGATTCTCGTTGGGTGCGCTCAGTCCTGGCGCATCTGTGTTAAAAGTAGAAATTGAGAAGACTGAGGATGCTTGTTCCAAATATTGGAGCCGCACTTTGAGCTTGTGCAGATATCGTGGGCAATCGATCTAGCAGTAGATCCCTGTCGTCGCATTGTAAATCTCCGTTGCCTCATTTTGTGGACGATAGTAGAGGTTCGAGTGCGGGAAGGTTCTGCTGAAGGAGGGAAGTAGCTGCTTGGCAGATTGGAACAAAGACAAATAAACGACTATTCCTACACTGTCGCGGTATCCGTGGGGCTCTCTTTCACTTCGTTCCCAAGTTCGCTCGTGCTTCCTTAGCGCAGGGACACGGTATCAAGGACGAACTGCATCATCGCACAATCTCTCACAGTTTGTGTTTTTGCATGCATCACGATGAGGGAAGGGGCATTCCGCCCTGTGCAGAATCACGTCCCAAATCCTTGAATTGTATACGCAGTATGATAAGACTTCAAAACCCGGCTCGATCCATCACATTTGACCATAGCCCTCGATGCTCTGCTGTGCTTATCACCCGATTCAACCTTTTGGCAAGCACTACTTCTTCCCTCTAAGCTTATTTGTCCAACCTTTGATGACTGATGTCTTAACAATAGACAGTGGTGGTGACGGTGAATTAACTTCCAGAGAAGAATTGGAAGCCCGGTCTGTGTTAGGCACGTATGCATCCTGTGGATCTGGTGGTCTCCCATCGACTTGAACGGTCATTGAATCAACAGATTCTCTAGCTCGGTCTTGTAGCTGTTTACGCTTTGCTTTGTTGTGGGATTTGGGCGTTGGCGAGAATTGAGAGGTCGGTTCGGCAAGTTTGGCAAGTCCTGGAGACTCTCGTGGAGGACTAGGAGGTGCAGGACTTCGTCTTTCATCTTGTAGTGTAGACTGGTGTTGTCCCCTAAAAAAATTGCGCTGCACCAGTTCACGGTACGATTCGGACTCGGGGAGCTGGGATTCGTGCTCATCAGACTTCATGTTGTCCTCTGTCCTCGATCGTGGTAGAGATCGTGGTAGCAACTGTGCCGTCGGCAGGGATTTTTCATTTGCATTGGTTTCAATTTCTTTCGTCAAGCGCGGAGGAGGTGGTGGCGGTGAACGCTGCGGCTCTGACGCTGGGTTTGCTGTATAGAGCTGGTCGTGTAGTTCTGCATTGCGCTTCCAGAGGCTGTCAATTTCGGCCAACAATTCTGTATCGCGTTGCGGCAGTTTCTCAAGCTCTTGAATACGCATCTGGGCATCGTCCTCAGTCACTGCGACTCAAAGTGTCCCAGTGGCGACTTACCTGCGCGGCTTGCAGGTCTGAGACGACTTTGACGTGTTCTCTCTGCGCATAAATACGCTCATTCTGCAGTTGAAAGTAGCACAGTTCAGTATCCTGCAATTCAGATTGATCCAATTTAGCTGTTGATCAGATTCCAATTGCTGACATCGTAGGATATAATTTTGCTTCCAAGATCTTCCTTGCTCAAGAATGTCGTCATTTTCGGCCTTCAAACGTGAAATCTCTTCGTCCCTTTCTTGAGCTTTGTTATTGGCGATGGCTAAGTGTGAGATCGAGAGAGTGTTAGCGGCTTCCTGCTGGAGTAGAGAACTTTTCAATCTGCGGATCTCATGGTCCTTCTTCGCTACACTTTGATCGTGCTGCGAAGCGGTGATGTAGCTGGTGCGACAACAATCACCAAAGATCGAATATTTGGGTCCAGTCATCATCCTGTCGCAAAGACTAACGCGTGACAGAAGGTTATCGATCAAAGGCCGTTTTCCAGGCTCGCTGGAAAGCATAGCTCGTACTTCTCTGAAGAGATGGTATGTTCTGGGAGAGAGATTGTCCGTCCATGGGAGCCATGCGTCGAGATTTGTAAGATCAGCGTGGGAAGCCGGCCCTTTTGTCGACCAATTCTTCCCCAAGCGCTGGAGTGTCCCGTCATAGTGCAGCACAAGTATTTCGAGCAGAACACATCCCAGCGAGAATATGTCCGCGGCTCGACCGTTCGCTTCCCATTTAGCGACCTTCAGAGCCGAGTGAGTGATCGTACGTGTGCTCATACGAAGCTGCCAGGACTTACCTCCGGAGCGAAATAACGCAGTGTTCCACGCTCGTTATCTGTAGCGCTTTGCGAGAGCAAAGAAAATCCGTTGCACTACCGAAGTCGATCAGGTACAGACGACGCGGGGACAACAGTATATTGGAAGGCTTTAGGTCCTTGTGACGAATTTTCTGGGCGTGCAATCATTGGATGGTCGAAACAAGACAGCCGATTTCGGCGTACACGGCTGAAGCTCTGTATGGCGATGACGGATTCGAAATGTACTCGAGCTGCGACAGCCTGGATTCCTGGACTTCGTCGGTACCAGTGGTCCAATATGCCTTGATGTCCTCAAAAAAAGTATGCAGGTCGCAGACAGCCACTGGTAATAGGAGGATCCCGAGATGTTGGCGGTGTGTGTACGTCCCAACAAGCTGAATCATGTGGATGTGGCTCAACTTCTTGAGTATTTCGATTTCCTTCCGCTCTTGTAATGCAATCTTGCGCCTAAATACCATTCTTTTCCAGGCAATGTCGTGACCTCGAATATTCGTGGTGAACACGTCACCCATGGCACTCCTGCCTAGGAATCGACCTGAGACCCCGAATTAGCAGATTGCTTGCTGTAGAGCTCTTCTGTCTACAGACCTTCCTTGAGGGGGACTAATTCGTTGTTGTCGAATTCAATATGGGTGCCTCTTCCAGTCTCGGACCAGTCGCTCATAGCATCATTGAATGAGCCTTGCAAGGTCGTCGCGTCGTCATCGTCAGCACTTTTGGCGGATCCCGGATGATTTGAGTGCTCATCCAAGCTCTCGGCTCCAGCGACAGTCTCATCTGTGGCTATCTTGGACTTCCGCTCAGGGTCGCTGTTGATTCATCAAAGGAAGTCTCGTGTCCGTATAATGGGTTGAAACTGATGCCGCTACTTGCACTACTGAGGCGTAGAATCTCAGTCTAAGAAGTGCAACGGTATGAAAAGATTGTCCTGGGTAGCATAAGACTCGTGAAGGAGGATGACGGCTGAAGTTAAAATCGAAGGCAAGAAGTTAGCCTTGTGGCTGCTGAGGGACGCGGCGCTAGCGCAGCTGCGGGAGGCGCGCCATACCGAGCTGCCAATCACACCACTCGTCCCCTGTAGATTGTGCATGCGAACACCTGATGCGCAAGAGATCGTGGTTTGTGGTCTTGTCTACCTGGGTTGGAGACTTGATCGACTCAGCCGCTCTCAATCCATGACATCCCTTCCGTTCACCATGAGTAGGCTTCTCATCTGATGATAAACTTTCGTTGTCCCAGTTCGTCGAAATAGAGCGATTGATTTGGAAACATCGAAAAAGAAGACGAAGATGATGATTTGTTCGTGTAATCGTGCGTCAGCCTCCGTTACTGTCGTTACTGTGCATTGCCTGTCTCACTTCGGCGGCCCACCCTCCTCCCTCTTGACCCTGAAAAACGCCAACTTCGCGAACCTCCCCAGACTGCTCCAGAAATACCGTCCAGCCGGGTGCTCCATAATCCTCTCCAGCAGCTTGACCACCGCTATCCTAACATCCTGCCTGGGATGAAACAGCCCTAGGCTAAGATAGAACAGCCCTGTATTACTCTCCGGAATAACAGACAGCAGCTGCAATATCGTGTCATACTGTAGCTTCTGCCCCGGCCTCCTCTCAGGGTCATTGTGAAGTGTGAGATGCTGCACCGCATTCGGCAGATCCGCCTCACTCCCCGACGCACTTGCATTCGGACTGCCAGCCTCCTCGACACAGCGCGCGAGCGCAAGGTAGATGGCAGCAGACTGCTCATGACTGAGCTTCAAACACCGCAACTTGTCGTGCTGGTGGTGCAGATCGATACCTCGAACCGGTCTCTTATTCCAATACCGCGCAAGGTCCTGGACACAGCTATAGTAGCTCCTCGTACTCCTCCAGCCTTCGATGCGATGTACGTTGGCGGCGAGTTCGCGGAGCCGGGAGTGGTCGTCTGGCCAGACGTAGCCATGGCCTTGAACTCCGTATGCGCCAACGTCCGTCTCGTGGGAACCAACGTACAGCGCGCTCGCACCGAAAACGGTCTCTTCGAACGCAGCGGCGATACGGGTGAACTTTAGCACCCACGAACGCCACTTCGCTCGGATCGCGTTCTCGCCCTGCCGGTTGGCGATGGCCTGCAGCATGCTCTCCATGAAGGCGTTGTCGCCGGTCGTATCAACACCACCCTGCTTCTCATTGCTCATGGCTGCGCCGGCGCCACTAACGGGGATGCCGTGTTGCTGGAAATAGAGCGAGCCGTCAGTGGGCGAGGCAGCTTCGATGCGGTTGCTGATCTTCATGCGGCCAGTGGGCAGGTCACATAACACATCCCACCACTCCGGCTTGAAAGAGAATGTAGGGTTCGTGACGCCGGCGATGAAGCCGGGGACTTTTAGAAGGTCGTCGACTTTCGTCAGGTCGGTGTAGGGGAAGGCGTGGCGAACGAAGCCGCGCAGGATACCGCCAGATGCTAGTGCACATGCTGCGAGCACAGCTTCGGCGACTTCGCTAGATGGTCGGTTGTGGCCGATGAAGATGATACGCTTTTGTGTGAGGAGCGCATTCACTAGCACGATGATGGGGTGGGTATATGCGCCGCTTGTTGTTAGATGCGGATGGAGGGCGAACGGCTGGGGTTGTGTTGCGTGTGGGGTGGAGAAGGTCTGGATGAGCTTGATGAGGGAGAAGTCGCCTACGGTCTCTGGGCTCAAGGCTGACGGTACTTTGACCGGCACAGGAATTCCGTTATAGTTGACCTTCGACTCGAACTCGTGCGTGTCGCGCGGGAGCATGTACGCAACTCGCTTGGGCGTTGAGTCTGTGGAGGACAGAGACGTTCTCTCGGCATCAATTGCCTTCTGCTGGCGGATCATCTGCTCGAACTTCTCAATGAACATGTCCTTGGCGTCAGTGGCATGCAGCACGAAGGTCTCCAGCGTCGAGAGCTTCGGCAGCAGCGACAGGTCCATGGCATTGAGGGCGTTGTAGAGCGAGGCTAGTGTCTCGATGACGGGGTGTCGAAAGTACTCCTCGAGCGCCAACAGCAGCAACGGCTTGTAAATGTGCAGGAACGAGTGCCGCGTGCAGATGGCCATGGCTTTCACGACAGCCCCGCGCTTGACGGTGTTGTCCTGCTTGGTGTTGACTAGGTTCAGGACGTAGACGAGCGGCGGACCGTCAGGATCGCCCTCCTCCTCTGTGCCCTCTGTTGTGTCGTCGCCGTCATCTTCGTCGCCTTCATCTTCCTCAGCATCAGCCTCCCCCTCTTCCAGCCCCTCTTTCCGCCGTCTGCGCTTGCGCCGGCGCTCTCTCCGGGCCTCCTTCTCCTCCTCCTCTGTGGTGGTGTCCTTGTGCAGGAAGAAGATGGTCCAGTCCTGGGCGCGCGAGTGGACCTGGTCCGGCAGCATCAGCTCGGCAAGCGTCGTCTCGTCTCCGCTGATGGCGGCCGGGTACTGGTTCTCCATGACCGACCCGCGGTCAATGTCGAAGGATGCGACCAGGATGTACTCGACATGGCGCTCGACCGCGCCGGCGGGATACTGCGAGCGCAGCCTGCTCATGGCGCCGTTCGTGTGCGACGGGGCGGAGGAGCGCATCGAGGGCGCCTCTTCCTCGAGGTCGTCCTGCTCAGGGACCATCTGCGGCTGCGGGGAGCGCGCCTTCCTGGGATCGTTGCGCACCGAGACGGACGGCGAGCGCGAGGGCGGGAACGACGAGAACGAGGGCTGGCGCTGCAGGCCGCCGGGATGGGCAGCGCTCGTCCCGGCGGGTCTTTGCGACATCACATCAGCCATGAGTGTTCCTGAATCCGTCTTCTCCAGATCCCACCGTCTGCATGGCGTGGGATCGCTGTGACGCGCTAGAGCCCCACACAGGGGTAGCGTGCCGAGTTATCGTCTGGCAGTGATAGAGGTTGAAGAAGGTTAGTCCTAGCAAGACTGATCACAGCTCCAGCTGGTGTCTGTCAGCAGAAAGGGATGCTGAGCGCAATCGACGCCAATGCCCCTCACATGTTACACAAGATGCTGTGGAGTGCTCCAAGAATTCAAAATGGCGGAGTGGACCCTGAGCTTATCCAGCGCTTATCCAGTGCAGGGATTAGAAGCTTGGCGGGCGGTTACTATGGCAGGCGCGAACGTCAACACGGCCCAAACACGCTGCATCATCGCCGGATCGAGAAGTCCTGCAACCTCACCGACACTTTGAGAGACACAACATCATGGTATGCAGAAAGGCGGCTCCTTAGATATACGAGGGACTAATACGATGCAGTCTACCCCCACAGACGCAAAGCCGTCACCCCTCTTCTTCAACAGCGCGCGCGGGTCGCGTCAGTCACCCTTCGGCCGTCCGGGCTCTATACGCCAGGGCTCGCCGTCAACAGCGCGTCCCTCAACCCCGACCAGCTCGCCGCTGAAGTCAAGCACACCGAGTGCCCCGTCGCCTGCACCACTCCGCCAGGGTACCGTTAGTCCCTCGCAGAATGCGCCGCCGTGGCTGAAGACTGCGGGGACTGCAAATGCAGGAGAAGCGCCCAGTTCGCCCTCGCAGCTGCGGTCACCGTCTCGACTTTCGCAGTCGCCCTCGAGAGAACTGCGGTCGCCCTCGAGGGAGCCGCTGTCTCCTGGACCTCAACTACTGTCGCCAGCGCGCGAACGACCTTCGTTCGACCACGCACGCAAGAACTCTGGCTCTACCAATGCAACAGTACGACCCCTCAGCACAGCATCCCTCGCTGCGAGGTTTGATGGAGGAAGAGAACGATCAGCCACACCGCCACTCGTCTCGCGAGACAGCACCACACCAGTCGTCGAGAAGGCAGTCGAGATGACCATCGAGAAGCCCGTCGAAAGAGCCATCGAAACACCGATCTCGCCGCCAAAGCCTGCACCCGTCGAAACACGGCCAATCGAACCACGACCGGTGCAGCGCACTCCTGCCCGACCAGGATTGATCCGCCAGACCACCAGCGACGCCCTCTCAAAACTGCCTCCACCACTTCTCCACAGCATGCGCGAATCTTTCAGTGTCATGGACCGCGACGACGACGGCCATGTGAATGCTGCAGATGTCGCCGATATGCTTTCTCAGCTCGGTCTCTCCGCCACACCCTCCACACTCGCTGCCTACTTCAACGGCGCCGAGAGTATAAACCTCGCTACATACCTCAACACACTGTCCGATCTGCTCGGTGGGCTGTCGCGGCCGAATGAGCTCAGTGCGGCGTTTGAAGCATTCGATGATGGAGATGATGGGCAGATCGATCTCGCAGAATTGAAAGATGCGCTGCTGCACACTGCGCCAGACGCTGGTGAGCACAGGCTCACGGAAAGGGAGATCGACATGGTCGTTGAAGGTTTCAGCGGGCGCAGGGCGTTCGGTAAGGGCGGCAAAGGATTGGGGAGGGGAGAAGTATTCAGGTATCAAGAGTTTATGGCCAGTCTGACAGGTGGTGGAGGCGGTGAGAATGGGGCTGCGCCTGCTCCGGCGTGAGCTAGTGATGCATGAGCAGTGGGTGGGAGGGAGTTGGGCGCAAGAAACAAGGATACCTCATCTTTTCGATCGTGTTAGAGATATGCATTCTCGACTTCCAATGTCACATTACAGGACGATTGCCGCGGACCCACCTAGAAGCTTGCGCTGCGCCACAGTCGACATTGATGCCGCTGCCTTAGATCGAGGCTCGTACATCTTGTACCGCTCCTTCTCTTTTTGCCTATCAGCAAGAAGCCGCACCCCTTTATCAGAGTGCTCCTCCTGCTCTAGCGCATAATCCTTCTCCGGGTTATGCACAGCCTTTCTTCCAGACGCCCGGTCAATGCAATGCACAATTGCATCCACCGCCACCTCCGCATCATTGATGTAGTACCTCCCCACTTGCGCATCTTCATACCACGCCTTCCACTTCGGCGCCGCACAGCTGAACTCCGCCAGAGGCATGAAGTCCCCGTCTTTCTTCCGCCGCTCGATGCGCAGATTGCGCGTCGGTCCGTGGCGCGAGGTAGTGAGGTATGGTGGCGCGTTGAGCTGGTATGACACCCGGGCGCTGTCGTGGGATAGATCGACTTCTTTTCGCTCCTGCACTAGGAGTCCGGGCTTGCCGTGGGTGTCTTCGTACCAGACTGAGCCCCCTGCGATGTCGATGATTAGTTGGCCGATGTCGCCTTTGCGCACGGGGTGTTCGCGTTGGCAGGTCGTATAGATGGTGCTGGGCCAGGGTTTGGAGGAGTGAGTACTTTTGGCGCGCTTGTGGCTTGGTTTTGAGATTTGAGGTGTAGGCGAAGTTTTGCGCTTCACTGTCGTTGGCGAAGGACCGAGGTGGTCTCTGGTACCCTTCAACAACACAAACTCTACGCCGACGCTGCTGAGGTCAACTTGGCAGGAACCGTCATTCGTGGGGTTGAGAATTTGGCTTGTTATGATCCTTTCTTCTGCCTTCGTATTGACCACTGTTTGTGTGGCTTCATTCTTGACCGCCGTCTGACTTCCAGCTTCGGCACTGAATGTGACAGCGTGTGTCGCGACGACATTGGTCTGAACGGCGGGACCTTGCGTCTCTCCTGGTTTGTGTCCACAGAGTACGCACTTGTCAGGGTAGCTAGGTGTCTGCGTGCCAGCAGAGGAAATCATCTTTTCAGTGTCCATGCCATCGAAACACCATTCTGCTGAGTTCCTGTCTCTTCTTTGGAACTTCATTTGAAGATGTCCATCGTTCTTGAGTATCCGTATACCCCCGGCGCTTGCTTTGATCCCCATCTTGACAGGCGCAGAAGAGCCAATATCATTAGCATCGTTGTCGATGGCATCTCGATGTCGTTCTCTGATATCTCGGAGGACTTTGGTGGTCTGCCGCTCCGTATATGCTCATAATTCAGTGTGTCCTGTAGCTCGAACAGATCAAAACTGAGGCCGAAGTGAGAGATGAGTTGACGCATAGCGATGCGTAAATGATCGTAGGACTGGTAATAAAGATGGAAATGGAGGGAAAGTGGCGAAGCTGGTGAGAAGAGAGTCCGGAAGTAGTGGTAGTGACCAGTTCTGGTGGTCGAACGAAGAAATGCTCAGTAACAGCCGCGTCTGGAGGAGGGGTTACCTGTTTCTCTCACTAGACGAACTCCATCTGGCATTCTCCGGACAAACCCTTGCAACAGTCCGCTACGATACGTTCTGCAGGTGAGAGAATATTCGTTGCACTCGCTGGCGTCGACATGCTTGATTTGCCAGCGTAAACAGCTATTTTTAGACGCTCGCTCGTCGTTCGAGGGCCTTCAATGTGCCTCCGGCGTGCGTAACGAACGTTGGACTTCAAGCCGGACCAGCGTACAGGGTGGAATTGGCTGGCGATCTGAAGGCTAGGAACATCAGCACTGAGTGCAGAACCAAAAATTGTTGTTCCGAGCCCTATAGCAGCAGCTTGCAGAGGGCGATATACGCTCTGTAATACCAGCATACTAGTGGACGGTGGTGATGGAATGGATGGTTTTGCCGTGGAGCCGCAACAGTGGGTACGTCTCCGTCTGATGAGGTTGTGATAGAGCATTGTGTTGGGGACGAAGTGAGTGGAATGTTAGTGGAATGTGAGGGAGGCATGGTCAATATATATTTTGAGTGCGGACCGTTGCCATGGTTGAGCGGTCGATGCAGGGCCTCACGATTAGGTGGCTCCTGAACCATGGAACGTGTCCGCATTCTGATGCATCTTGTTTCTGCACGTGATTTGGGTGCTTTCGCGCAAGTATTGAAGTGGGTATACAGTTCGCCGGAAACCAAAGCATCTTGTTCGGAGCATCTCCCATCGACTTGTTGTAGACGCTGCGATGATTGAAGCGGATCTCGAGGTGGTATCGATCCAAAATATCTTGCCAAGATGAGAAGTGAAATGTCGGCCGTCGTGAGTATCTTCTGGAAGCAGTAGGTTTTTCCTTTGGTTTCATTCGAACAGTCGTCTAAAGATGCACAAGAGGGCTGCAGTGACGCATGCGAGGAAGCCGCGGACCAACCAATGACCGACGCGGCCCGTGCGCAGCTTGCGACGCAGCTTAGCTGTCCTCTGGCATCACTCAAGGGCTTCGCGTTCACTTTCTTGCATACGTCAACCATGAAGCTCTCTTTCGGTCTCGTGTCTTCGCTGCTGCTCTCGGGTGCTTCAATTGCATCGGCTGCGGCGTGGAGCTTCGAAGATGCCACCGTTGCGATTGCCAGCAAAGGCGCTGGTGTCGGCGGAGCTGCGAAGGACAAGTGAGCACTTGAACATGCAAACGATTGAGATTGAAGACTGACTCCCGCAGGCTCAGCGCTACCTCCCCGCTCTCCAAGACAGTCACTCTGGGTGCGACCGACTCGCTGAAGGTCGACCTGACGACCGTCGACGGAAAGACAGCGAAGCGACCGCATCAAGCCTTCCTCACCCTGACCGACCCGGCAAGCGGACTGGAGGAGTCGTTCGTGCTCAGCACCAAGGATAGCGGCAAGGGCAAGGTCTCGCTGGTAGGCAACACATCCAATTGCACCTTCCACTTCTAACAGTTCCCAGACACAGAAGGACCTACCCCACCAATTCCTCACTGCTTCGAAGCCAATTGCCGCCTCGATCGTCATTGGAGCATTCGGCTCGTCCACGCCCTACAAGCAGAAGGTCTTCGATCTGACCGTCACCCGCGACACCAATGTACCGCTCGCCGTCCCCGAGGCGCCGCTGCGCTACGCTGCCGAGGCCGAGATCCACCACATCTTCCGCGAAGACCCCAAGTCGCCGCCCAAGGTCATCACACTCGTCTTCGCCGCTGCTGTTGCTGCCATGTTCCCCGTTCTGCTCGGTCTGTGGGCGACGCTCGGTGCCAATGTCAGCCACGCCGGCAAGGCTCTCGGTGCGGCTCCTGTCTCGCACGCACTGTTCTACGGATCCATCATCGCCATGGAGGGCGTTTTCTTCCTGTACTATACAAGCTGGAACCTTTTCCAGACTCTGCCTGCCGCTGGTGTTGTCGGTGTCGTCGCCTTCCTGAGTGGCAGCCGCGCCTTGTCCGAGGTCCAGGAGCGCCGTCTTGCTGGTCTGAGATAATTGGAGAAATACGTGGGGAGATACGAACGTTGTGGCATATTACGAGCGATTTTGAGCATTCGAAAAGAGCAAGAGCTCCGGACACTGATTTTGCGGTGCATGGCGGAACACATCACCGATAGAGACGAGACGACAAAATGAAACGATTCGGACATCTGCGGGCTGCTTCCATGGATTCCATTGAGAACACATTGACACGTATACAGACGCTGTGGACATGCTCGTTGGATGGTCAACACCAAATCGCTATAGTAGTTCGGATCCATCTGTCGCCTGCACTCCGCGCATTACGACTGGGATGATAAGTCTGAAGTTATTCATTGCTTGATTCAACTTGCAGTCTGAGAAAGGTAGCAGCACCGCCTACTTGGGCGGCACAATAGGCAGCGTAACGTAGTTGCTGAACTTCTCACCAAAATGCAGATGATTCCATCCCGCAAACTTCGCCTCACTCCTATCCTCAGGGTGGTTATGCTGGAAGATACCACTCCCCTGCGTATCCCCACTGCTCATCTCAAACACGATCTTGCCGCCCTTCTCGACAATCACGTTCGTCGGCCACACCTCGACATCCACACCATACACATCTCCGGGTACCACGGGCTGCACATCTGTGCTGAAGTAATCGCGGTGCGGCAGGTAGGGCCTGTGCTTAGGGTGCTCCGGATTCGTCTTGCGCAGACTAACACGCAGCCAACCCTTGGCCAGCGGAATTGGGTCGCCTGCTGTGCCGGTGTAGTGCACCTCCTTGCCCTCGGGCGAGATGTAGCGCAGTGTGAGGAATAGGTCAATGTCTGAGGGTGTTGGCTTTGTGGAATCTGGTGAGAGCGAGACGTTCAGGTGTGCGACGATGTGGCCTGTTATCTCTGTCTCCTCTTCGAAGGGCGCTGTCGTGAATTGAAGGAGCTTCGGGTTGTCGAGTGTGCCGAGCGCTTCGTAGGAGAGCTTCTGCGGACGGTTGGTGATGGGTTGTACGGCGGTCAGGGTCTGGGATGGTGTGAGGTAGAAATTCGTGTATCTCGTGCGCGCGATGGGCCACTCGTTCTCTGTGCGGCGCTCGTACACTGATTCGGCTGCCGAGTTGTCGAAACCTACGTCGCCTTTCCTCAGGACGATATCAACGGGAGGCAAATTGCCTTTGACGGACCAGCCCACGCGGTCGTCGCCCTTCAGGAAGGCGTCCAGGAAGCTGCGCTGTACCTCGACTTCCTCCTTGTAAAAGAAGGGCAGATCGTGCCGGCCGGTGATCATCCGCAGATACTTGAACTCAGAGCCAGCATGTGTGTAGCCCTCGATGTTGCCGCGGAGATGCAGCAAGATGCCGCCCCAGTTTCCTACCGACAGCAAGGGCACTTCGATATCGCTCATGTCGTACTCTTTGCTGGCGTAGTAGATCTCGTCACGGAACTTGGACGCGTTCGTATCGATGGTCTGGTCCTGGCGATTCTTCGCACGCACTTCTTCTGAGAGATCGCCGTCGACGGTATCGGGACCCCAGTTGCGAGCTGCGCGGCCGGGCCGTCCGTACTGGTTTGTGATGACCTGGCGGTTCCTACCACGGTCAGCTGTGAAGGTACTTCCAAGTATTCGAGCTCACTCACCACCAGAAGTCAATGAACTTGTTACTCAAGATGCCGCCGTGTCGGCAGCGATCGCGGTAGTAGTCACTCATGCCCTCCCAGGGGATCACAGCCGCCAGACCCTTCGGCTTCCGAGCAGCAACTCTCCACTGCGAGCCGGCGTAGTAGCTGATTCCGAGCAGGCCAACCTTGCCAGAAGACCAAGATTGCTCGGCAGCCCACTCAACCACGTCGAAGAAACACTCGCTTGTGCCGCGGGACATGGTGTCGAGAAAGCCGGGCGACTGACCCAGTCCACGCTCATCAGCGCGCACAATGACATAGTCGTGCTTTGTCCAGAATCCCGGATCGGGCGTTTCCCAAGCTGAGTGATCAGAGTGGTGTTCTGGATTGACCTCTGAAAATGATTTTGCATGGAAGCTGGCATTGTCAGTCTGCATTCTCTCTACTCACTACCGCAATACTCACTCCTTGTAGTGGATGTCCTTGCCATATGGTCCGTACGTCACCAAAACCGGCAGCTTCTTCCCCTCGCTCGTAGATTTCGGCCTGTAAACATTGACTCGCACAATGCCCTGCGAGCTCGTCTTGAGCGGGACTTCGGCGTTCTCCTCGAAGATGTAAGGAAACGACGTGTCGTCGACCTTGTGCGCTTTCTTGACTTCGAGCTGCTCGGACATCGTGTTGGAATCGCCCATTGTGTGAAGAATGTGTATGGGCTTACTCCTGGTACTTTGAGAATATATTGAGACGCGTGTGGGTTCCGATTGCACCGACGCGCGGGTGAATGACGAGGGGTGGCTCGGGATGTGGTCCCCCACATCGGAGGACCGAGGTCTGGCAGCAGAACGTCGAGCTTTGATACAGAAGGCGTGAATGCGCACAATATGACTGCATTTGTGAGTGATGCGGTTGAATCGAGAACGAGAAGCTGTAGAATTGCAGTCGGAAATGGGATGGTCATTGTTCGGGCAGGCCTCCAATGGCAGCTGCCCGTAAAAATCACATGAGGCAAACGCGACCCCAAGTATTGTGAGGACTGCCTTGGAAGGCTTCATCGTGCAATTCAATTCAAACCTCGTTCATTCTCATATCTAGTGTGAAGCAGGAACACCCGACATGGTACCGTAGTCCTCCTTCAATGTCTCACCCTCAATTTCCATCGGCTTGCTCTCCTGCAGCACGTACATCATCCTTGCCCAGTTCGTTTGGCTCATGTTCTTCCACGCATGCATCGTACCTCTCTGGATCGCGACATCACCGCGATTCAAAACCCGTGTCTCGCCAGAATCCAGCACCAACTCGACCGAGCCCTCGATCACTACGCCGTAGTCGAGCGAGACTGTGCGGTGCATGGGGGACAGTGCACCAGGCTCCATGTCGACGAAGCGTAGGACTGTACCACCAGATGTGACAAGTCCAGGCGCCTTATCGAGGAATGGTGTGTACACCTTCAGATCGGCGTCGTTGTTGAGGTCGACTGGGTGACCCTTGGTAACGTAGGGAAGACCGAAGGCTGCGGTGGGAATCTTGTCCCACTTCAGTGTCTCGTCGACCACATCTGAGAAGACTGCCTTTTTTGTTGCGGGGTCGTGGGTTGTGATGAAGCGCTTCAAGCTGGGGAGCTTGCTATCCTCAGGTGTGTAGGACATGGTTGTTTGCGGTGAGTGATGTTGGTAGGGCGTGGAATGGTCGCTTTGCAAGTGAGCAGATTGATGCTTGGAGTATGAGTGTTGTGTCAGTACAGATCTTCGTCAAACCAGTTCGATCATTTCGTGTTGATAGCACCTCCCGATGTGGAGGACCAGCTTCCCCTCAGGGTCCACTCTATCAACTGCCGCGTACCTGCGGCATGGCATCTGCAGGGCCATAAAACCCCTCTCTCGCGCTTCGGTGTTTAGAAGCCCCGTTGGGAACGATGCTGGTGGTAGAGTGAGGAGATGCGATGGACTGACTCGAATGTAAAATGCAGCTATGATCGATAAGAACGGAGCCTTGTCATTTTGGGCCTAGAGTGCAAGCTCATGATGAAGGGGCCATCCTCAGATCTTTTCGACAACTTCACAAGAGCAGCATCGGATTCAGGCCTCGGGCTTGAATCTAACAGCAGAGCCTCAAACCCTGGTTCCTTTGTAACGCCAAGCTATGGATGGTGCCGCCCACCGAAGCCGCGGTCCGGGGCCCCGCAGATATCGCGATGTGGAGGGGAGATTTGTCTGCTCATGCATTCGCATGTTGTTTGTAAGCAACACCAAAGGACATTGACAACGGCAAACTGTTCTCGATTGCGTTGTCTTGATCTCAATTGCAAGAGCCAGCTGCATACGCACATCTTCCTTGTGTATCAACCCAGCTCAAAACAGCCTCAATCTCCGCTCAAGATGACCTCCTCGGCAGACGGATGCGCTTCGCATTTCGGCATCAACAATATTCCCTATGGCATTGCGAGCTCCCAGAAGAGACCAGATCCGCAAGCTGTGACACGGTTTGGCGACGAGGTTGTCTTCCTCGCTGAGCTTGCGGACCACAAGTCTTTCGAATCGATTCGCGAAGGCGTACAATTCTTCTTCAAGAAGCCAACGCTAAATGCATTCGCTGCACAAACGCAACAGTTGCACAAAGATGTGCGCGCCGCCATCCAAGCTGCATTGAAAACCGACAACTACGCGTCTGCATCTGAGAAGATCGGAGATGTAGCCCTTCACCTACCCGTCGCAATCGGCGACTTCACCGACTACTCTGCCAGTGCAAACCACGTCCTCAACGCCGGAGAAGCGATACAGGGCGTGCGATCTTTCCCGCCAGCATTCCACAAGTACCCTGTCGGCTACGCCGGGCGTTGTTCCTCGATCCAACTCTCGAACAACCCGATACAACGACCGCTGGGTCAATACATCGAGGACTACACCGCGGTGGAGAAGAACATCATCTTCGGCCCCAGTCGAGCGCTCGACTACGAACTCGAGGTCGGAGCCATTGTGGGACAGCCAGTACAAGCAGGCACATACCTGGACGCAAAAGACGCGGATCAACACATCTTCGGGCTGGTGCTTGTAAATGACTGGAGTGCAAGAGATATTCAGGGATTAGAGATGAACCCACTCGGTCCGTTCAACGGCAAGAACTTTGGAACCAGCATAACACCATGGATAATCACACTCGAAGCGCTCAAGGCGCATGAAGTCCCCGCTCCGGAGCGCATGGGCCCTGTTGCGCCGTTCATGGATGATGCGGCAGCCGTGAACTACGACATTCAACTTACTGGGTCGATAGTACGAGGCCAGACGACGACAGAGACGTGCAAGGTGGGGTTTGAGACGATGTACTGGACGTTCAGGCACATGCTTGCGCATCACACGATTGGTGGCTGCGGATTAAGAACAGGTGACCTCATCGCCAGTGGGACAGTCAGTGGTGAGAAGGAGCATGAGCACGGCTGTCTGCTGGAGTTGACGAAGAACGGGAAGAAGCCTAGTAAGCTGGATGACGGGAGCGAGCTCAGGTATCTCGCGGATGGTGACAAGGTGATTTATGAAGGTGTAGTTGGGGACGGGAGTGCGGGCGTTGGCTTTGGGGCGTGTTTCGGCAAAGTCACACCTGCGAGGAAAGTATAGATTAACGAGTCGGGTCTCAACCCAAGAGCAGATGGCGAACGACTCAACCACTCCATTTCGCTTCGCTCTCGCTCAAAGAGAATGCCTTTGCAGATAAATACATGCGGATCCACGAAATGATGTAGCCTGTCCATTGTAGTCGCTTGCAACGTTGAGAAAAAGTAAACATTGATGTATGGTATAGCTACGAATCTAACGCAAGATACAATCCAATAATCAAGCCTTCTGCGCCCACTTGCCGACTGTGAACTGACTGTTACACATGTTGACCAGCTCCCAATCCTCGGCCCCCAGTTCACACCCTTCCCCACTTCTGGGACTTGCGTCGACCACACCAGCAACAAAACATGCTGCCATGTAGTGATCGTCTGTCGCATGCGCGTCCCTGAACATAGGATGCTTCATCAACCGCGTGATACTCTTCGTGACAGCGCCCTTCGGCGCTCCTTTCCTGCAACTCCTGACCAGTGCATCCTCAAAGCTTTGCCTGAATTCGAGCATCGGTGCCTCAGGTGGGTACGGCTGAGCAAAGTTGTCAGAGTACTTGAGCATCTGGCCCCAGTGGTTGCGGTAGAGGTTGTGCACCGCACCTCCCGTGCCGATGATGAGGTATCCTTCTTCGCGAAACGGGGCGATGATGCTGCCGACGCGCGCATGTAGATGCGGATCGAAGCGCCCATTCATACTGATGATTGTCGTCGGCGGACACTTCGCAGGAAACATCCGGATCAAGATGAGATATGTGTCGTGGATCCAATCAAACTTGTCGTTCGGTCTTGCATCGATGCCCTTTTCCCGAAGCGCTGCGATACATTTTTTGCCGGTAGGTAGGTCGGGGACCAGCTCGTAGTCGACGTATTTGCTGGGGTGGACGTATGCAACAGGTGATTTGTTGGGCTTGGGGTTCGTGGCCACGTCGATACGGTTCACACCTCGTGCGTCCCAATGGGCGCCCATCATGATGATTCCTTTGATACCTTGGCGGAGCGCTTCATCGCCGCAGGCTTTCCAGTAGTCCGCTGAGCGCGACTCCTCGCCCAGCATCATGGTCGAGCCATGGGAGAAGAAGTGGACAGGAGGGACTGTCATGTTGACAAACTGTGTCACTAAGAGTTCTTTAAACGATCAAAATTGGTATTCCGATGGGGATTCGAGCTCTCGAGATGGGGACGTTGCGAATGCTTGCGCAGAAAGGTGGATCAAGTCAACGCTGAAAGAGGCAATGCTGTGTTTCGACGCAACTGCCGAATGTGCTGTATTTGTCCGTCGATGAATAGACGAAATGCAAGCCAAGTAGGCACGCAGGCTCGGTGCTCGGCCACATCTTCAACGGGAAGCTATGTGGTGGTCAAAGGAGAAGACTCGTAATGTGGGGGAGATGCGCTCTCGGCCTCGGTCGCATTCCGTTGCCGCACTGTGCCGTGCATGATTTTGCTCGACATTCCCCACAATCCAGCTTCCCCAGATTCTCCTCCACCTCGCTCTCCCGAAGCCATTGTCGTTCGATGCATTTGCAATGCAGGCAAATGTGACACCGCCGCAGGACCAATTGATTGCCGCTATACCCGATACGGAACCTCAGAGACTTTTCCAGTGCAGCACGTGCAAGAGGTCCTTCACCAGAGCAGATCATCTCACGCGGCACGTTCGAGCGCGTACGTATCCCTTTCCTGATCTATAGACACTGAAGGGACGTGTTGTAAAGGTAGTGGCGTGAGACGAGGGTGGTGCCTGCGTTAATCGGTAGACGCGACTTCTTCAACGTGACGGTTTCCTCAGCGATGTAACCGCGCTTTCTCTCGCTCAGATCGCTTACTGCTTCCTCGTTGCTGACGCCTGCTCTCAGATACACGACAGAAGCCCTATATCTGTCCCGTGTGTAATAAAGGATTCGCCAGGATGTACGTGCCTCCCCACATGAACGCCCACTCTCCGAGATGCTGACTGTCGCACAGAGATCTACTTAAACGGCACGTTACGAACCACAACTCTGACTCTGCTGCCAAACGCCAAAAGCGAGAGATCGCTCGCGACACGCGGGTCGTGCAGGCGTGCGAGGCCTGCTCCCAAAGTCACCTTCGCTGCGAGGACGAGAAGCCATGCAGTCGCTGTAGGAAGAAGAACATCCCTTGCAAAGTACCAGAGACCTTCAACGCAGACGATAGCGAAGTCAACGAGCTGGACGCTGTGCATGCCGCACAGGACCTGCTCGATCTGTCGAATGGGTTCGACTATGCTTCCCCAATGCCTGAAAGCAGTCAAACCATGACACCGCAATTGAGTGATGGCGACAAGACGAACTTTCTTCAACCTGCGATACCCATTGCTCAGATGACGCCTTCGGGCACGTCGCACTCTGCGCATCATCGATCGATGAGTATCTCCCATGATGCTAAGCCGGCCTCAGACACCTTAGCTATGGGTCAGCTTTACACCGGTGCTGATAGCACATCACTGTCGTTCCTCGACAGCACCATGTCCAACTTCGATGACACCCCGAATATTGACCCTTTCCTACCAGACTACTTCCGCAACATGCCACCATTTGAGTCGTTCCTGTCCGGTCATGCCACTCCACGGGGCCTCATGGACCTCAACTTCGATATGGATGTCGGTCTTACAGATCTCGACCTTGGCTTGCTAGACCAGTACAACTTCCAAGTACCGTTCACTGCAGGGACTCCTTCGACAGATGCCCAAGGACTTGAACAGCAGCCACTGGAGAGCGACAGTGCACCAGTGCGCGCCGAGGCATTCAAGCAGAGCATCTGGCGCTACATGCCGCGTCGAGATAAGGACCATGGCGCGATGGAGCAGACGAACCTCGCATTTCCGGACTCCGACAAAGACGGCAGCCGGCGAGCACATCTTCCGCAACGTCGTGCACTCAACGAAAGGCTAGGTCGAGTGAGTCGTGACAAACTCATGGCCTTGGTTCTGGGCACATGTAGCCCTGAGAACGTCAAACGTATAGCATCCGCGTTTCCGAGCGTGGAGCTGTTGGACGGCCTCATACAGTTCTTCTTGACATCACCGGCTCTCGATGTGCAATCCTGGTTCCATCTTCCAACCTTGTCTTTGTCCAAACTAAGCCCAGAGCTGCTAGCTTGCATCATCTCAGCAGGAGCTGCTTCGACACCAGACGTGCCGTTGCGAAAGCTGGGGTTTGCGTTACATGAGGCTGCTCGCATGGGCCAGGCGAAGTCTTTCGAGGAAGACAACTCTTCAATCAGAGACCTCCAGCACCTGAGGACGTTTCTATTGCAAGAAGTTGTTGGTATGTGGAGCGGCGTAAGTCGCAAAATGGAGATTGCCGAGAGCTTTCTTCAACCGCTTGTGACGATGATACGGCGAGGCGGCAAACTGCGACGATCGACATGGCGAGATATTACTCCGACTGCGGAAGAAGAAGGGTCAGCCCTGGAAGCGAAGTGGCAAGAGTGGGTGCACCAAGAATCGTACCTCCGGCTCATCTATCGTGTCTTCGAGCTTGACAGACAGTCTTCCATGGCGCTGCTCAAACCGCCGTTGATGGCGTATTCGGAGATGCATCTTCCCTTGCCAAGCTCAAACCGTAAGTCTCTCCACATCCCTTGCCCCATGCCTACCGGATGACCGCGGCTGACATTCACTAGATCTCTGGCTAGCGAAGTCCGCAAGTGCGTGGAAGGCGGCGTACCTGGAGAACAACTGGAACGCAGGCAAGCGTCCGTCAGCTATTGACTGCCTTCTCGATCTCGACCACCTGGCTCAACATGACAGTGCTAGCACCACCTACCTGCACATGATGTGGGGCTTGGTCTGGGAGTTTCGCCAGATGAATTCGCTTGCCGGGCGATCTCCCGCTAAGGGACACAACAGTCTCATCTTGTCGTCCCGCTACCAGGAACTCACGAAGCAGATCGAAGACTTTCATCTCAGCAGCCCACCAATGATCAAAACTGCAGAAATTACTATGCAGCTCATGCTAGTACATCTCAACGCCCCCTTTGACGACATCCAACTCTTCGCTGGAATAGAAGGTCAGGAAGAGGCGCGATCGGCGTATCCGATTCTGCGCGACTGGACCAAGACCGTTCCAGCCCGTCAAGCTCTTTGGCATGCCGGACAGATCCTGCGTGCTGCTGAGGCTCTACCAAAAGGACTTCTGTGCAACTACAATGCGATCGCCGTCTATCATGCAGGGCTCATACTGTGGGGCTACGGCTTCTTGAAGCGGTCTGCTGCAGAGAAGTCTCCACCTAATGAAGGCTTACAGGCAGTAGTGGTGCTCAATGGCGACGACAACCTCAGCGCGAGAAGGTTCATTACTCTAGATCGAGGACTGCCGTCGATCAAGACGGCCAGATCAAAGGACGCAATCCAGCTAAGCAATGTTGGTGCGGTCATGGATGGCTTAGTCCAGCTCCTGCTGGCCCCTTATGAGTCTGTCGAAGGATCATGCCCGCCTCTAGTTGGCAACCTGGTACAACTGCTGGAAGGATTACGACCAGGACCTAGATAAACAGATACCCTGTGCTGCTCGGCTACAGATGTAGAGACCGGGGCTGACGCTCACAAATGTTTTCACAAAGATGCACTTTTGTGCGTACAACGACTCGCCCTACTGCACGGTCCACGTGCAAGACCAATGTTCCAGCTTTTCGGACTCCTCCTCAATCGAGAGTTTTGAGCCTAGCTGATTGCGAATCAATTGGGGTGCTTGGCCGTTATTGGCTCTCTTATCATAGCGGCGATGTTCGGAGAGACCCCGCTTGTCGTGTTCGTCTTGGTCTTAGACTGAAGGCGGACAACCTCCTCCACATCGGACAACCCCAATCATCCCCACAAAACGGCACTTCAAGCTGGGGTAGATTGAGTCAATGCACGCTTTGTCACACGCAGTCAATCAAGCCGAAACGAATGCTGATTCGCTGAAATGCGACCAAGTGTCCAGATTCACCCCAGCACCGTCGGCTCGCAGGTGCATCTATATAATCTAGAGGCGTCAGCAACACCATGCAAGGTCCATCTCGCCAGTTTGTGAAAGTCATCCAATACTGACGACCTCAACGACTTTCCTCGTCGCACAAGATGACATCTTTCAGAGCGGCGTTTGCCCTGTCGAAGGACGAGGTACAAAATGCCACACCGCCTGGCACCACAACACTTGTTGGTCAGTATGTCTTCCTATTTTTATCAACAAACTGGCTGACGCGTCGAAGAACATCTCGAATGGGCAGCATCACAGCAAAATCGCGATGAGATTCGCCTTGTTCCTCAGCCGTCTGCGGACCCTGCGGATCCCTTGAATTTGCCCATGTGGCGGAAGATGGCGGTGCTGTTTTGCATGTCTGTACACCCCTTCGTGGTCAACGTATCAAGTGCCTCGCTCTCCAGCGCGCTGCCAATCTACGCCGCATCACCGATCTTCGGCCTTCCACCCAAGCCTTTCTCGCAACTCACCTACCTGGTTGCTGTCAACATCTTGATGTTGGGTTTCTCGAACTTGTGGTGGGTGCCCCTGGCAAACACGTTCGGACGTCGACCAGTCATTCTTGGCAGCCTTCTACTCCTCATCCTCTCGAGCATGTGGGCTGGCTTGACTACAGACTTCAACAGTCTGCTTGCAGCGCGTCTGTTCATGGGCATTGGAGGAGGACCTGCGGACGCAGTCTCTCCTGATGTTGTCGGAGAAGTCTTCTTCGTGCACCAGCGCGGACGTGCAATGGTGAGTACTCTGCATTCATTAAAGTTGCAATTCTGATATCACTCAGGCCGTCTATACTATCTTCTTGACCATGGGCTCGCTCGTTGGTGGCCTCGCTGGTGGCTACATCGTCGCATCTATGGGCCTTCCCTGGCTTCACTGGATGAACGTACTACTGTGCTCCATCTCCTTTATTCTCTGCCTCGTCCTCCAAGCTGAGACACTTTACGACCGCCCGCAGTACCTCCACGACCTTGAAGCCGAGGACGGCAAGGACCACGTCGAGCAGAAGGAAGCTGTCTCCTCCGTGCAGCCGCCACCGACATCCTATCCGGCATACTCTTACTTGAAGTCTATCAGGCTGATCAGCTACCGCCCTGGTATTGTTCACAAGTTCATGGCTCCATACAAGACCATGCGTCTCCCCGGTGTCTGGCTCATCGCGTCCTGGTACGCCGGACTTGTCGGCCTCATTGTGACAATCAGCACTATCGGTCCGCAGCTCGTCGCCGCTCCACCATACCTCTGGGGCAATCAAGTCGGCCTTATCAACGTTGGTGGTATCATTGGAGCATTCCTTGGCTGCATCTACACTTACCTCATCGCCGACTGGACGACCAAGCGCAACGCGGCCAAGAACTCCCACGGCTACGCGGAGCCCGAGGCACGTCTCGTCACCGCTCTTCCCGCGCTCTTCATGGCCACTGCTGGAGCTCTCATCTTCGGCTTTGTCGCCCAGAACCCGAGCCCAACGGGATGGGTCGGTCTGTCATTTGGATATGGCATGGTGGCGTTTGGACTCATGCAAGCACCATCTGTCGGCTTCAACTACCTCATTGAATCCTACACCAGTGTTGCAGGAGACTGCTTTGTCGCTGTCACAAGCGCCAGGGCTGTTGTCGCGTTTGCGTGGACATTCTTTGTAGGCGACTGGGTCCACCATAGTGGTCCTGCGGAACCATTTGGCATTTTCGCTATGTTGATGGGAATCTTTGCATTGATGACGATTCCGGTCTTGATCTGGGGCAAGAGGTTCAGGATCTGGACTGCGAAGTGGGTGCCCGAGGGCTCCGCTCAGTAGGACCTCTGAGGATGCATTGTCATTGCGAGAATCTAGAACCAGTGGCTATTGACTATCATATGAAAGTTTTGAACCAAATAACGTTCCCTTCCTGACGTGAGTGAGGCTACCTCGTGATTTGAGCCCCATCCTGATTGCGTCTCCCTCCGCGCCACGGATAGTTCGCTCGTATTTCCTCCCGGGCATTGCTGACATGCAGAAGGTCGGTTCCGGACACTCTCTTTCTCGCGACATGCATCTCAATGCAAGCATAAGAAGTGCAATATTGCAAGGATGGTTGCGTCCGTTGTCAATTTCAACTGTCTGACCGGTTAATCACTCAGTCTTATCGCCGAGTCACCAACAGAGCAACATCGGCAAGACTCCTCCACATTACTAAAAACGCAAAAGGGGAGCTTGAACAGAATGTAACGCTGAACAATTCGAAGTGTCAAAGCATCCACTATTCTAACCTCCTCACTGCACTAACATCGCTCACACCTGTCCCCTCAACAATCTTCGCCTCGACAACCTCATATACTGGTATCTCCTGCAGTCTCGCAATGATGTGGTGCAGCGTAGGTAACGCCTTCCAGTCCCGTGCATCGAATGAGACACGCGCATCCTTTGCCTTGAGCGTTTTCGTCACCTTCCTCTCAACAGTCTTTGCATCAAGGTCATTTGGTAGGAATGCGGTGTACTCTACGTCTGCTTGACCACGCTCCTTACTGCCAATGCTGCCGGTGGCGGGAATGTGCTTGCTGAAGAGCAGACCCGTTTCGACTGGCGGAGGCGGAGGGCCATGTCCAGGAGGTGGACCTTGCGCTGGAGCTTGGGCTGGCGCTGGTGCGGGTGCAGCATCGCCGTTGGTGAGAGGCTCTGATGGGTCGGAGAGAGTCAGGCTGGCAAACTTGGAGCCCATCCAGCTTGCGTTCAGTGACCAAGTATTAGCATCTTGCTGTACGTCAAGGTCAGCGAACAGCTTTGGGAAGCCGAGCTCCTCTCGCCCGCTCAGAATGGGATCTGTAAGGTTCTCAAAGAGTACAGGGAGATATGTGCCTGTTGTAGTCTCGCCGTTGTCTTTGGTGTATTGCACGCCGTGGATGTAGAGACCAAAATGTGAGTAGCCTCGATCACCGAGCCAGTCGAGATTGTCGAGCTGTGTAGCCGAGAAAGTAGCAGAGACGACTGTGTCTTGCGATGCGAACTTGAGCTTGTCCGTAGGGAAGAGATTTTGTAGCACCGTCCTACTCGACTTGATCTTGACGCTCGTTGTCTTGAATGTAGCTTTGCTTCCATCGCGTGGACGACCCTGGAAGTCCTGTCGTGGACCAGGCATGGGGCCAAAGGAAGTTGGCATCCTCCAGAACAGTCCCTTATTGTTCTCCCACTCATGCTTTCGCAGCGCCTGACTCGAGAAGTGCCACTCGTCATGGCCAAAGTTGTATGCGGTGAAGCGGGACGCGTCCAGTGGTGGCCCTGAGCCCAAGTCCATGCCAGCGATGCGTGAGATCTCCTGGATGTGTGATGCACGTTCATAACGGCACTTCTCATACAGCTTGAGACGATCGGGGATAGCGCTGAGTGGAGTGCCCTTCTGCAACATGACTGCGAGCGATGCTGCGTCTTCGATAGCCTGGCCTGCACCCTGTCCTTGATCTGGTACAATAATTAGTGATGTCTGACGATGAGTGGGTATCTACACTTACGAGGCGTGAAGGGATGCGCTGCATCTCCGATGAGCACCAGTTTCTCGTGCGTCCATGTAGGCAGCTGCTCCATGTCGAGCAACTCCCACACCTTGAGCGTCTCCTCGTCAGCCATACTGAGTAATTTCAGCACAGCTGGCTCAAAGTCCTTGTAGATCTCCAACATCTTATCCTTGTTACCCTGATTCTGCCAGTCACTGCTGCCCGGCTCATCGGGATTGATCTGGGACTCGGATGTAGGGTGGATGTTGACAAAGTTGAGAAGCGTGTTGTCTGATGTTGGGTACACGACGACACGGCGATCGCGAGCGAAGATCATAACGAGGTGGCCCTCGTCCTCGGCGAACTTCTTCGTCTCTGGGTCGTTCAAAGCTCGTTCTCTCGGGATGAGGAAGCGGAAGGCGCTCTTTCCACAACCGAATGTCTTGATGTTCTCGGCACCGGGAATCCTGGGCCGCGTCTTGGAGTGTACACCATCAGCGCCAACTACAACGTCGCTCTGTACCACCTCGCCATCGTCGAGCGTGACAGTACCCTCAGCGGTATTCACATCCACAACCCTTGATCGTGTCCTTAGAATCGCAGGCTTTCCGGGTCCGTCCTCAGCGGTTGCCAATCTCTTCAGCTCGGAGTGCAAGCCGACACGGTGAGCAAGTTGCCATGGGTGTTCCCAACGGTGCGCCTCACGCCAGAGTGGTACGCTGAAGAGCTGCTTGCCGTTGGGCATCAGCTGGGTCAGCTTTCTGCACTCTACAGCGCCGAGATTTTCTGGGAAGAGTCCCATGCGACGCAGAAGTCCATTCGCATTGGGTGCGAGATGCACGGCTGCACCAAGCTCGTTGGCGAACCGCGATTGCTCGAGCAGAGTGACAGTGTGCCCTTGCTGGCGTAGTAAAATGGCTGCAGAGAGACCGCCGATACCAGCACCGACGATGGTGATGTTCAGTGGTCTTGTCTCATCGTGCGATGTGCCGTTGACACCATTCGTTCGGCTCTGCGTGAAATCCATGGTGACTGCTGGATATCAAAAGCGTAAGGAAAGAGAATCTTGGTGAGGAGAAAGAACCAGTAGCCAGATTGGCCGTCTGATATTGCCTTTGCCCGCTTCTTTTGATCGCAGACTATCAGGCCGCGGTCAAGTGGCTTCTCGTAGCGGGATGTGGAGGGCATGCAGCGTCAGCTTGCCGAAAGCTGGGGTCTCCAGGCTGCACACCACAACAGCCGCCGGCGCCCGTACTTTCCATGAGCCGAGCTGCACGGGCATTCGTATCTCGGACGAATGTTGTCGCGATCAGTTGGGTGTCATGTGTGGGGTTGTTGATGTTGATGGAAGAGTCGAAGGGCGAGATGACAGGGGTCTCGGTGTTTGGAACGAGTGCGTCATGATTGGTTGCAAGTGCAACTGCTTCACACCAAATGGCAGGAAGGAGTGTCTATCACTTTCCAATTCAAGAATCTGAGCAGTCTCGATGCAAATCCAAGAAAGGACAAGGAAAGAATGAATTGCGCCCTCAGCAGTGTACTCTCACGATACTCCGTGTTGCTTTCCAGATGGAGTCTGCATCTCAACATCTCTATTCATCACCACTCTCCACCAAGCTTGTACCCGACATTCCAAAACCTCCCCGCCGTCGCACGCCACACTTTCGATGCCGTCTAAGTTCCAGTCAGTATATTCGCTTGCAGCCCGTGAATGCTTCTCTCTTCGCGAAAACACTTACCGACTCCAAGAACACGCCCGTGAACATCGTACCAACGAACGCCCTCTCAATTCCGTTCAGATATACCCTGCGCTGGCCCTGGTCAAGCTCTGTGTTCACTGGACGGTAGGCAGGGACGCGGCGATGCTCTGTAGGCCAATCTGCTGGGTTTTGACTCGACTGCGCTGGTGCTGGGTGGACATTCAAACTCGGATCGAACTCCTCCTCTGAGTGTGTGAGTTCGTAGTCCGCAAGGACAGCGGCGGAGGCGTAAGTGACGGGGTTGGATGTTGTGGTTACGGACATGTTTGCTGTCGCTGTGCTGGTTGTACGGGAGGACGAAGTGACTTGTGCTGACCGCCCAAGATCCAAAGCATTGTCTTAGGGTCAGACAGGACTTGTGCTCATACAATTTACAGGTGAGCTCGGTATTCGGCGCTTGTGGGGCGCGGCATGGAGAAATCTGGGGACGGGGTGAAACTGGCGGTCCCGATGTGGAGGGCCACCGTCCCGAGCCGGCGTGACACCAATAGGAGGACAGTGAGGTCCGGTATATGCGGAATTGAGGACCTTAACAACTGGACTTGAGTTCTTTCTTTCGCTGCTTTGCTTGTTGACCGATTCCAGACTCTTTTTGTTGATTTTGTTGCGTTGCAGATATGGCAGACTCAGCGATCGCACAGCTTCAAGCGACCGCTCTCACAGCGCGCTGCCACAACTCTTTCTTTCGCCAAAAGCAGCTCAAGTCGCTGCACGACGCATTGCGACAGGATAGTAACACTGTTAAGGATGCGATAAAGTCGGATACTCGAGTGTCCGAACAGGAAGCAGCGGCTGAAGTTGCACTTTCTCTAGACCTTGTGAAGGAGCAGTATGCCGCAATCAACCCAGCGAAAGACCTAGAAGAAGAGTACAGGTTGTCCAAGGGCAAGGATGCACAAGATCAGACGCGGCCATGGGGGGTTGTGTACATCGAGCCGCAGCAAAACCACACTCCGCTCTTCTCGATCATCATGGCGCTGAGCGCTGCGCTAGCTGCTGGGAACTGTGTTGCTTTGAAGGTGAGCCCTGACAACTTGCAGCGATGATGGGCATGTACTGATATCGCACAGCTCGACAACAACCTCCGCGCGCTTCCTTCGCTGCTCCGCACTCTCTTCTCACAAGCCCTCGAAGCGGACACCTTCGCTCTCGTCTCAGCGCCGCCGTCACAAGATGCACTTGCGACTTGCTTGCAAGTTCTCCAAGAGACCCAGATCCAACAGCCAACGTACACCCAACTTGCTTCTCCACAAAGCAAGGTCATTGCCATCGTTGACCGCACAGCTGATCTCGTCTCTGCAGCCGAGCAGCTTGTAACAGCGCGCTTTGCTTTTGGTGGCAGCTCGATGTACGCGCCTGACCTTGTCTTTGTGAACGAGTATGTGAAGCAAGACTTCCTTGAGCATATTCTGAAGTTTGCGATTCCGTATCTCGCCTCCCCGGAAGAGAGTATTTCGAACGGCGCGCCGAAGTCTCCCACATCAGGAGGACAGAAGCTGGGCTCAAAGACGACCACAGAAGCGCTGAAGTCGGTGGAGAGCAGCTCCTCATGGCGAACGAGCGTGGTTACACAGGGCTCAAAGGGTGCGATCGTCGACTTGTCGAGTCTCTCTGCACTCCCAGCGAAGTCCAGCTCACCTCTCTTCGCGGTCTCTGCGATTACATCGCTCGAACACGCCATCAGCTTGATCGACGAAGACAGCGAGTCTGCGTCTGGCCTGCTCGCAGGATACTACTTCGGCACACCCTCCGCCGGCAAGTACCTTAGCCAGTTCATTAAAGCAGATGCTTCATTTGTGAACCATGTCCCCTACCGCATCCTTCTGGGGCCGGCAGCTCCAGCATACCACTCTGTCGACATCGATGCACGGTACACCAAAGCGCAGTTCACACGCCCATCGCCAGCATTTATCACAGCATCAAGCTCTCACGTTGCGCTTGTGAAGTCGCTGGGTGGCAAGGACGCGAAAAAAGCTTCAGCCGAGACGCTCAGCAAGGCGACGCAGGAAATCAAGGAGAAGAAGCGGGCGGAGTGGATTGCGATCGGGTACTTCGAGCAGGGCATCCTGATAGGGTTGGGCTTGTACGGCATTCCCTTGTTAACGTGTATCGGTACTGGGTTGTTCTTCGGAGTACGAGCTGGGTTGAGACGGTTCTCTTTCATCTAAAGCATTTGTGTCGTCCGAAGTAGCTTAATATACCACTACAATGTTCATG
Organism: Didymella pomorum; assembly: GCA_022225945.1. Taxonomy (NCBI): domain Eukaryota; kingdom Fungi; phylum Ascomycota; class Dothideomycetes; order Pleosporales; family Didymellaceae; genus Didymella; species Didymella pomorum. The sequence goes on along the minus strand of JAKJXN010000002.1, from coordinate 1,026,863 downwards.
GGATGTGTGCATTGCCGAAATGAAAGGATTCAATGTGACTACGGTCGAACCAATGGTTGGAGGTTCAGTCGATAGTGCGCACAAGCAGCCCAAGGCTGTCTTTGTACAGATAGGTGCCAATTCATTGTCAAAACATTAGTCAGCACGGAGTACCCACCTGATAAGTTGAGTTTATTGAGGTCGATTTCATGGTTTGAACCAACGTGTATCGGACCTTGAGAGGCGAGAGTACAATCACACCCGGTATCGATGGCCAGATCCGTGCAGTTTGAGTTGTCTTTCGAGTCAGTGGTAGTCAAGGCGCCGAGGCTGAGTCAAATGTGTCGATATTGCTACAGATCGATGGCAAATGCCCTACACATGCAGTGTCCTGTACATCTAGTCTCGATCATCCTACTGATACAAGCTGTCTTACAACGCCGGCCCCATGCGTGTCGCCGGTGTATGCCTCCCTGCACCTAGTCTGTTTATACAATAGTGAATTTCTTCCGTTCTTCTCTCTACCACACCCTGCACAAAGCCATTCCACCCAGCTGCCTCTCTACACACTCGCGCGCCTCCAAAATACCCCGGTCTGTGGTCAGGAACATGCACTCTCCGGGATGTGTCAGGCCCTTGACGTAGCTCGACTCTCTTGTCCGTGTGATCTTGCCCAGGTCCTGTGATGTGAGCCATATCCGTCGTGTAGGCTTGGAAATGAGCTTCATGTTCTTCAGGACCGGCTCGTTGTTCCAGTACTTCAGGCCGAGCCAAAGCCTTCGCCTCGCCGGGTTCTGAGGAACGGTAACGTGCTCGACCTTCTCCTGACCCAGGTCTGCCTCTCTGTTCTTGCGAGAGTCTAGCGAATTATGGACGTTGAACGCCTGCCATGGCTCCGTCTTCAGCTTTTCTGCCAGGTGCTCCAGCTCTTCTGGGTCTGGCTGTGTTTGCAGGAGGAATGGCTTGGGTGGTGAAACGCCGCCGAGGGTCACGGAAGAGAGGAATCCTTCGCGCTGCAAGCCGAGAACGAGATTGACGTGCATCTTCGAGACGGGAATTGATGTGAGACCGAGGCGAGCTTTCGAGGCATTTTGCAGATGCGAGCACACGTGTGCAAGGTTGACGAGCGACATGTTGCCGGTGCTGATACGGTGATTGCCCTCGAGGGGCTGCGACAGAATCGGTGGAGGGGCGCTGGTCGCAGCAGATATCGAGCGGCCGTTACGCTTTCGAACGATAGAATTGGTGGCGATGCAAGTCGTGCGTGGTGCTGCAATTGCGCGTGCCGTCGGCGATGGCTGCTGTCGTAAACTTTTCGGAGTCGCGCCTGCCTCCGCCGGAGGAGCCACGAGCCACAGGAGCCACACATGGTCGGTGCGCCGACCTCCACTCCAGCGCTCGCGCTTGCCATGGCTCTAAACATGCGGGCGCTTCGAGGACCAATACCGCCCTCATCCTTACAACGGCTCCAGTGTCTTAGCGTGCCCAGATGGCTATGCTTAGAGCTTCTATATATTCCTAGGTGTCCTGTCGTGACTCTTGTGCATTTCTTTCCTTCGTGCTGTTTCGCAGCCTTGTGAACGCGTGACAGCTGTATTACTAGATTCTTGGAAAGCTGACAGCTCCAAACTCACACATCAGCACAATGCCTCCACAGCAGGGCGAGGTGTCTCTGACGACGCTGTAGGTGATTTGAACCGGCAGGCATTCGAACCAAGCTAATATATGGCAGCTTTGCAGACGTCCACTACTACTTCTCGCTGCCCACCTACCAGCCCCCGCATCACCGCTTTGACAAGAGCTCCTATGTCTACCTCTACCATAATCCTATGCGCCAGAGCGGGCGCATAGAGATCGCGAACAATGCTGGAACTCCGGCGCAAGATGCCGTCGCTGGCCGTGAGTCCTGATTAGAAGGGTTCTTTACTGAGAGCTTGGGCTGATCTATGGCAGAGCTGGAATCTGTCAAGATCGAACAAAGCTACAAGCACCCGTGCTTGTTCACATTGACAGTGGAAGTGTTCCGTGGCCAACATGGAAGCCCAGCTGCTTCGCCTCAGCAGGACATGTCTCAATGGCACCTTCCTGCGGCAGACCCTAACAACCAGGGCAAATACATGTACAGGCTTCACACGGTTGACATCTACCTCTGGACACAGAATGATGCAGGCATGTTCTTAGACTCGCTGCGACGAGTACTACAGCCGCACCAGCTCCAGATCATCGCAGATCCAAACGCTATATCACCAACAGCACCACACCATGAGCACAAGAACGATACAATGAGCCCGGTCATTGCGAACCTCGAAAGAGCTGCGATATCACACCAGAGTCGTACTCCCAGCATCAGCTCCACGCAAGCGTTTCCTGGCCCCCCACAAGCTGCTTTCCCTGGTCCTCCGGCCCGTACATCGACCGCAAGCCCTTCGGCAAGCCAAAGCTACACGCCTATGGCTGCCTACAACCCTGCTGCACCTGCTGCCCCAGAGCCCATCGCCCATCGCGAGAAAACTCCGCCGCCTCCAGATGCTGCTGAAGGAACTGGTCTGATTGGCGCAGCCGTACATGACTCGCAGCCTCAGCAGTATAGCAATCCCTTGCAGACCTCCTTCACGCCGCAGCAGACCTCAGGGCCGTATTTGCCTGGTCCTCCTGCACCCGGTCAAGGCTTCAGTGGTCCGCCAGGCGTGCAGCGTACCAATACAGCGGGCTCCATGCCTCCTCCGCCGCAAAGTATCCCTTCGTTCGCAGGACCACCTCAGAGCCCTCCTTCATTTGCAGGCCCGCCGCAGTCTGCGCCTCCACCGGAAGCGTACAGTCAAGCCCCGCAGCATCCAGGCGTGCAGCGACAATCTTCTATCCCAGTCCAACAGTTTGCCGGCTACAATGGCTCACCTGGGTACTCCGCTGGACCACAGTCCCCTGGTCTGCCATCACCAGCTCCCAACACACCACAGCATTATCTAGGGTACGGACAGCACTCGTACGAGAGCACAGCCCAGCAAACACCAGGAACAAATCCTGCGGACCTGCACAAGCAGTTCTACCGTCCCACTGAACAAGAAGCTGGTGTCGTAGACCACCACACGCCGCACACTCCCAACTCGAACATGGGCAAGAGAGTCGTTAAAGTCGAAAAAGGCGTTGGCCGTTTCCTGAAGAAGCTTGACAGTAAGTGGTGAGCATTGCAGCATACATCGTGCGATTTAGCCAGCGAGCGATCTTTAGAGCATATACCCACTCGTTCATCCAATTTGACGATTCGCAAAAGTTACATGTTCCTACACAAGGGCTGGTGGAGATGACCCGCAATGTGAGATTGATCTGCGCCCGTTCCAATCAAATGTCCACGCTAGCACGCGGAAGCCGGCCTGGTCCTGGCTTGGCCCCCAGAATAGCAGCAGGTTTTGGGAGATGACATGTGCGTGTCGCGTTCATGCTGCTGATGTGAGCAATCGAGGGCTCACAGGAACAACAAATGGAGATGCGATGTATGCGAAACTACACACAGCAGATGCTGAATTCTGAATCTACGGTCACCGAGTCTCGTTGAGGCTCGCAGTGCCATCCTGTATCTTGCACCGCCTCCCAGCCACAGCGCGGTCGATCCGCCATCAGCCCTGCAGTTGCATGCTCCTCAGCCTGCGCCAAGGCATGATCTAGGCTGAGCTGCGCCTGGATGCTGCTCACAGCTCCACCACACATCCACAGTCTACGTGCCTCTGCTCGCTGCTGCAACTTGGAGCGCAATTGCATCGTTCCGCACACCGTTTGGAGGTTTTCCAGTAAATCGATTTGACACCTGCTAGCGCGTCTCAACGCCGAGGAACCAGCGTCGAGAGCTCTACTTACTCCAGACGGTGATCTCATTTTCCAGACAATTTCCGGGTCGAGATTTGGTTGGGGACGTACTTGACAGTTGACACGAATCGTCACGCACCGCAGGGCAGTCGCGTGTACAATGCGGTTACCTGCATCGGAAGCGAGGGCAGGTGCCCTCGAGCGCAGGCTGGACAAACAAAACAAGAGCTTCGTTATCGTACGTCGACACCCCGCCCGAGCGCACGCCGCGCATGCCGCTGGAATATCCAAGTCTCTAACACACTCTGCAGATAGCACTCATCGTCGTAGCAGTATTCGCAATCCTCGTCACCACATATCTCGCTACCCTCCGGTTCCGCCGGCCCTTCTCCGCGTTACGCAACACAGACAAGTCAACGAAGAGCAGCAAGCTCCCCTCATTATTCTCATTCAAGAAGCTCTTTGGGAGGAATCGTCATGAATACTCGAACTCGCTGCAGGACACGGAATATCGCGGTCCCAGCGTCAGCGACAGCACCCGGGACCGTGAGATGAGCGGGGCGAACGATGCTGAGAGGGGGACAGGAACCGCAGGAGTAGACCGGAACACATCTGTACGCAGCGTCATGACACTACCGTCTTACTCGCGGTCGGTACGCGAGAACGAGCGAGTTCTAGGGCGTGAAGGCGAGAGAGCAGGCATGGACAACGTGGTGGAGCTGCCGGAGACGGTCGAGGACGAGGAGACACAGCGCAACGAGGAGATGGAGTCACTCTACCAGATCCGCCTGGCACGACGAGCGGAAGCAGCGGACCGTGAGGCAAGACGACAAGCAAGACGCGAGGCCCGCGCGAGAGGCGACACCATTGCTCTTGCAGAGATCCGCCGCCGAGCCGAAGAAGCCGCCGACCTGTCTGTCTCCCAGATGCTCATTGCGGAACACCAGCACCGCAACCGCGACCGACGAGTGTCTTCCGTGGCCTACGGAGACCTGGGCGTGGCACGACACGATGGCACCCGGGTGCGTGCGAACTCGCACGACAGCGACAACCGCCCACTCCTTGACAACGCTGCATCCATTTCAGGCATCAGTGGCCGCTCAAGAGGCCTCACCAATCAGTCCACGAATACCCTCGACACACATCACCGCGGCCCGTCCGTCACATCCATCGCCCGCTCATCAGTCGATTCACGCGCGTCGAACGAGTTTGAGATCCCGCAAGCTGTACAGAGCCGATCGAATTCGAGCAACGATATCGCCGACAACAGCCTCCAGACCGTGCCCATCGCTCAAGACCGGAGTCGAAGTGCAAGCAGGAGCAGAGGCGCAACACCAAGTCCAGAGATCCCAGCTGAGGAAGCGCCAGCGTACGAGGATCCGCCAGACTACACAAGCCCCGTCGAACGAAGGGCGCCGCAACTCCCACGCTTGCCCACCCTTGAAAGACTGCCCAGCATCCGAGTGGTGACCACTGAGCCCACACCGATCGATCCCAATCCACCGAGCTCGTTCAGGTGATCGACCATTTCCTGCAATCTACAAGCCATTTAGCGCTTCAGCGTCACACCTTTTCATCATTTAGCGGTACATAATTACAATCACCTTGGGTAGATTGACGGACGAGATTACGATAGCATAGCAGAGGATTGAGCAGCAGCGGCTGCCTATTTGGATTTCAAGGCGCAGCTTGGGCGCATACATCAACGTATACTCGACCTTGCATAGCCGGCAGTTGGATAGGATACCAATGTCTAATGCCATCAATAGTACACCGAATTGTCACGCACAGCTTCCTGGACAATATTTCGCGAGCATCGACAAGGTCGAATCTACCGTCAAATACGACTACGACGTGTTCTATTCTTGTGGCTTACATTCCCCAATCAGGACTCCCTACCTCCACGCCTTACCAGATCCGACGTCCTCATCGCTACCTCCGCTATGAGTCCTCAACACGCTCTGACATATTTACTACAAGAACCACGCAACACCGCGAACCGAACTACCCTTCTACATTTGTTCCACCATGGCGAACCTACATACTCTTCCAACCGAGCTCAAGTTACTCATCATACAACATATCAAGTGTACTGTAAACACAACTGAGATCGCTCCCGCAGAACTACATATTCCCTTCACAGTGCATTTGTCCTCAGGAGCGATACTCGACCTCGCCAGTCTTTCACGCGTCGGCCGATCCCTCCGCAATCTCGTCGCACCTCATCTGTTCCACAGTCTGGTTCTGCGTAACACTGTCAAGAGCGGTGAATCCGTTGCCCTCATCGCCAAGAGCGATCATGCGAGACACGTCAAGAGCCTGGAACTCATTACAGCCTCTGCTCGCGTGTGGGAGGTAGAATACGACCAGCCAAATTACCCTTGCGACGAAATGCAAGGCATGGGCCTTCCAGAGAACGTCGAGCAGGTACTCTCGAATCTGAACTGTTTCCCCAATTTGGAGAGGCTAGTCATCGATCTCCGACTCAAGGAACAGTGTATGTGGCGTAGCATCGGGGACTACGTCGATTATTTCGACTTTGAAATCGATGAGGTCTTCGAAGGATGGCGGCCGATGGTCGATAGAATCTACCGTGCCGTGGTTCGCAACACTCACTCCAAACTCAAGACCTTGACACTCCGCAACATCAGACCGTACGATTGTGCCGCTTGGCAAGACCCGGCGTGGCATACATTCCTGCGTTGTATAACCACTTTCAAGTTACAATTTTACGATCGCGCAGACAACAAGTGGAACATTGCCCGCAGCCCCTACCATACCTTCCTCCCACACTTAGCCCAAACCCTCTGGCCGTACCTGTGCAACGTAACACATCTCACCCTCTCCGCCTCGTCAACCGAGTTCACAGGAGCAGACTTCGTCTTTGAGGAAGGCGCGCCTCTTTGCCTTCCAAAATTCCCAAAACTTCAGACACTCGAACTTGACTACATCTTCATGGGCAACGCGGTCCTGGACATCCTCACGAAACACGCACAGACACTTCAACGTGTACGTATGCAGCATATCTTCGTAGCAAGAACGACCCACGAGAATGTCTACGATGATCTTGAGCCGCAGATGACGTGGGCAATAGCATTCGCCACCCTGAGCGAGTCGACAGTACCATGGCCGCGGCTCGTCGGGTTGGAAATTCTGTGCACGGGTGATGGCAAGAGCACTGTTATGCGAGCCCAGGAGGTACGAGATACAGAGAGGATGAGAAAGTACGGTGATGGAGAGCCGGAGCTGAGGTACACGATCACTGATTGGGAAGATGCTGGGGTGAGGCCGTTCGACGTCGAGGAGCAGCGTGGAGTTGTTCGTGATCTGGATAATGGGAATGTGGTGATTAGGGAGAAGGAAGACGGGGTGCAAGCTGATCTGGATCGATTGGCGTATGAGGGGTTTATGCGGATTGTGTGGGGGAATAGGCAGCGGCTTGGTCGTGAGTGATTTAAAAGACTGATTGTTTTACATTCCTCAAGAGGCAGAAGCAAGTGTCAATACATACTACCAAGAGCTATGATTATCAAGCAGAGAAGAGTCGCAAAGAACATGACGATGTCTATCAACAACTTCTTGATGGAGCATCCCATGCGTTCTAAGATTCCAATTGCAAGGGATCCGCTTACACCTCGAGTGTTCAGGACCTTGCCCGCGCCCATACGCTCACGCACGGATGCCGTGACCGTTGTACATTCTGTGCTATTGATGAACTCCTATGACTCGTCAGATCAGACGTAAAAGTGTCTCCGGGCTCTAAAACTAAAGGATGCGCTTCGCACCAATCATACACGTTCAGCTCGTGATCTTGCTTTGCCATCCAATTGCCGATCTTGGTGTAGGCGTTGCCAACCTTTGCGAGAGCGGCACTTCGGTATGAGGGTTCTGAGAAGATAGCTGTCAAGAATATGCCCAGGATCGCCATGGAAGCAGCGAATGCTTTTGGATGATGGCGTATTTTGTACCACGGATATCCTTCGGCACTTGTTGATAGAGGAAGCGTTGGACTGTGTTCTTGGCATGCAACGTCTGGATCAATGTGCGCAGTGGTGACCGAGCTTGGGATAATCAGAGGCGCGGGAGCAGTGTTATTTTGCTCTAGCGGTAAGTCTATTTGGACCTGACGCGGTGAAGCGATGTTTCCAGACTGTAGGGTTAAGGGCGGTCTGGCATGCGTCGATGTTGGACGATTCGCACCCACGGGCTGGAGCTCATGCCCCTACCGAGGACTCGATATGGGATCTGCCATGTGACTGCTTATCTGCGGTCCCGCTCAGGAAATTTCACACCTGGCTGCCGCTCTGTCTGCACCAGGCGCGAGGCCCACTTGGTCAGTCTTCTCGAAGAGAGCAGCCGCGACCCCTGGTATACAACGAAAGCTGGAGTACAGAACATCAGCGCCGTAGCAAGGAAGTCGGAAGTAATGAGATGCAAGTCTTTCGCACGACTTGACATATCCAGGATGGTTCCAGAAAGTGACAGCCGGAGAAAGAAGGTCGCGCAGTAGATCATTGCCGCTGTGTTTGAAGCTTGCCCTCGTTGCATGACGAGATCGTACAGTTTTATCCTCTTCTCGGCAACCTATTCCCATCTCTTGAGACTTGAGACCATAGAAGAGCTGCTCACTTGCATCCAAGACACAGCTTCCGAATAGGTAGGTGCCGTTAGTCATTGATAAGTTTGACCGTGGTTTCATGGATCATATGGGCAACGAACATATGAAGTACCTGCGCTCTCTCTATGATAAATTGCAAAATTTAGAAGCCCTTGACGTTGTTATCCAGGTGAGACTTCACTGCGGGGGTCAATGGTCCGATACGTTGCATGTTAGGCTCTCGTAAGGCCAGTGGCTCCAGGGCGCCAAGATCGACTTTGAGGATGTCAAGTAGGAAATGGACGGGCAAGTCAGCAGGGCACATTGTGAGATTACTCAAGCATAGGCCGGTGTGCTGGAGGAAGAGTCGCTGTAACGTCGTGCCGTAGCCTTTCATTCGCCCCGTAGGTTCTAGCAACCAAGCACTGTTGTCTCGGAAATCGAACCAAACGGCCGTATAAGATTTATTTGCACCTCTCGAGAATCGTATCTAGGTGCGCGGCAATGTGGATACTACAGCACTGTCGTCGGATAAGGCAAGATGATCTGATAGCAACAGTGTACATATTTGGCCAGGTTGTAGGGTCAGCCACGTGGACAAGATTCGAGGATCGTATGGCACAGATGTCTGGGCGCTACTGCATTCGCGGCTGTCAATCTGAAAGTTGGTGATGTGATCTTTCGTATCCTTGACGTAGGCTGCTGAGATGGAGTCTTGACAAGCGTCATCGTTTCGGCGGCCGTAGGGGAAGTGCAAAGAAACACATGGGCCGTATTAGGGACTGGATCTTTGAATATGGATCCTGGATCTGCAGACACTGGTGCTTATATTGGACCCTGCTGTCCACTGAGATCAAGATCGATGCAATGGCGGTGCCCACTGGTGCGCTGTTTGGCTACGATGTCGACCAAACCTTGTCTTCCTGCAGTGATGATTTTAGCCATCTCGCATCCATCGAGTCCCTATGCGCTATCATGAAAGAAAGGCTCTGAACAGTGGAAGAAGCAGTCACACGTGGGGCTCGCCACACGAGCAGAGACTCTCGGCAGCGGGCAGGTTGATGAGGCTGAGCTAGGGAAGTGACGAGATGGCTTACACTAGCGCAGTTTCCTCTGCTACGCGTTGCCCATGAATTGAGGCCGCCGGTCAAAGATTACAGCGTGAGCTTTCTCATGACTCCGTCACGCAGAAGCGATAATTCGTACTGATCAAAGGCTGCACACAAATGAAAAGGATACATTCACAGCTCTATGACTACATTACAAAAGCGCTCGCCGCAGACTTGTCTAATCGATCAGCAAGCTGTTCAGCCTCGCTTCTGTAGCAATGACATCCAGTGCCTGCCTGACCTCAAGCACTCTCCTGCACTCGCTCAGCCAGTCCTTGCTCAGCACCTTAGCCCATCCCTGCAGACCGTTCATCTCACGTGCAGCAGCATCGAGGTCGCCCTCCTCGAGCAGAACCTCGGTGCGCGCAAGCACGGCCTCAACGTCACCGCCAACTGCTAGCCCAGACTTCTTGAACAGAACCTTGGACATGGCGAGCGAGGCGAGGTGAGATGCGACACCAGCGTCCTCGGGGAGGAGCGCAGCTTTCCTGACTTCGGATGCGACACGGCGGAAGCGGTCAATCAGGAGAGCGGAGCTGGGGATGCCGCGCTGGTAGGCGGTAGGGTTGATGGAGGAGATGGCGGCACTGACGACTGGGTCATCGGCGGCAATCTCCTTGAGGGCTGCGAGCTCGGTGACGAAGGGCTTAGGGACGATTTGTGTCTCCAGTGCAGACTTGACAGCCTCGACGGCGACGACGAGGTGCTGGGTCTTGAGGTTGGCGTCAACAACAGAGTTCCACTCGGCTGTGAGCTTCTCAAGCTCGTGGACGGAGTTGGAGAGGTCGTTGAGCTTGCCCAGACGACCGTCACGCTCCGCCTCGACACGGTCGCGGACATTCTGGGTGAAGTTCTTCTGGAGGTGGATGCTCTGCTCGAGGAGCTCATTCTTGAGCTTGGCCTCGTAGACCTTGTGGGCAGCCTCGAGCTCGGACTTGACCTTGCTCTTGTAGGCCTGGTGGAGGCGCTCGCGCTCGTTCTCGTACTCCTCCTTCCAGTGTGTCTCCTGCTCCTGCATCTGGTGGTCGAGGCGCTTGACGAGCTCCTTGGCGGCCTCGTCGAACTCAGCGTGGGCAGCCTTGACCTTGTCCTCGGACTCCTTCTTCAGGCCGTCCTTCAGCAGGTTAATGTCAGAGACGACCCTGGCGAGCTCAGACTTGGCCTTGTCCAGAGCAGAGTTGTACTTTCCATCGTGTGTCTTGTCGGCGTTGACTACGGTGATGAGGTCGTTGACGATCTTGACGACATCCTGGACAACAGGCTCGCTCGCGGAGGGTACGCTCAGGTGGTCGATCTGAGAAATGGGCTTGGATGGTGCGTCGATGACGACAGTATTGGGCTCAGCCTTTGTTGTTGCAGGCTTCTCCCTCTGCTCATCGACCTTCTTCGACTCTTGGACGTTCTGGGGTGCGGTGTGCTGGTTGGAGCCAACCCTCGGCTGCTCGTTAGTCTTCGCCTTGGGATTGTTGTCGCTGACAGCGCTTGTGTGGGGATCCTCAGCGATGCGCGAGGTCAGTCCACTCCTGCCGGGGATGGTGACCTTGTTCTCGCCAGAGATCTGCTGGTGGAGCTTGGGTTGTTCGCCCTTCGCGGGGAAGCGGCGCTTGAACTCGCGCTCCTCGAAGTATGCCACAGAGTCCTCGCCGAAGGGAACGAACTCGGTGAAGAAGTCGTGGAAGTTGTCGTTGATCAGCGAATAGTAGACGCCGCCGGCGTAGCCGAGACCGGAGAGGATGGTGAGCCACAGCAGGAAGCGGCGGAACCTGCGCTTCTTGGGCTTGGGCTTGGGCTGGATTGGGTCTGGGGCGACGCTCGCGGTGCCAGGGCCGGTGGGGGGCGTGGTCGCGGGCTGGATGACGGGGGCAGAGCGCGATGCGGTATTGGCAGCGTTGTTCACGATGGTCGTCTCGGGCGCCGGCGGGGCTCTCGGGACCTCAGACGGCGGGATAGTCGCTTGCTGGATGGAGGGAGGGTTCGTAGGGTCGACGGTGGGCTCGACAAGAGGCGCCGGGTTGGGGACGGCTGTCTGGTCCAGCTTTTTGTCGTCGGCGTACCAGCGCTGGGCGACGCGCCATTGCGGGCGGGCGGCGCGTGCCAATGGCCGGGCAGCAGGACGGGCCGCGAGGATCGAAGCGCGCAGCATGCTGGACGGCCTCCGGATGGCGGGGATGGGGGAGATGAGGGCGGCGGAGGTGTTGGTAGCTGTGCAGCAAAGAGCTCTCACCAACGGGAACGAACGTCAACGGTGGCCCAAGCGCCTTCCCGGGCGGATTCGTAGCTCCGCAACACCACGCGAGCAGTGTCTCTCCTTCACATGCTTCTGCTTCACATGGGGGCGCAAAGTCCAGCCACACCACCTTTTGCAGCGGGATGTATTCTGAGCATCTGACTGACACCTGTGCGACAGCTGCCGGCCCTCCATACGCTCCACGTCGCGCGCAGGTCTCGGAATGCCGTCCGGATGCGGAGTCAGCAGCGCGGTCGCCGAGTGCATCGTGGCCCCTACATTCTTGCTGTTTGCTGGTGTCTCCTTATAGTCAGCGCATATCCAAGTTTTCCATCTTCTCTGACTTTTGCGTTATTCGTTCAAGGGTCCGCCACTGCCAGCCGTGCGACGTCATATCGTGACTCTGTTGCTACCCGAATAGGCAGCCACATTTGCACCTGCCACAGTCGAACCGTAGTTCCCTTCACCTCGACCCAGATCTGGACGATCCACAGCAAACTTTTCCCCATGAACAACTTCTGTAAACATATGCTCTTCGCTGCACAGCTTCTGCCATCACACATACACCCTCAAAACCTCTCCACTACAATCTTGCGCTGGTCTTCGAACATTCCACTCAGCAAAGTCCAACCTTCCTCCAGAACGCAAACATGGACGACAGCCACCATCCAGACGCTCCTGCACTTAAAAAACCCCGTCGCAGTAGCTTCGCCTGCAACATCAAAAACTGCGTCGTCGAGCACTATTCGCAAAATACCATGAAGCAGTCGCAAATTCTCACGCCACCACTCACACCACCGCGCTCGCCGCGCTCTTCCATGCCAACACCTACCCGCAAGATCGCGCAAAAAGAGCGCATCACTTCCAAAGTCCATTTCGACCTGCACATGTCCATCAACCAGATCGGCTTGAACTCTACTGCCCCCAATATGTGCGAATCCAGCCTCTGGACGCTCCCTGGTTCCTCCTGTTTTGAGACCGGTCTCGGTACCGCATCTTCCTCTCACACCGCCAAGACCGAAAACAGATGGTCGCGCCTTCTGCAAAAAGCTGCATCATCGAACCGCGACCGCCATCGCGCACGTCTCGAGGGCGATGGCTGGGCCTTCGTGGGTGGACGGTACAGCGATGAGCTGCAGGAGCTGAGTGACGAGAGCGCTGAGAGCGTTGACGAGGAATTTGATGTGGTCGTTCTGGCGAGGGAGAGCGTTGGGTGTTGATGCGAAGGACTTGATGTTCGGCGCGCTGTGTTCTTCACCCTGTACATCTTTTAACCAGAACTTCCGAACTTGAAGCGTATTATACCCCGGCCGTTACGGCGCAAAAGGAGGAAAAGTTATGGTACATCACTACGATTAATGATACATGATAATGCAAACTCTACGCAAGACCGAGTCTGGCCCTATTCCCCTTCACGATCTGCATGAAAGATTTATACGCGATCTGGTCTAAGTCTGCTTGCACACCCTCCTCCGCCGCCCTGAGTAGCCTCTTGTGCCTACCATAAGTAGTGTATATAGCCTTCCGCTGTTGCTCGACATCGAAGCCTGTCATGACCTCCCCAGACACGTGGTTCAGAAGCGCATACCTCAATTCCTTCGGACTCTCGCCAAGTTCGGCAATCCTTTGACGCAGCTCCGCATCCTGCTCGTCCTCCGCAGGTCCTGTACACTCGAGTACGAAACGCACCAGATTCGAAAACTGTACATCCGGAGCTGTCAGAGTGTTGAAAACTCGAGCCCACGTCGTCTGCGGTTTGAGCTGATCGCCATTTCCCTCCAAGCTATATCGCGCCACGAAGACGTGCTGCATCTTCACCTCGCGCAAAGTGTGAGCATGGTGGCGCATAAAGTCCCCGAAGGCCGTGCTCATGAACACATAGTCCAGACTGAGTACCTCGAGTCTTGGAAAATCATCAGTAGCGAAAGACAAAGGCGTGGGGTCCATGGGCGCGAAGTCCAGACCAAGGATGCCCTGTGGACTCGGTGAGAAGGAGAGGTGCGTAACACTGCATAGATGGTCCCAACAAAGCGATTTCAAGAGTGGGAGGAGTTCGTTACAGTAGCCTGGGATGGCAACGCCCCAGCCTCTGTCTTCGGCGTTGAGACCCAGCTCTATTGTCGTCAGGCCGTTGAGCAAAGTCTGCCATGCTTTGCTTTCCCAGGATACCCAAGGTGAATACGGACTGGGTGCTCGCAGATTAGGGAGGCAGAGAGACGTGATCTTGTGGGCGGGGTTGCGTGCGAGCGCTGTGTAGACGGCGTCCATGAAGGCTGAATGGGTGTTCCGGATCTCCACATAATTATCTGGGAAATCGTCCTCACTACCGAGACTGTCGTCTGCCTGAACAGTGAACTCCACACTGAACGCTTCCAATTTTGGGAAGGTGCTAAGGTTGGAGAGCACATGCTCAACGCTCTGTAGAAGAGCGACGTTTGTCCAGTCGCCGTGTCTTGGAGCAGGCCCATCTGCGCCGTCATACGTGAGCATGCTCGTGCCTACGAACTCCAGCTTCTTGACTAAGTCTGCATACTTGCTGCAGGCGATAAGGTCTACGGAATTGCCGCTCTTTATGGTGTTGCGGAGAATCAAGGTCCGAAATAGGTATGGCGCAGCGAAGCTGCGGAAGGAGCGATTGACGCATGACAGGTGAAGTAAGGCCGCGTTGACTTTTGGAAGCTCGCGAGTATCCTTTTCGAGCTTTGATGCTTCTTGATCGTGTGGCGTACCATCTGATTCGCGATCAAGGTGTTCGACGATGAGAATCCTGAGCTCCACCGAAAGAGCGGATATGTCTGCCATCATTCAAGATTTATCGCTGGCCGGAGAGGTCAGTGCGCCGTATCTCTTAGGACTTTTTCTCCTATGTGTTTGTGGGCATTTGACTTTAGGACACTGAACGTGGGAGAATGAGGGGAAATGCTGATTATAGGGACGCGTCTCCTTATGACGCTAGACGCTAGCGTCATTGAAGTAAGGCAACAGCGGGATTTAAGATGAAGGCTGCAAGGAAGGTCTGCATTAATGACTGCTTCCGAGCTCTATGAGCTCTCCCGTACATCCTCTTGGACCTCAGATAAGATGGAAAACACGTTCCTCAACTCCACCTCCTCCCACCCTAGCATAAGCTCCCTCATTTGTGAGATTGTCGATGTAACATTCTCCAATAAGATGATAGTGATCCGGTCTTCCTTCGATTGGCCGTAACACATAAGGCGAGAGGCCTCCATGGAAGACTGCAACGATATCGCCAACCCTCATGCACTGAGGACCTAGACCGAGCCACGACTTCTTTGTCCTGAAGGACCTTCTTTGGTCTAGTGACTTATCGATCAACTGCTCGTAAGTCGCTGCGTCTCCGGTAGAGATCCAGTTGCCAACAAGGGTGAATGCGCTGTTTGATAAGTACTGGTCCGCGATCCATTTGCCCAGCATGGCATGTGCATCATTTGATAGAAGCTTCCTGGTGAAGTATAAGAAATTGGCAACCATCATGGTGTCTATACAGTATTCGTCCAGCCCGAGGCCAGGCAAGATGTCAGATCGGCCGCCAGTGAACGTTTTGGCCCAAGAGAGTAATGTTGTCGAGGTTGAGATATTTTGGACAACTACCTCATCCCAGAGATCTTGGAAGACCACGCGGAGAGGCGCACTGACTTCGGTCGTCAAACTGCCGACTGGACCCAAGATCTCACTACGAGAAATAACGGTGTCGCATAGGAGACCCGGTAACTCCAAAATCCCGCTGCGAGCGAGGTGAGCATTGATCGCTGGCACCTGACGCCGGCTGACTGTCGAGGTATCCTTGCGGAGATTACCTAGGCTCAAGGGCTTTGGCAGTACTTCATCCGGCGAAACGTCCCAGTTGGGAACCCAAGATGGTAGATCGCTCCGCGTATATTCCGATGGTTGGAAGACGAGCGACAATACGTGGAGTCCATTGCTTGCAGTCTGGAGCACACTATCGATATATACTTCTGCGATAGACTTGTTGTAATCTATATCAATCTTGTTCGCACCGAGGAGTCCTAGTAAGCCATAGAACTTGTCCCTCGGGTTGGAAGCTCGTAGGGTCCGTACGAAGCTCAAAGTCACTGTCGATCTTTCGTCTGCTGTTCCTAATAATTCAGGTGATAACCGTGCTATACCTTGAATGAGTTTTGTGCTCAGATCGGGTACTGACTGTACAAGAGGTGTCAGATCGGGATGGTACGCCATGGTGGGCCAGACACAGAACACTGACATATGTTTGCCGGCGATCTCGGCGTTTCGATACAGTACGGTAGTTTGGCGAGCAAGGAACCCCTCCTGAGTGCACCAGATACGGAGGAACCAGTCACTGGAGAACGCGGCGCTCAGGGCAAGCTTGAAGTCTTGTTGCCCGCCTGGTATAGTCTCAAGTAAGTTTTGGAACAACGTCGTATAGTACTCGTTCAGGGTCGCGGTGGGTGAAGCCGAGAAAATGAAATGGATGATATGCTGGACCAACAATATAAGCCTCATGTTAGCCTTCGTGTCGCCTAACCAGATAATGACCCTAGTCGCATTGCTGTACAAGTCGCCCATGAGTTTCACTTGGGAATTCCGTTCGACTACGTCTGCCTGGTTAATGCATATTGCATCAACCCACAGGAAGAAGGGTCGATAAGGCCGTTTGCGAGATACAGAGTCCGACTGCAAAGTAGGGAGTTGCTGCTGGAGTGCTGTTCGATCGTAGCCTTGTGAAGTAATCGAAGTTTTTGTGGAGCGCCTGTGATCTTTGCGTCGGACGTAACGATCTGCAAGCCGGGCAAGCGTGAACCGAAGGCCTGTTCCCCCAGTGGATGGCTTCCAGGCTTTTGTTCCCCACATGCGCGTCAGATCGCGATGCTTCTGTACGCTGACAATTTCTTGTCCATCTTGTACTCCTTGTCCGGTGTCAATGATCGGTGGGGAGAGGCCAAGTCGTATTCGTCGCAGAGCCCTGGCCAGATTTTTGGTAACGTGAAGTATTTCGCCGTTGCAGTGGATAGGCTCAGTGACCTCTGCACTCCCCCAGGCGTAGGAAAGAGCCTCATATGCGGGCAGATCATCCAATGATGCTTCGATGAGTTGGCATCTTACTGGCGCCCTGTACGTGTCGAGCTCGAGCTGTATGAGTCGTATGTTGCGGTCTTTTAATTGAGACGCGTATAACATCGTGAGCTTATGCAACCGCAATTGGTGAGATTACGGCGCGATGGTTTGTGTGCAGTCGCACAAGACTGAAATTGAAGTGTGAGATGTCAGGATGCTCGTCGACACGGAAGATGCAGTGGCTCCATATCATCAGGACACTGGAGGGGTCGGTCCGTGTAATTCTGAGAAAGGAAGAATGTGGACAGACGCAGGACGTCGCTCTCAGACCCTCAGTCGCACCCTGCTTTGCACGCTAACCTAATCTGTACCACTTGAGGCTGCCATACGCCAGGAATGAACGATCTCGCGTCTAAGCTTCAAGCAAGCCTTTCCTGATGACCAGCTCATCGGCAACAAGTATGGGCTCGACATACTCAATCCTCTCCCTTGTCTGCACGAAATGCACGCTCCCATATCTCAACAATTCCCCAAACGTGCCTGGCGCTTGATCGCCTTCCTGTTCATCATGCTCATCGAGGAGTGCACCGCAGGAGGTCGAAAGCGTCAGTCCCTTACCATGCGTAATCTTCTGCATCGTACTTTTCGTCAACAATCTCCACACGACCTGCTCTGCCGTCTTGTTTTCCTCGCTCTCAGGGTCGGCATCCATCCGTGTCGTAAACACCTTGAACAGGTCCTCGCCCTTGTACCCTATAATCGACTCCATACCCCAGTCCTCGGGAAGGACATCAAAGAGCAGAACATGATTCTTGTAGTACTCGCGTCCGTTGAAGCCACCATTAGGCTCTTCAAGCCACGTAAGTCGAATCCACGCGACGCACTGTCCGATGTAGCCCAGCACCGTCTGCTCATCGACTTTGAAGTCCCACTTGAATCCCCTCGCCTCCGCCTCAGCAAACTTGAAGTCCTTCATGAACGTGATCAGCGGGTTTTGAATTACACCCGTGAAATCTGTGCGATCTCTCCATAGGTACACAAAGAGGTCGTGCCAGCGCTTGATGAACTCGTCGCCCTTGCGCGCAGCAATGAAGTGATTGCCGAAGTTCTGCTCGAGCATCCATGGTACGCAGATTCTGTACGGACTTTCCTCGTCTGCTAGCTGGTTCCAGCACACGCGGTCCAGGTCCCGGAAGAGGATGTTACCAACGTCCATCCACACGCCTCCGTACGCGTACAGCGTCGCGCCGCGCAGGAAGTCGGCGCTGTGCGGTCCGACGTAGGGACCTGTCATTGTGCCTTCGACGAATGTCTTGGGTAGAACGGATGGATCGATCCATGATAGCGCATGATTGGGTGAGTTGGGCACGGTGTCAAGAACGCGAACGGTCCAGGTTGAGTCGTGGAGGCGGATCCAGTTGATGATGTTGCGCCGACACCATTTGGGCATGGAAAGGATGCCGGAGTGCCAGTATGTCCAGATGTTTTTCTCGGAGGTGACGGGGACGTGTTGGGTCAGAGTTTGGAGGATCTCGGCATCGGTGCGAGGGTCGTGGCTTTCCACATAGCGAAGATGGGACGCGTAGTTTTCGGGTATCTGAAATTTGGGTGTCGGCATTGTCGTGTCCAAAATGTCTGTTTCGGTGTTGAAGAGCGAGAGGAAAAAGGCCGGGTGTTAGTCAAAGTCTTGTGCGGAAGCTTCCACGCTGTAGTGCAAGATGGCGATGGATCGTGTCGATTGCGCGATATACCCTATCTCGCACAAGTATGGCCTGATTGGCATCTTACGTGAGGGCAGCCTTGCGAAGTGCATGTTTTCGTTCCAGGCGGTATCTGCAGGTCAGAAAGTAAGACCTAGTCCGATTTAGTACGATGATCAAAGCCGCCCAGTCCGAACTCTAAGCGTTCAGGCTTAGACTAGAGACTGCGAGTAAATTTGCTCCGGGTGTACACAATTGCCGTCACCGGGGTAACACGAAAAGGGGAGAAGGAGAAGAATGTGTTCTGGCAGATCAAGACTGAAGGATCTGCTCTCCACCTAGCAGTGGACCCACTGCACCTAAGAGTGGTAATGATGTAGAGAAAGCAAAGTGAGACCGCCAATACCGCCTGAGCCGTTCCTATGCTCAAGTCGTGCCTGACTGAGTCCCGTGGTCATATCTGCCCATTTACATCCCGGTACGCCCGCCTGCCGTTCGGCGCCCACCCAGCCTGTAAAACCCTCTGCGCTAATAGTTCGCGAGATGACATAGGAGAGAAAACATTTGAAACAATCTTGTGTGATGTGTGAGGTCGTTCGCTGCAAGACCTGCTGCAGCAAGGCGAGCGGACGCTCGTAAAGGGTCGTTAGCATGCGGAGATCTGATCCTGTTCGTTAGTATACGTCAAAGAGGAAGGGACGGCTGAACCTACTCGTCTTCTTCGCCCGCGACTGCCGCCTTCTGGCCGTTGGGCAAGCACATCGCGCAGCTGCGGATCGTCCTTGTCTTTGTCCACGTGATGCACGCGAACATGCCTAGAACGACAAGTCAGCCATTAAACGTACATTGCGACTGCGTTGCGATGTACCTTTGTAGGTTATCAGGCCTGGGATACTTGTGTTCCCTGTCCGGGCAAAATGGGCACACGTAGCCAGGAGATTGGTGCACCAGACCATGTCTGATCATCTCGTTTTTGCGCTTGAAGCCCTTTCCGCCTTCGCTTCGTGGACATCCTTTGACTGGGCAGAAGTGAGGTCGAGTCTGAGAGTGGACATTCATATGTGAGCTGGGCAAATGGTTAGCGATACTCAAGGACGCAGTCAAAGTCTGGCTCACTTTAGGAGGTATTGTGTCTGAAAAGGTGCCGCGGTGCAGCCTGGCGTGTCGCATTTGTAACTGCCAGTGATGTTCTGTTGTATCTGGATGCCAGACCCAACAGGAGGCGGTAGTTGCCTCGAAGCTATCGCACCATCGATACTCAGCACACGTTGTCGGCCTTCCATCGACGTCTGAAGAGTATCCGCATTGTACCCAACCGGACTGTTGTATACTTCAACCACTGAGGCTGAGCGGAGCGTTGAGTCGGCGATTTGCGACGGTCTTCTGTTGGCTCCTGGCCCGAAGAGGGCCATGTGGTCTCTTTGTCGCAGAAAGACATCACCGCCTCGGGGTGGTTCAGGTCCAGCACTGGCAGGTGAGGAGGCTTGAAATGGCGGGAAAGGCGACTGCCCAGCTGGAGAGTGGTGTGAGCTGATGGACAGCGACCGGAATGGTGCGGACGGCGACTGCCCTGAGGAAGAAATCGACTGTCGATGTGCAAAAATACCACTGGGCTCAGATTCATTTGTAGCAGAACGGACGAGCTCATCGAATTGTGTAATTGATGGCAGTTGATTCGGCGAGGCCGCCGAGTCAGGTGATGCTGCTGATGATGGTGGGGGCTGCGTCTGGATCGATGGTAGCTTCGTCCCTAGAGGATCCCTCGCCGGCGACGATAGTCTGAGGTTCGTGAGGGATTCCAGCTGGTGGTCGCCGTTAGCTGGAGGGTGGGATGGAGTGTAGGTCGAACCGTTGACGGACGTATTCGTGCTTGTGTTAGAGACCACGCTGTGCAAGGCTGATCCATTCGAAGATGCGTGCGACGCATGTGATTCGCGTCTTTCGTCAAGGAGCGATCTCTGATTGAAGTCGTTGGCGGATGCTAATGAGTCGGCCCTCAACCCGGTGGTCGGTGCAGGCATCTCTTTAGTGGCTGCCTCTGTCATCTCTTCGTCCGATGAATGCTCTGTCTCAGATGCAGAGTTCAGGGCTTCCTGGCTAACGTCGTGTGCTATATCCGGTCGATTCGGGGCCATTTCCCGGATGAGAACCCAGTCACCTTGCGTAGGACGGTGCTTTCGATATTTAGATTTGTTACTGCGTCTGGAGGGGGAACTGACGAATATCTGGGTCACAACAGGCGGCGGTTCTTCTTGGGGCTTTGCGTCGACAATAACGGGTTGTAAGCCGGGGGACCGTGGACCGAGGGCGTCTTCCTCCGTATAGTAGTCTCCAGGCATTGGGGGGTGGGACCGGGCTTGAGGCTCTGCTAGGGTCTGTCCGCGATCACGGAAAATCAGGAAAGATGGGGTGCTGGGGAAATGCGGTGTCTATCCCAAGCACACCTCCTCAAAAGCACCAAGGAACAATCCCGGGCCGCGGTGCAAAGACGAAGCGTGACAGAGGAACCAGTGGTCGATGAGGCTCTGAAAGACGGTCAGCATGACCGGGCGTCGCATTCTCTGGTAGACAAAGGCCAGAACTCAGAGGCGCCGGGTAGTGTAAAAGGGTTCGGAAAAACTCCGAGGTTGTCAGGAGAAGAAAACGAAGGATGGAGGCTCATCAAATGCCGACGAAAGCGTCAAAGGCTGCCGCTCGTGACGGAGACTGCCCATGCAACCTGGGCGTGCAAGGATGTGGGAAAGCAGAGGGTTACAACGTCTCGTGTGTTGAGGCGGCTCCTAAAAAGAGCGGAGAAAATGACAGCATAAGATTTGAGTTGTGGAGAAAGTGCGTGGAGAAACTTGGAAGTGGGCTCAGAGCCGCGGACAGAAAGCGGCTCTGCACGGTGGAAACGTACCCGAGTGCCAGTGCGACGACTACTTTTCAGCCTCAAGTCGGTGGAGAATGCGCGCCGATCAGCCCTCATCCACGATGCTGGAAAACGGGGTGCGCTGGTGTTTTGTTTGAGCGTCTGGTCAGTGTCGCGAGGCTGTGTGCCACCTGGGCAACAGGTGCTGGCGACCCTCTAGCCGTTCGAGACGAAAGGAGGTTCCCGGGCTGGCGCGGTGAGAGGCTGATGCGGGGATCTGGTCGCGCGTGGTCTTCGCCAGAGGTCTTCCCGTGGAGCGCAATCCAGTACGTAACAATTGCGAGGCTGCGGATACGCTCACTGCTCAGTGTGGAGAAGAAGAGAGTGAGCCCGCCATGCTGAGACCAACAGCTCCCCTCTACACGAGCTCCGCGCCCGTTTCCTCGGGGGCGCAGCCTGACAGGCCACTGCGGCTGACAATCCAATTATGAGGCTCTTCCCCTCATCAGAGCCAGACCTGGAGCGCAGGGCAGCTGCGTTCATGCGCTAAGCCACGTTTGTGCACCCCGCTCACTCCCCATGTGGGGATTGTGGGTTGATGGTACCGAGAAAAGTTCGCGGTCCCGTTTCCAACGTGAAAAATGACGGAAGTGACCTCGGTCGACAGTGGTCTGGTTGAACCCTCAGCCGCGATGGGAGCCGCGATCTCTGATTGCCTGATCATTTGTAGTAATTTATCCGCCAGTAACGGGGTGCTGATGGGTGCTGATACCCAATCAAGTGTTCGGGCGTTCAAGCCGGGCCGACGTTGCGGTAGGAGTGCCTGGGTCACGGCTCTCACAAAAACTTAACAAAGGCCGAGGAACGATTCATGCGAAACGAAACACCGTGTTGTTTACCAATGTTCTCTTTTGTATGTGCGGACGATGCTTGCTACACTAGTTGTGCAGATACAGTCGTACCTGCACATTCATCCACCACTGCACACCTCTCTGGTTCGGCACAACGATGCTGGCCTATCATACAGTCTTGACTGTGTATGTTCCCGTCTATCGCTGCTCGAATATGCTTCCACCGCATTGCATTTGGGTACGAGACCTCCCGCTCGCTAGCGCGCGCTCACCGCCCCCCACAATCCGTTGCTGAGAGGACGAGTAAAACGTCGTGCTGGAAGACAGACCAACGCCAAAAAGCAAGAACACGCCGCTGAAGCAATGCTGCGCCGAATGAGGTATCTCACATTAAGAACCGGCTGATTTCATCCCACATGGTGTGGCGTTCATCAGACGTACACACTTGCGCTCATCCTTTTATGCTTGCTTGCCGCCAAAGCCCGGAATCCCACGGAACGCTTGCCCTGCCGGGAGCCTTGGGCGACCGAAGTTCTCGTCGAGGTCGAGGATGACCTTCAGGGCGTTACGGCTTCGCAGGTAGGGAAGAGGGGCTGTGGCTTCCTCAAGACCGACGGAAGGCTCGAGGCTGGCCTCGGCGTCAGCACCACCATGCATAGGGAAAGCTACAGATTGTCAGTCTCGTCGAGATCGCAAAAAGCCAGGAACAACTCACTTCGTTGCAACACTTCGTAGCCGGCCAGTGTGAAACCGAATTGAGGCGAGGAGCGCATGATACGGGCTGGTCCACCCTTGAAGAATGCCTTCAAGCCTTCCTGCTGCCAGATCTTCTTCGCGCAATCGCGGAGACCGGTGTAGGTGGCATCGCCCTTGCGCGCCTCAACTTGCAGACGTGTCTTGATGACGTCGCACGGTGTGGTAAGGTAGGCAGCGGGCATACCGGCGATGGCACCAGCAGTCAACATCTGAAGAACACCGAGCTTCTTCTGAGCGCTCTCGCCAAAGTAGTCCTTCTTCAGGTGGCTGTAAGTTGGGAAGTAGATGGCGGAGAAGGGAACTGAGACTTGTCAGCACTGCTTGAGCATTGTGACCTGTTCGGTGCACTCACCATCACGAAGCAGACAGGCGCTGGCTCCCTTGTACAAGCCAACAAGACCCAAGTTTCGTACGATCCACATAGCGGATCGCCTAGGGACACCCTCTACGTTCTTGGCGAGTTCACCCTGAATTTGCAGGCGAATCTTAACGATCTCGAGAGGATTCGTGAAGACCTTTTCAACACGGTCAGCATGTGCGTCGAATGTCTCGTAGGAAAGCTACTGACCACTTGACATCCACCAGCCATACCACCAGCCAAAATCTCAGCTGGTAGCTTGATGTTCCCGGTATCCTTGTCTGTCAACTTTCCTCGCACTAGGTCGTTCACCGTCAGCTTGATAGCCTTCTCAGGAGCTACACCGACAAGCTGAGGCAATACACCAGAGTACAGTCCCTTGAAACCCTCGTTCTTGATGACCTTCTGGGCACAGTCGAGAGAGTTCTTGTAAAGGACATTTCCAACACCAGTGCTCCTCTGATTCTGCATTCGTGTCTTGACAAGATCGATGGGGTAAACCATGAATGCTCCGAAAGCTCCAGCCAGAGATCCAAGCGCGAAGTGGTGGACAGATTCGAGGACGTCATGCCATATCGACTTTGTGGAAGCAAAGACTTTCTGGCCGACATCAGCAATTGCGCTAGCTCCAAGGTGCGAAGCTGTGTGCCATGAGGGATCGAGCACGCGAGCAAAGTCCTTCAGACTGAGCCTTCCTGACGGGTCGTCCAACCCAGCAAAGTGGAAGAGGATGTCTGCCTCCATAGGAGTGTAGAGGTTGAATCTGCTTATCCTGGCGGCCTCGTTGAGGAAATCTGTGCGTGTGATCTTGCCATCGAGGCTCTTCTGGGTTGCGTTGCGGACAATCAACTCGACCATGTCCATCTGCTGGATCATGTTCTGGAAAGCGCGGACGTTGGCGTATGAGATCTTGCTCCCAACAGAGATGTTGCAGAGGGTTGTGAGATTCTCGAGAAGATAGTCTGAGAGCTTGTGACTCGCAGTCTCGCGGATGATGCGCTGGAAGTCCGAAGGCTCGATGTATCCATCCTTGTTGGCGTCGAAGTGCAAGAAGGCCTGACGGACACGCTCGCCCTGCAGCCCGCGCAACATCTGCGCGAATTGTGGGTACGTCATTGCGTGCCTCCTCTTCTTGGACCCGATGTATAAAGTCGCCCATTCAGCCTCCCAGTTGAAGGGCAGGCTGTCCTCGGTCTTGTGCGCCTTCCATGTGTCGTAGAATTCGTCGAAGTTGATGTAGCCAGTGCCCTTCTTGTCGAAGAAGCGGAAAATGACCTCGTACTCGGCGTCGGGTTTCGCGAGCAGGTTCTGGAAGACACCCCAGTCGTGGATGTTGACCTTGCCCTTGCGCTCGCGGTCTGCGACCTGGAACAGGATGCCATACTGGTAGCGCTTGATTTTGTGCTGTTGGCGGACGCGCCGTTAGCTTCACCCTGTTTTCGACCGTGACACACTGCAGGCGCAATTGCTTACGTAGTCTTCGCTCTCGGGCGCAACGGCCTCTATGAAGCCGTCCTCGTTAAGAAAGTATTCGCCGGTCGTCTCGTCTTTCTGTGCGTGCTTCATGAACGCAGAGCGCGTAAGCTGCGACAGCTGAGGCTCCTCGGAGGTGCCCAGCAGCACCTCGCCCACTTGCTCCTTGAGGGCGGCCATGGTGGATGAAGGGTGAGCTGCACCGCGATGTCAGCGTGCAATTGGCTTCGGTGATGGTCCTGGATGGAGTTGTAGGAATGTTAGGATAAAGGGAAGGGCGGGAATTGTGAGTCGGCCAACGCCCCGTACTGAATGGAGCTTGCAGCGAGCTTCGGAGCTAAGAGTGTGCACAATTTCAAGCAAGGCCCAAGCGGCGGAAACGTGGGGAAAGCGCGGGCGGAGTAAACTCGACTCCGGGCAGTGGCTGAGATCATGAAATCACTTTCTGATAATTGCTACGTGAGTGTGTCCCTGCGTGCTGTGTTGCTTTTCACGGTAGCGACTTGCACAAGAGTCGCGCAAAATCTTTGTTTATTCGAGGCTGACACGACCACACAAAGCACTTCACCGCCTGCCAACGGTCCATGATCGAATGATCGGACTTGTACCCGGTGGTGGCAGGAATCAGGATTGAGCCTGAGCCACTCGAGCGCGTTCAGCCATAGAATCCGGGGTACGGAATCGATCAACAGCGTGCTCATGCCAGCGTTGGTGAGGCTCTGTGCTTGCCGGACCAAAGAAGGTTCAGCTGTCAAGCTCCTAGCGTGCCGCTCGCCCAGGAACAGGGGGCAGCTCTTCCTTCGGTACCTGATTCATCATAGGTCTGTCAATGTTGCAGGACTTGGAGATCTGGTCGTTTTAATGGACTATTTTCATCTTGACGTCTCGCGGCTGAACGGCAATTGTCACATGCCGTATGACACACCACTGTGGGCCTTTTTACAGCGCAAAGGCAGCTCGCCTCGAGCTTGCGGGCGCGATCGGAGCAGTAGGCCTAGCGCGATGCAGTGGGAATAATTACCCAAAATAGATACTCAGTACAACTGCTAGAAATGGATAGTTAACAAGGGTTGCCCTATTCGGCTCCTGCCAGTGTAAGATGTGGTAATATGCAGTATGATACAACGCTATAGAATCGAGTGCAAGGGTGTTAGACAACCAGCCTGCCAGGCTCAGCTTCCAAGACAGCCTTGACACGCTCGAGGAAGACGCGCCCTCTCTTCTCGTCGCCCTTGGGTACGCTGACGCTAAACACGTTCAGGGGGCCGACGACCCTCTCCGTTCCACCGACTGCCTTCGCTCCGCGAGCTGCTGACTTCTTTCCGGCAAGGATCTCGAGTACATCCGGCTTCTTGAAGCTCGATGGTCGCGTGCCGATTGTTGTGGGAGGAAGCGAGGTCACCTGAGGCACGTAGCTGCCACGGGAAAAGTTATTTCCGACCTTGTTGAGTCCGAGAACAGCGTTGAACAGCTCGTCAGCAGTCGGCCTGGCGGTCTTCGACTTCGGAAGGTCCTCGTTTGCGAGCTCTGTGGCGCGAGCGATGAATGTGGAGAGGGGTAGGAAGACGCCAATGGAGTCCTTAACCCGCTTCTGGACCTCAGTGACGGCGGTGAGGGAGATGGGAAGGGCGACCTCGACAGGAAGCTCCTCAACGACCTTGGGAGCGGCCGCTGCGGCGGGCTTCTTGGCGGGTCCCTCCTTCTTAGGCATAACCTTGATATTGGAGAGGTCGAGGTGGGACAGCTTCTTGAAGCGGTCTGCTAGTTCAGAAGGGTAAGATTCCTGAATCTTGCCAATGTAAGCCAGAACGTCACCCTTGAGCAGCCTTCCTCCAGGTCCACTCGCTGGGATCTTGTCTGCATCTGCCTTGGAGAGTCCGTTGTTCTTCAGAAGGGCCTCGACAGAGGGGTAGAGAGGGTATGTCTGCTTGGACGCCTTGCTACTGGAGGCCTTCTTCTCAGACTGCTGCGGGGGCGATGTCGAGGCGCGCTCCTCCTTGGGAACCGGCTTTGACTCCTCCTTGGGCTGCTCCTTGGGAGCCTCAGCCTTCGTGGGCGCTGAGTCCTCCGCGGGGAGCTCGAGCGAGCTGAGGTCGTCGCCGGGCTCTGCAGTGATAGCGATCCTGGTACCGACCTGGACCTTCTGGGAGTTATCGCCCTGGATGATCTTGGCGAGAATGCCGTCGTCCTGCGCTTCAACGTCCATCTGTGCCTTATCGGTTTCGATCTCGAGTAGGACATCGCCAGCGGAGAAGGAGTCGCCTAGGTAGGTCAGCACTGTCGCCGCATGAAGCCTGATGTTCCCCCATCTATCCTGTCCATAGTCCAATTGTAAAGCAATCACTCCGTTCCTCCATGTCCGTCTCTTCAGGTGTAATGGGCTGGGTCGGTCGTACCTTCCTTAATCTTCCAGGTTGCGATGTTGCCCTCGGTCATCGTCGGAGAAAGCGCGGGCATGTTGAAGTTCTGAGCAGCCAGCGAAGGCTGTCCGGCGTGGAGTGCTACACGTTACTATCAGCCGCTGTCCCATGTCCGGTCGGCGAAATGCTCACCTCTCCGCGCGCCATGGTTGCGCAGCTGCTGGGACGCAGCGCGAGCCGACACCCTACATGCCGCAGCGAGAGAAGCCATGGGAGACCAATTGGCGAGAGAGGGGAGTTTGCGGCTGAGGTGGGCGGGGTGTGAGAGTGCGGACTGTCGCGATGTAGAATGTTGGGATCGCGCAAAGCTGTCGGCGAAGCACAGACTCTCCGATATCTTGACATTTCTGGGATCGGTCTACGAGCACACCTCCGCCAATTGCCTGCAACGACAGTTAATTACAAAGTAAGTAACAGCTTGAATGCATACTGCCAATTCCTGGAACTGATAGTATTAGCACAATGACCACCTCTTCGCGGGGCTTTGCTGCCTTCAAGCAGCAGTCATCGTTTCGCCTGCCCTCGTCCCTCCGCGCCGCCCTCTTTGGTCCTCGAGAGCAATTCTTCCAGCCAAATACCATCCGCCAATCGCGAAATTTCTCCTCGTCGATACTGCATAGATACCAGTACCCAAAGTCAGCTCTCAGCAAGCCCTCTTCATTCGTCAGTAGCGACCCAGTACTGCGGCAAGTGGTGCAGACACGGCAGCCCGTCGTCCTATATGAGGCGCCGAAGAGCAAGTGGTATTACTGGAAGGTGTATGGACTTGCGGCGATTTGGATTGGCACAGGCGCATACTCGATCAAGTTTCAGGAAGATGTAAAGGATATCCCAGACCTACCCTTCTTCGTACGGCCGACATACGTTGTAGTCGGGCTGAGTTTCATTGCAATCGGTTGCTACGTCTGCAGCGCACCTACGAATCGCATGCGCTCGCTGGAAGTGGTGCCTAGCATGATGGGTGGGCCACTGCAGTTGCGCATGGCAGTCAGGCAGGCACCGTGGTCGAAGGAGCGCATCATCTACACAAACCTTGGAAGCGCAACAATAAGCGAGAAGTGCC
Organism: Didymella pomorum; assembly: GCA_022225945.1. NCBI lineage: Eukaryota > Fungi > Ascomycota > Dothideomycetes > Pleosporales > Didymellaceae > Didymella > Didymella pomorum. The sequence goes on along the minus strand of JAKJXN010000002.1, from coordinate 998,623 downwards.
AGCCCATGGCGGTGGAACTGCACGAAGCTGAGCGAGCCAGACGGCAGAGTGTGTGGCAGGATATGGAGAATATGAACGTACTCAACAAGGTATGGGAGGGATCAGCGCGCTGGGTACACCAGAAGTGGACCAGCTTCTTCCTGAGGTTCAAATTCGCTGTGCTGAGGTTCGGCATTGCGAAGGTTGAGGTGCAAGGAGAGAAGTGGAAGATTGACTGCTCGGGGTATCTGTTGGAGAACGGCAAAGGTACGTTGCAGAAGATTGTTTCGAAACTTGAGAGTAGTCAGGCTAACATAAAACAGCCGTCGATCGTATTATCCCAGAGGAGTAAAGAATCACTCTCGTGGAGAGACGCGGTGCTGCAGTGCGCCCGATTTGCCTGGGACTGTACAACTGCAGCAGGCTGCGAAATTCGATATTTTAGCGATTACTTGTATATAGGTGTTGTATGATACAGTACGGTCCATATACCCAAATGAATGACTCGAAAAGCTCGAGATTGCTGTTCGTTGAACCACTCGTTCTTCTTTGTTCTTGCTACCTGATGAAAACCAAACAACGAAGCTGCGTCAGGACCCAACATACAAAACCCCGTGACGAACAACAAGACAACAAGATGTTCAATCAGTGAATTGGATTAGGGAAGCAGACCAAAGCAATTATCGACAGGTTTTGATCGTCGTCACAACACCAACGTCCCTTCCCTTGTGATGGTGAGGATCCAGGCTGGTCGATCCCAGCTTGCCCAAGTCAACACCACGTACCCCCGCTTAGTCACGCAAGCACACATCCACAACACCAACCAGCAGATCTCGATATTCGTCAAAGGATGTTGAGAATTTTCAGGTAGACGTATTTCATGGTGGCGGATTCGACTATCACAGGCAATAGAGGTGCAGCGTTTCATAAGGCGACTGTAGAGCACCAAAGACATCGTCACGACATACGAACAACGATGTGTCTCGGAACAGAACATCAGACGCAGAACGAAATTTGGCGCGAAATGTTCGCCTTCAAGCTCATCCTTGTGTGCGTTGTGAAGCTGGTGGAAACCACACGTGGCGCACGTGCATCGTTCCTGGCCTTCCCCACAGCGACCATGACATGAACTTGTCAAACACAGTTAAGCTTTTGGAGCCGCATCGTTCCTGCAGGTGATCGCCGGCAGCGATGAGAAGTACAACAAGAAAGAGAGCTCGAAGAAGTGCCCCCGGAGTGGCAGGAGACTCCCGAAAATTTGCGGAAAGCTGTCGCCGACGGTATCTGCAGCTGTCTATAATTTTCAAGTGCTTTCCAGCGTGCAAATAGGTTGAGTTATCGTGCATGTCGTTGTGGTCGCGCATTGTTGTTGCGATGGATTCTCCTGGAGTCAATATGTCAGAATGTCGCTGATTCGCCGAGCACTTTGGCGCTTGGACAAGAACTGCTTCAGCAGAACAACAACAAGAACCTTCCCCCTCATCCAGAGTCATCTGTGCGATCTCGACTTCGCTGTCCCTCGCTGCATTCATCTGGTGTCTCGTGCATCTCGCAGTCGCTTTTCTCTGTCTGGCGCCCCACATATCGGCGTGCATCGTCATCGCAGTACTCGATCGCAGCGCTGCATCGACACGACATCACGACCAGCACCAACGAATATTGTGCGCGCGTGTCTTCGTGCCATCACGAATGCAGGAGTAGCTTTGCGCGCTTCTGATGTCAACCTGAAGTTGGAATCATCGTTACAGCGGTGTAAGCGCATTCATCGTGACCGCACCGTGCGCTTGCTCACTTACAGCTGCCTAAGAACGCTCACCGCCCACCTCCATGTCTAACCGCACGAAGCGCAAGTTCGATCTTGACCCTACCGCTTCCGACCCGGAAGACGACGACTACGACGACGTCGATCGTGCGCCACCACAGCGTCGTCGCGCCAACAGAACACCGGGGACCAAGAAGTCAGGCAACAAGCGCCAGCGCCGTGGCTACGGCGGCTCTGACATTGACGACGACGACGAAGACGTTATCGAAGACGACTCCTTCACAGAGCGCTCCGAGTCTGAGGAGCCTGAGGTCAACCCTGCAACAGGCCGCAGCGTGCGCCGCGCGACAAAAAAGCAAGTCACATACGAAGAGAGTGACGAAGACGAGATAGAAGACACAGCTTCTGATAGCGACGACGAGAACCCTCGAAATACAGGCAGACGGCGAGCTGCGAAGCAGTCAATTGAAGAAGTCGACAAGCCATCGCTGATCGTCAAGCTCAAGATGCCTGATCACGCCTTTGGTCGCACCCTGCGAACGCGTACTGGCAGCAAATCCACCGCTCCTACTACGCGTGGAAGGACGCCTGAAGTTGGCATCACACGGCGTAGTAGCCGGCTGTCGCACGACGTGGAAGCGCCCATGGTGGCTCTTTCAGACTCTGGCAAACACGCCAACGTCGTTCGAGAAGGCACGCAAACACCGGAGCCATCCACTGCTCGTGCTACTAGAGGTGGCAAGGGCCCTAGAGTCCAGGCACCAAGCACCATCGAAGAAGCCTCCCAGGAAGTTTCTATGATTCGCGACGACGCTGAAGGCGAAGAACACAGTCCAGGCCCTCTCGACAAGCTTCTTGCAGGCGCGCAGATGCAGGTGGAATCTAGCGCACCTGAAGCGTCAGAGCAAGATGCTCAAGGCACAAAAGACGAAGAGGACGATGACGACGGCATGGAGGGCGTCATCCAGGAGTCACAGCACGATCGTGCTGCTGATGAAGACTCTGACGAGGAAGAGGGACCCATTACACGAGGTGGCCGCAACCTGCGATCACGAGCCACCTCGCAGAAGCGCAAGCGCGGTACGGATGAGAGTAGTGACTTTGAGCCCGTCGACGTCGATGCTGAGGGCGAGGAAGAGGAGATGTCTGAGTCCGACAACGGCAAGGGCAAGGGCAATACATCTGACAGCAACTCAGGCTCTGCACGTAAGACGAGGGGTCGAACACGACAGTCGCAGCGAAGCAGACGCAACTCATCAGACGAAGAGTCTGCTCTCGACGACGACGAGCTACAAGACGAGCTCCAGGAGCTGAGCACACACAAGCGTCGCCGTCTCAGCAGACGTGTTCCAGATAACGATCTCTCGTATGATACTGGGCCCAGAAGGCGAGAGCGCAGAACTGTCGACTACCGAGTCGTTCGACCTGAACTCAACGCAGTGTTCGAGAACGAGGATGAGGACGGGCCAGCACCTTCAGCCAGCAAGTCGCGATCCAAGGCCGGTGCTGGAGCAGTCTCATTGTTTAGCAACCAGGGTCCCTTCGGTGGAGGCCAAGTTGGCTTTGGCCAAGACGACGACTCGGACAGTAGCGATGAGGAGGTGCAGAAGATGCCCAGGCGTTTTGGCAGCATTGTTGGCATGACGCCCACAGCAGCGACAGCGCCCGGCTTTGGCGCATTCCCCCAAACTCACAACAACTCGGCACAAGAGAAGGGCGCCGGTGGTGGGCCTGCGAACTTCGGCAAGATTAAGGACAAGAAGGCTCTTGCTGACGCCGATCCACTCGGAGTTGATCCTAACGTCAACTTCGACGGCGTTGGTGGACTGGACGATCACATCAACAAGCTCAAGGAGATGATCATGCTTCCTTTGCTCTACCCTGAGGTCTTCCAGCGCTTCAAGATTACGCCACCACGAGGCGTGCTGTTCCACGGTCCACCGGGTACTGGTAAAACACTGCTTGCTCGAGCCTTGGCCTCCAGCGTCAGCTCGCACGGCCAGAAGGTCACCTTCTACATGCGCAAGGGTGCTGATGCTCTGAGCAAGTGGGTTGGAGAAGCTGAAAAGCAACTCCGTACGCTGTTCGAAGAAGCCCGCAAGACTCAGCCCAGTATCATCTTCTTCGATGAAATTGATGGTCTGGCACCTGTGCGATCCAGTAAACAGGAACAGATCCATGCTTCTATCGTCGCAACCTTGCTTGCCCTGATGGACGGCATGGATGGTCGTGGACAGGTCGTTGTCATCGGTGCAACCAACAGACCTGACTCCGTAGACAACGCGCTTCGTCGACCTGGTCGATTCGACCGCGAGTTCTACTTCCCGCTGCCCAACGTCACAGGACGACGTGCTATCCTTGATATCCATACCAAGAACTGGGATCCGCCACTTGACCCCAAGATGAAGGATCAACTAGCAGATCTGACGAAGGGCTACGGTGGTGCCGACCTGCGTGCGCTCTGCACAGAAGCAGCACTGAACGCTGTGCAAGGCACCTATCCGCAAATATACCAATCTGAGAAGAAGCTGCTCATTCACCCTAGTGAGATCAAGGTCCTCGCTAAGGACTTCATGGTATCGGTGAACAAGATGGTACCTTCCTCACAACGAACGGCAACAGCTGCTGCCAATCCGCTCCCCAAGCTTATCGAGCCTTTGCTGCGGAAGCCGCTTGCCGACGTCATAAAGCGCATCAACGAGCTCATCCCTCGCAGGAAGGTGCTTACTGCGCTTGAGGAAGCAGAGTACGATGATCGTGAGGATGAGAAGGGGTTCGAACGTGAAACGACGATGCGCAATTTCGAAAGCAGCAGGATTTTCAGGCCTCGTCTCCTCATCACTGGTTTGCAGGGAATGGGGCAGCAGTACCTGGGTGCTGCACTACTCAGCAAGATCGAAGGTCTTCACGTCCAATCGTTCGACCTGCCAACCATCCTGGAGGACTCCACCCGCTCTCCCGAAGCTGCCATTACCCAGCTGTTCACCGAGGTCCGCCGCCACAAGCCCAGTGTAATCTACATACCAGCTATAGATGTGTGGTACAATACACTACCCCCCGCGGCTACAAAGACCTTCAAGCTACTCCTGCGTAGCATTGGAGCCAACGAGCCGATCATGGTCCTCGGTGTGCTGGAGCTTGAGAGCCAAGAGGACAGGCCCGACCGCCAGATGATGGTCGACCTTTTCGGGTTCTCTCTCCACAACCAGTTCGAACTCTCGCGCCCCGATCACGACGGTCGCTCCGAGTTCTTTAGCTCGATCAGCCAATACATCCGGATGTCTCCCGCTGACTTCCCAGATCTTGAGAACAGGAAGAAGCGTGTGTTGCCAGTCTTGGAGGCCGCACCGGTCGTTGAGCCTGTGCTGGATCCCAAGGAGATCGCTGCTAGGGAAAAGGCGCAGAGAAAGCAGGACGCCTTGACGCTCAACAAGTTGAAGACTCTCATCCAGCCGATCATGGACAACCTGAAGAAGAAGCACCGACGATTCTTCAAGCCGATTCTCGAGCCATCTTGGTGGTCGTACTTGCTTGACGAACAGAATCCTAACAGGATCACCAGTGATCTGGACCGAGAGCAACAGGAAGCGGAAGGCATGACTCGACCCTGGGAAGCATCAACCGACAACAAGGGTGTAGGCGTCTTGCTTCACGTCGAGAGTGGCAACAAGTATTACAACCTGGATCTGTCACAGATCGAGCAACGTCTTTCGAACGGATACTACAAGCGACCTAAGGACTTCCTGTTCGACGTCAAGACTCTTGCGAAGGACTCAAAGACGTTTCAAGATGCAGAACGCACGCTCAAGGCGAACGAGATGGTCACCAATGTCGAGGTCGATATTGACTCTTGGTTCACCGGCGGTGACGCTCAATATGGATGGTTGACAAAAGAGTGCGACGCCTTGTACGAGCGGGAGCTGCAGCGCGCTAAGAAGGCACAAGAGAAGCGCAGGAAGGCAATCACGGACGGCGAGGAAGTGCCACCTGAGGTCGCGCCGATCCCACCTGAGCAATCTCTTACCACAACAGAAAATACCTCAGGACCGATCGTACTGGGTGAGCCTATTCCTCGCTTCCCTCCTGTCACGCCGATACGTGCGCCTCACGAGCAGTCCTTGTCCAACGGCACAAGCGGAGAGCATTCGCAGCAGAACGGGTCAACAGTCCCATCACGAGCTGCTGATGAAGACTCGATCATGCCCGATAGCCAACAGGATGTCACTGCCAGCACACAAGCCGATCTTCACTTCCAGACGCCTAGCAGGCCGAACACGCAGTTGACACAGAAGTCGCAAACTTCAGCTCGTACCTTCGTCAACCCCAACGTCCTTCCTCACGATTACTACAATAGTGCCAGCACCACCACCTCTGGTAATCAGACCTCTAAGCGCTCTTCTGACCACAAGTTCGGCACTCAGAGTAGTAATGGCGTTAGCCATGCAGGCCTGCCTGACTTAGTAGCTCCCGCTGGTGGGTCGCAGCTTCCGGATACACAAGGTGCGCCAGAGTCCTCCTACCGTCGATTTGAGCTCGACCCGTTCCTTTCCCCACAGTACTCGGCTAACTCGAGTTTCAATTCAGAGCAACATTTCCTCAGCCAGCGCTCCGGATCGCCGCCCTCGCAAAACTCACAACCATCACAGGCATCTCAAATGCCTGCCCCTGCGCCGCCGGCGCACAAGTCGAACATTGTTGACATCCTCGCCGAACCCCAACCTGAGCCTCAGGTCATCCTCGAAGAGGCATCGCTCATGCAGCTTCACAGCAAGCTCGTCAGTAGTTCATCGGGCTGCTCACTCGAGCAACTTGAGCAAGTCAATGCAGCGCTCATGGATACCATCTGGGCGCACCGCCGAGAGTACAATCGCAACAAGGTCATCAGTGCTGTCGCGGACACATTCAACGTCATCATCGAGGACATCGAAACCATGCAGAAGATCCTCTCCCCAAGTCAGCCGGATCCTGATCAGCAGCCGATGCAGTACGCCTTCGATGCTAGTCAGCGCGGACCGTACACGCAAGATCCTGGGTATGTAACGCAGCTTGGCGGAAGGACACAGATGTAGAAGAATATGGAGACGTTGGAGCCTAGTAGTGGCCTGCTGTAGTAGTTGACGGACACGTTGATGACATTTTGCACGCTTTCTTATCTTCCTATCACGTTTGCACGGTTGGCGTTTCATTACAATTGCGACTGGTTGACACATACCCCCACCTTGTACCATTGGAGTGGTCTATTGCTTCGCAAAGGTACTCGTAGATAACAAAAGTATCAACGCTTGCTCAATGACCGTTGTTCTGACCCTTTCCTTGGGTCATCCCCGCTTTATCTTATTGACGCTCAGCTCCTGTATATGGCTTCTCTCGTTTGATCACGACGAGGACAGAGGAAGGTGTACTCCCGCACGCCTTCCTCTCAGGTCTTCTCTGCGAAGTATGCAGCACGGGCATGGGCAGGACCAGCAAATGCGCGTAGATTCAGGAACTGTCCTCCGCGAGGCCAGCCTTACGCCTTGACCTGCGCTTCGGCCTCCTGCACTGCGTGTACCACCAAGCACTCCACAAGTACGGTCAAGCATTGTACATCTCCGGTTACACGCCCGCAGTTGCAGGATCGGTCCGCTGCTGCGCCTGCTGGATGACCATGAGGTCGGCGACTACTTCGAGAAGACAATGAAATTGACTCGCCAGCTGAAGAACGCCAAGAGGTTCAGTAAGCTTTGCTCTTTGTTATGTGCCAAAGCTGTGGTTGTTGAGATGAGGGAGCCGTGCGGGACGATCAAGCCCAGAGTAAGGAAAGCCTGTATCGAGGCATCAATTCCTGCAGGCTGCATCTCACCGTTAGGCATGGTATTGGCATTAGCAAGAGGCGCTGCTGAACGCTTCTCTTCGATTGCGAGCTTTGATGGTGCATATGAATGTTGTCAAAACACGGCGTTCCTTCGGCGCGATATCTCGATCTTTTGATTGCGTGGCTTAAAGCATGTCACAAGAACGGCCCGTTGATCGGTGTCACCGAACGTGCTTCACTGCCTTCGAAGCTCGGTCTCGGTTCCGGGTCTTTCCAAATTGCCATGGTGGAGTCTGATCGCTGTTTCCTTGCTCATCCCCCGGACCCCACGGGATGAGAAAAAGGGGTCTGCTAGCGCCCTGGCTGGTGCGCCTCCTCCACCGGGGATCATCGATCCTATCACGAGACAACGTTCTTCGACGCCCTCAGAACGATTACTCAATTCGGCCCTGAATGTTTCATTGAGAACACGCTACTTTGCGCAAGTCTTTGAATGCGACACGGGTGCCTTCGATGCTGTGGCTTATCCTCGAGTATGTCGTTGACTGCTGCACAGTAAGTGCTAACATTTGACCACCTGCAGCTGACAAGCGTGGCTGGAGGAGCATTCGAAAACGTCCGACTGAAACGTCCGGTTAAACGCGCACCCTTGCTGCACCTGCTCAATAGAGCGACTCGATGCACAGCGGCATTGACCGGAGAGCAAACATTCCTCGATCTTGAGGTTGCTCTCTAAATATCCCTCCATCAAACGGAGGAGCACTTGCCGAACATCCTCATTGCTCGTCTATAATATGCAAGAGCAACGTGTTCCTTCCTGCAATCCTCGTCACAAACGCCCGCCGTGTACTTACCCGACGTGCGATCCTGCACCCTACCGCCAACCACAGCATGGCGCCTTGCCGATAGAACACATGCCATGTGGTCCAGAGAACGCCACAAACCACCACCACGGTCTACCCTAGCTGTCTCATAACGGAATACAGGGCTTATACGGACCCGTCAGCGCATGCAAACAAAGACCTTGTCAGATGACGCTCCGTATCACCCAATCATCGTGAGCATGACATGCAGAAACGCGTACAATCGCGATCCGGTCAAGTCAAACACCTTAGACCCGTATTACCGCCGGCATTGTTTGTCTTCATTAGAGGCCGCAGCGCAACGCACTCTGCTTGCTTGATGCTAACGTTCGGCGCGATCGGTCAAGGTTACACGTTGCCGCCCTCGATGCCACGCCGCCACGCGAGCACGAGTCTAACGGCCGGGGTCCCCCTTCTAGTCCGGGGCTAGGGTGCGTTTTGAATGCTTCTGTGGAGCTCGAGATTGCCGTTTGCATGGAGTTGTCAGCCCAAAGAATCACTCAGCATGCGCCAGGGCCACGACTTGGCCGCTAGCACTGTATACTATTACTCTGACCCCGGAGTACTACGGACTTTTCCTCTTGTTCGATTCTTTTTGTCTCTTCGTGGGCACCCACGGTTTACTCTTCGACCTTTGGCCTATGTTCCGACATGATACCTGCCTGTATATGTTAACGGCCTATTTTGGATAGCTCGTGGCAACCGTTTTACAACGGACCCTCGCTCCTACGACATTCGAGACATGATTGACTTCGACAACCTGGATGCAGCATCCAACAGCTTCGAGCTACCGCCACACATTCACCCCTGGCTCCGGGCGGTCGTCGCACTGGGATTCATCTCCTTCGTCGCCTCGGTCACACTACTATTCGTACTCACCTATAAACTTATATCGTGGCACATCAGATCCAAGCGCAGCAATCAATTCGTAATACTCATCTTCAACCTTCTCTGGGCGGACATCCAACAAGCACTTGCCTTCCTCTTGAACGTCGAGTGGCTACGATTGGGTTCATTACAGGTCGGAAATCCGATATGCTTCGCTCAAGGATGGCTGGTGTCCACGGGTGACTTGGGGAGTGGAGTATGGTGTTTCGCCATAGGGCTGCATACATTTGCGTCGGTCATTCTGGATTACAGACTGAAACCCAAGGTATTCTATGGAGCCATCGCGGCGGCGTGGGTATTCATCATCGGCGTCTCTTCCATAGGAGTCGGCATATATGGCCAAAGCCTCTACGTAAGATCTGGCGTGTGGTGCTGGATCCACCATGACTTGAAAGACCTCCGCTTGTGGACTCACTATATCTGGATCTTCATCTTGTAAGTCGATCACCAGAGAAACCTTGGTAATCATTCTGACAGCAGCAGTGAATTTGGCAATGTCCTCATCTACGCCATTATCTACACCATCCTAATCCACCGCATCCACACCGGCTACTACACCCCAGAGGAGTCCAAACGAGTCCGAGCGATATCAAATCTAATGGTGGTGTACCCCGTCGTCTATGTAATATGTACGCTACCTCTCGCCTCTGCTCGTATGGCAGCTATGACCGGCGAGCCGCCATCACTCGCGCGCCTTTGCCTGTCCGGCGCAATGATCACCTCAAACGGCTGGCTCGACGTCCTGTTGTACACCTACACTCGTCGCATCATGATCTTCAGCGACGAACCACCCTCGGATGGTAACGGCTTCGACACATTCTCACCCTTCTGGGACAAGCCAACTCGCTTTGGCGGCGAAACTACGATCGAAGCTCTAAACTCGAAAAGAAACAGACGAAACGCTAGCAGAAGTGCGGTGGTATCAGGAAGAGAGAGTTTGGACGACCTCTTCCCAGTGGGAAACAAAGATATCAAGCTGGTCATGACGACGCATGTCACGAGTGAACCTGCTAACGATGAGGAATTCGAGGAGATTGAGGGTGCGAGGAGGCACCGCCCGCGGTCTCCGCTTAGCCAGTGGAGCGAGGAGACGAAGAGCATGAAGAACAACTCTCCGATATGAGAAAACGTGTTTGGTCAAGTGCGTAGATACCCCGCCGCAACGCACTTGCTTTGCAGATCAGTCTATATGATGAGAGCAAGTGAGATCTATTGCAAGATTCCTATCCCTCCATTACCTCATATCATTCGTCTATGCATTCTATCATGGCGCGTGCCGTTATCTAGTTCTTGCCATCAATCTTATCCTGCACCCACTGTGGCACCTTCGGCTTCTTCTCCCATCCCTCCTTCCAGCTCGACCTCCACCCTTCAAGACTTACAGGAAGCGCAAAAACAGCAGTGACGAACCATGTGGTCGAGCCTGCCTTGAGCTCATTTTTAAGTAGGGGCACCACACTTCTCGCCTCAACAAGATTGCTGTTCGCATCCGCCTGCAGCACATGCCCCTCGCGGCTCGCCGTCGATAACTCCACAATACCGACCGCGCCCGACTTGGGACTTGCAGCAAACGAGCTGCGCTCTCCCTCCTTTCTGCCCTCGGGAAGCGACTCATCAAAGTCATTGAAGACACGTCCATCAGCCTCTCTCGCGCCGTAGATAGCAAACGCGCCCTCGGCGGTCAGCACGTCGCGACCCGTAGTAATCCTGTGGACCCTAAGATGCCAGTTCGGCGCCTCCTCAGTCGGCGGAACCAAGAAAGTCGTGATCTCGACATCAGGCCAGGGCTTCATACTACTAATCAACACCGGCGCGCCGTCAAACGTTTCGATAGTCGAATCGCTGTTGTGCGCGCGGCGCATTTTCCACAGCTCGCCGCCGTCGTCGGAGAGAGCGAGCGAGGACTCGGGGACGAATTGCTCGAGCTCTTGGTACCCTGTGGATACGGAGTAGGCAAAGGCAGCGCTGTAGGCGAATTTGCCGTATTTGGCGTTGGAGTTCTTGATTGCGTAGTGGCAGGATTGACCGCTACTGAGGAGGAAGGAATGGCCGCCGCTGCGGATGACGATCTGGCGGGGATGTGAAAGCGGGCGGACGATGCGTGTGTAGGTGTAGGGATGAGCCTCTTCTTTGGCGGTCCAGAACGGATGGTCTTTTGGCGCTGCAAGGGCGGCAAAGGCCAGCATGCACCAGTAGGTCGAGCCAGGAGAGTTGTAGTTCTCAGCTAGGTAGTAGTTGGGATACGAGTAGCCGATCGTAAGCATGCCGTTTGACTGGAAGATGTCGTGCTGACTAGTCCACCATCGCAAATTGCGAAGCCAAATGCCTTTGACGACGCCCCAGGATAGCGGTTCGGGAAGCTCGACATCAGCGAAAGCTATAGATCCCCAGAATGCAACCATGGCCCATCGGTAGGTGAGCGAGCGACCGAAGGTGATGGCACGACCTTCAGGATCAAAGAAGTGGACGAAGTCTTGCGCGTACAGTCGTGCACGCTCTTTGTACTCTGAAGCTTGCTCAGGGTCGATGTCGGCGGCAAGCTTGGAGTAAAGGAGCTGCAGGTATTGGATGGCGAAACTAGAAGAGTAATAATCCATCTGGCGATAGTACTCAGGGCCATCGTTACTCCAGCCATCGCCACGGTAGAAGGTATTCAGTTGCTTGATATCTGACTTGACGAGATCGCTGTTCCACTTTGCACCGTTCTTTGCAAGACCAAGATTGGCAAAGACACGGAACCACAGCCTATTAAACTATCAGTATAGGACAATCACGAGATCCGAGAACCGCAGCACATACCAATTTGTGTTGGGCATCTCCTTATCATTCATACTGCCCAGCCACGTCTCAACATTCTTCTTCTGCTTGTCAGTCAACGGATCCCAGAACTGCTTGTTCGCTACAGCAAGCGTATATCCAATAGGACAGGCCTCGACCATCCTCTGATCAATATCCTCCATGAAGCCCCAGAACCCAGGACTCTCAGGATCCGTTCCATTGATGAGCCCTTGGACAAACTTGCCGGTGTGAGCATATTGACTATCCCCAGCCAACAAAGCAGCAAGACCCCACAATGGTCTCGCAAAGCCCTCGACACCAGCAGCAGTCTCGTCAAACCGAGTTCCCGTGTACCCGACTCTGACAATGGAACTGTGTTCTGAGAAGCCTGCCAAGAGCGGATCGAGCAGCGAGGCTACAGCCTTGACGACATCGTCTCTATCACGCAGGGGATTCGTGGAGAAAGGATGGAGGGGAAACGCGCGGTTGGCGTTTGCCGTGGCGGCACTCATGATGTGGCTTCCAATGAATCCTCAGCGCTGTTTCTAGGCGTGTATTGGAATCTTGCGAGTCTTGACACTTCGCAATAATTCTTGCGCTGATTCCGTGACGTCCGGTCCGCGGTCGCAATAATGGAGTGGCTTTCAAGACCACGCGCGTGAAATTGTGGCTGATTATCCGAGTGCGAAGGCCTGGCGTGAGATCATGCAGTGCAGTGCCGGAGCCCAGAGATTCCAAGAGTTTGAGGCGTGAAAGGTGCTGAATCGAGCGGTGCCAAAAGGCTTGACTTGGGCCGGGATGAATGAGGCCGTGTTGAACGACGAGTTTCAATGCCACTGGCTGCCCTAGCAGTACGCGTGCGAATGACATTGCCTGTTTCCTTTATATTATCCTTTAGCCGTCGGTTCTCGGGGCATTGACTGCGAGGAGCGGGATTTCGCTGCCAACGCCGACTGAGTGCCCCTCCATGCCCCTCGTCGGCCTTTGAACTCATTGCCTAATGACGAAGTTTGGGTGATGTCGATACGTTCAACAGCACTAATTCGGCAACGTCGTACGAAACATCCACAAATCTTACATTTACGGATGGTTCGGCTGTGGGGATGTTCGCAACGAGTTTAAATGGCGGATAAATGCGCGGGAGATGGCCTCGAGAGACACGAGCAGACTAGCGCGCCGTTTCCTCTAATTATCGCTACCCCAGACTTGCCTCAGCACCGACCTCCAAGTCAGCGACCTGCATGGAGTTGGCAGTGTGGGGACGAGGCCGAAGGATCCCATCGAAGCCAAGACGTCCCCATGGAGAGCCAAGACCCCAGACTTGCTTCGCACGTTTTCGCTGATGAGGAGGGAACGCCACGTCCTGCAGCTGTTGGCGGGAATTCACGCTGTGCTTGGCTCGTCCAAGACGCACATTCCCTCTTCCACAAATAGGGGGTGGTGAAATGCGCCAAGCCAAGCAACTTGCCTGCAAGCGGGAGCCAAGAGGACGAGCGTGAGCAGCATCTCACTGGACGGAACAAACAGAAACGTTATCTGGATCTTTAGGCGAAGCTCCTTCGGGATGTGGATGACCTGTTCGACATGCGTGTGGAGGGTTCAGTGTAGTCTGGAGTCCGGGGGAGAGACTGGGGCAAGGACCGCGGCGTTGGTTACCCCGTCTTGACAGGGAGCTTGGGCCGCTGTACGTGCAGTTATTTAGATGTCACTGATCCGCTGTTGAAGATCATCCAATTTGTGGAGGTCTCTCTTCCTCACACTCACTGGCATCGACGACCAGCATTGGACCAGGGTACGAAGTCGACTGACACTCAGAACAACAATACTGAACGACCCCAACTACCACAATCATGAGCAACAAAGTCAGCACCGGTGCGAAGATCATCAGAGCTATCGTAAAGAATGACTCTGTCAAGACCGACCCTACAGAGATCTATGGATGGCGTGCCTTCGCCATGGCCGGCTCTGCGTGTTTCGGAGGCATGCTTTTTGGTTTCGATATCGGTACCATCGGAGGTGTTCTCGAGTTGAAGGAATTCCAGCAGTATGTCACACACCGCAACTTGTGCCAAGTGGCTAACAAACTGAAGGAAGTACAACCTCGACACTAAGACTAAGGCGCAGCGAGCCGACCTCAGTGCCAATATCGCCTCGACCCTACAAGCCGGATGTTTCGTTGGTTGTTTCCTGGGATCCTGGATGGCCGACAAGTTTGGACGCAAGCTCACCCTTCAGGTCGCCGGTCTCATCACCATGGTTGGCTGCGTCATTCAGGCTGCTGCTTCCGGTAGTCTCGCTGCCATGTACATCGGCCGTCTTGTCGCTGGTGTCGGTGTCGGCGAGGCCTCCATGGTCGTACCTCTCTACATTTCTGAAAATGCTCCTCGTGCCATTCGTGGTGGTCTCACCGGTCTCTACCAGCTCTTCATCGCGACTGGGACATGTCTGGCTTTCTGGGTCAACTACGGTTCGCTGATGCACATCTCTGGCTCCCAGGCTGTCTACATCGTTCCTCTTGTCCTCCAGGCTCTACCTGCTGTTCTTCTCTGCGGTTGCATGGCGCTCAACAAGGAGTCTCCTCGTTTCCTCGCTAAGCAGGATCGATGGGAAGAGGCCACTGCTGTCCTCGCCCGTGTCCGCAACTTGCCTGCGAGCCACCCATACGTCGCGGCTGAATTGAAGGATATCGCCGACCAGCTCGAGCACGAACGCATGCTCATCGCCGGAGCCTCCGTGAAAGACTTGCTGAAGGAGATGTTCACCATCCCTGGTAACCGCAAGCGTGCTCTGATCTCGATCGGCCTTATGATCTGCCAGCAGATGACCGGAACCAATGCCATCAACTGTAAGTTTACCCTGAGCACATTCGGCGGCGCAATGCTAATGAAACCCAGACTACGCGCCCCAGATCTTCACTGCTCTCGGACTTAAGGGCAACGAGGTCAAGCTCTTCGCCACCGGTATCTACGGCATCGTCAAGATGATCGCTTGTCTCGCCTTCTTGATCTTCGCTGCCGACTCTCTCGGTCGTCGCCGCTCGCTCCTGTGGACGTCCATCGCTCAGGGTCTCGCCATGCTGTACATTGGCCTCTACATGCGCTTCGATCCTCCCAAGGGAACCGGAAACGTCCCTCCCGCGGGTTACTTCGCTCTCGTCTGCGTCTTCCTGTTCGCCGGCTTTTTCCAGTTCGGTTGGGGACCAGTCTGCTGGATTTACGTCTCTGAGATCCCCGCTGCGCGTCTTCGATCACTCAATGTCGCTATCGCCGCGGCCACACAATGGCTGTTCAACTTCGGTAAGTTGATTCCCTTGATTACCTCTGCTTCAAACTGACGTGAAAACCAGTTGTCGCTCGCGCGACCCCCAACATGATGGTCACCGTTGGCTTCAACGGTTACGGAACGTTCCTCATTTACGGCACCTTCTGCTTCTCCATGTTCTTCTTCGTCTGGTTCCTCGTTCCCGAGACCAAGGGTCTGTCCCTCGAGAAGATGGATGACCTGTTCGGCATCACCGAGCTCATCAAGAATATGGAGGCCGATCGTGAGGGCCGCGTTTCCATCAATGAGGTCGGTCTTGATGGAAAGGAGGTGGTTCGTGAGGAGCGCAAGGAGGTCGCACCCAACTCGCATTAGAAGTTAGTCGAGTCGCTCGATCGTATTCAGTAGATCGACAGACCTTGGCTATTGCTTGTCTTTGGTCTTGCGCAGCGATGCAATTCAGCACGATTGGTAATAAAGTCGCGACTTCGCGTCGCTCTTTGCGTGTCTGTGCCACAATTGATCGTGCTGATGTGCTGTGAGGTCGAACAGAGCGTGGGCAATGAAGTGTCAGTATAAAGTAAACTTTGAGTTGTAAAGTGTGATGCATAGTCGTGTCCGCGTTATCCGTACATACTCCATTTGCTGCAAAGCAATCAATCATCCCATAACAAGAAGAAAGCACACAGCCTGTCTCTGCAGGTGTCTTGTGCATACAGGTGTCCACTCAGAAGCTGTCCAAGCTCTAAGCGTCCTTCAGCGGGTTCTCATCAGCCTCGAGGATGCCCTTTTTGACAAGCTCCTCGGGGTTGGGCCTGCTCTGCAACCCTTTCTCAAGGCTGTCAGCCCTCATGTGGTGTTCGAGCTCCCTCTGCTTCTCTTGCAAAGCGGGCGCAGCATTCGATGCGGGCAGGATGTTTCGTTGGATGAGATCGTCTCGGTCAGGGCGTGCATTAAGACCTTTCTTAAGATTGTCGGTCGCACGCTGGCGTTCGAGCTCGAGAGCTTTGGCTTGGAGGGCGCTGTGAAATGGTTAGCTCAGGGTACACACAGTAGCGAGCTTATCCTCAAGGATGCAATGTAGGCCAAAGGAGAAGCTTACGGAGCTGTTGTAGTGTCGAGCAGGATGTGCCTGTTCCTCAAGTCCTGAGCTTCCGGGCGGTGCTGCAGGTGCTTCTCCAAGCTGTTGCGCCTCTCATTGCTGCGAACGGGCGAGATGGGGGTAGCGTCGACGATGTTAGTGTCAGTAGAAGCCATGGTGAGCGGTGGTCAGCGATTTCAGTAGGTTCAGAGGTGTAATTAGTTGCAGATACAGCTGGAGCTTGCGCGTGTTGCGTACTTATAGGAGCTCGCGGAGCTGTGATGAGGGGATCGCGGCGGCTGGAAGCGTCGAAACAACGCCTGCACTTGCCTCCCAGGAACCTTACGCGCGGGGCAACCACCTGGGCAGAATCCCTGCATGTAGCAACGACGCCCGTCATACGCCGCGTCTTGGTCAGGCACGGGTCTCACGAGCAGCAGGAAGATCACTGCACCATCCATCATGATGGGATGTTTCCGTTTTCAGTATTGAGGGCGCGTTCACTGGCCGTGATCGAGCTTGCTGTTAGCTCAGTTCTAGGCATGACGTAATTACCCCTGCACGACCCTCCCTTTCATCAACGAACGTGACTAAGGACCGTCACGGAGTTGTGCAGCGAGGCTGTGAATATGATGGGCCTTTCGGTCGATCCAGCAACATGCATAGATCTGACATCTGAGACGTTCCTTGTAAGCTTGGACTGTACATGAAGCGCATGTCACTGTCACAGCTCATGTACACACATCGTGGGGTGCAAAATGCGGCCTCAGCCACGTATGAAGTTGCATTGCAAGCTGCCCATTCATTCTCTCAACTTCTCGCTCCTGACATCCTCCATTCTAGAACATTTTTACGAGCGTGTGGTCACTAGTTCATATCAGTACGCATCCTCAGGATTGCTATAAGACTTACCTGGAGGTCTGGTGTACAGTTTGGTGATAGTCTTTGTCAATGTTGGCTTGGGCGGTTTGCAGCTTGTCACGACCTCTGCAGTGACACCTGGATTGGTCCTCATCGTGCGGCAAGGCTGCGTGTGTTAGTGCGATGTCTACCAGGTCAAGCTGTGCGACTTACGAGACCCAAGCCGAGACGCTTGGTCTCCAGCGTGCAGCCAATACCGCAGTCAGTGTATGAGGTGAAAGTCGTAGTCTTGCTGTAACTCGTGCATATGACGTTGAAGGAAGGCTGCTTCAAGATGGTATGGGTGCACGTTGGTGCTGATGTCACCACCGGTGAGGTCTTTGCGACCTGTTGGACCTGAGGCGCTGCTAGTCTGTCAAAGTATGAGTATTGTAGTATCGAACATGTTGATGGGTAACGCACGCTGGTGCTGACAAGGCGGCAAGGAAGAAGCTGACAATAACTGAATGCATCGTGGAACTTGAGGGATACTCAAAGCGCATCGAGTTGGCATATATCTTTGAAGAGTCCCACGGACAAGAAAGGGCAAAGGCTTGATGCGAACAAGCATCGTTGTCCCTCGCCGGGCTCATGGCTTGTGTAATCTGGATCAACATACGGCTAAAGGTATGTGGCCAATACACAACGAAGGCGACGAGTCCGTTAACCATAGACGTGGAAGAAGGGATGCGTGCAACGATGCACAGGTACACATTCCTGGGGACGCGTCACTTCGGTGATCTAGTCATGTTTGTGTGAAGGTCATTTCATTACCGCATTAGCCATATACCGAAACCAATCGCAAGTATCCTGCACTAATATACAGGATGCCTCTACTCCACGCTTGAGTAGTTAAATTCGTAAAGAAACTTTCAAGAACGGTACGAAGGATCAGCATTTTCAGCCACCAATCTGTCGTCGACACTATCCCACCAGGGACCTTGTTGAGCGTAGCATGTCCCGCTTTTCAAATTGATCATTGAAGACCCCAGTCGATGATATTACTCATATCGAGTCGGTAATACTGGGTAACGTTGATGCACTTAAGCACCGTCATCGTCGCCGAGACGGAGAGCACCCTCGCGGTTGAGGCCGTTGGCCCAGAAGCCGCCGAGGTCAACATCGGTCTCGCGGAGCTTAGCGTGAGTGATGATCAACCAAGTACCGAAGACTGGCTTAGCAAGAACATCGAGGATGGCGTAGGCAACGATCTCGCCATCAACACCAACGCGACGGGCACCGTCAGCGAAGCCCCAGACGCTACGTAGTGTTAGTGGTCGCTAATTGCCGATGGTCCGAGAAGACTTACATGGGGTAGGCGGTCCAGAGGACGAAGGTGTATGTGGCAATGGCAAGGAAGAACGAGGAGACGTTCTGGCCCTTGGCCTGGACGGCAGCGCGGCCGTTGACAGCGAGCTGCCAGACAACAACGAGGTAGGCAAAGCAGGCAATGGTGTACCATCCCCACTTAGCAGGGGTGCCCTCAGAGCCGAAAGCAGCGAAAAGACCAGTGAGAACCATGATCAGGTCAGCGACAATGGCGAGGGTAAGGTGAGCACCGTTCATGCCGGCCAGGAGACCGAGGTCGAGGAGCAGAAGGGGAGTGGTGATAGCCCAGTCAACGTAGCGGGCCCAGAAGACCTGGCGCTGAATCTCGTGGTGAGTGTCAGGAACGTGGTCGTGCTGCTCACGGACGTGGATCTTGTGGATGGAAACACCCTCGCCGACAGCCATGGCGAAGTAGGAGATCGCGGCAGTGATGGTGATCAAAGTCGTGATGACATAGAAGAGGCGCTTTTGCTGCAAGGCTGTTAGCCGGCTGGTGTTTGTTTTGATCCCGCGCGTTACATACCACTGGGACCCTCCAGGCAAGGCCAGAGAAGACACCAGAGGAGATCAACATGATGATGAAGACGACCCATAGTGTCTTTGTGCCGGTCTCACCGACGAATTGCTTCTCAGCATGGTCGGGGACGACGGTGGGAATGGGAGCAACGCCGGTGGGCGAGGCGGTGGGAAGAGGAATGGCGGAGGTCTTCCTGAGAACCTCTTCAAATGCGTCGACAATCATGATGGCTGTGGTTGAGCTGTTAATTGATTGACAGCAGTACCTCAATTGAAGGATGGAGAGTCGGAATGGACCAGCGGCGGCTGAGGTTATAAAGAGGAGTGCAGGCAACAGCTCGGAGCGTGTTATGCTGTCACCTGCCCCGAGCTCTTGCAGGAGCTGTACCAAGTAGGAAGTCACGACGTCATCTCCCCTCACTGCATGCAGAGTCCATTGGCTGCTAGCGACGGGACGGTTGGAGCTGAATTATCAGTCCAGGCGCCGTCAAACAACGCGATGCAGAGGTACACGAGCAGCGCGTAGCTTCTTGGTACCAGTTCAATGGTTAGTTGATGGGACTGCGTGTTCTGCAAGAGATACTTCGTGACTGCAGCGTTGAGCTGCTGACTACTGGAGGATGCGCGTTGTGCACAGCCATGGAAAAGCGCAAATGCCATCATCGATCGCCATCGACCGATGTACCCCACACCTGGGCGGTACCAAGGTCTAGGATCGCAGTCTGATCGCACTCTGGATGTCTCGTATGACAGCACGTGACATCATGTCAACCAATTCGCGCGCCTGTCGCTGCAGGATGAGGCGTCTCGTCCGCCTTGCGAAACTGGCAGAAACAGGGTTTTGCAGCCAACGGGGAAGTCCTCCGCCAGCCAAGCCGTGCGACTGCAAGCACGCGCAAGTGAGGAGAATGAGGAGATGAGGAGAAAGCCACCACGTCTCCAGTCGCACACCTTATCTGAGAAGTCCCGCGTTTCATCAGCAGCAGCGTGAATCTGCTTTGAATGACTGCGCGGCCTTGGTCTTGTATCTGTCCCTGCGCAAGATGGGTTGGAGCGTTGAACCGAGCTGTCAGGAGGCTCTGTTGTTCCACAAATAGCCAACAATCGCACTGATGCAGGGTGACCCTAAGAAGTAAAACAACCTCGACGATTCTCTCTGCATTTGGCTTTCCACGAGCTGCTACTGATGGTGGTCGGGTCGTTGACGATGTCAAGGCGCCAGGCCTATCCACCACCAAGATTTTGGACCTCACCCGCTGAATCAAGCCACCCAGCAAGGCCAAATTTACACAGATCGAACTCAGAAAAGTCTGAGTTCGATGCAAGACTTTCCTGCGCGTCGGTGCGGCAGTGTTGTATCCAGCTGATGTTGTATGGCGCGATGCCGAGAGCTCCTGTTGCATTCTCGATCAAGAGCTCAACGGAGCTGTCGGCAAGACAGCACGAACACCGCTTCCCCACCAAGCCATGAAGATTCTGTAATAGCATCGGACTGAACCGAGAGAGACCCATCGTTCACGGGCGTTCGGCGCCCGGCCGAAGGATGCCTGTGTTGTAGCGCAACGGAGTCGCGGCAGGAAGCTGGACATCGAATATTGAGTACTGACTGTCTGCTCCACTCACACAAAATTGCAGCAGAAGCCATATGATTCCTCCATGAATTAGGACTGGGCATGAGGGGCGGCCCCTTTGAGAGTCGGAGCTATCCCGGACGGCAGCTCCGGCAATGCGGCTCGCTTATTCGTTGTAGACTGTGGTTCAGGCTGGTAAAACGTGGTACTGCACTTTGCAACACCACACGCAGATAATTCACGATACGATGAGGCAACCAACGAGCGCGATCTTGGCACTGGTTGTCCATTTGCGAGTGAGCAAAAGGGTCGAACGGCATGATAAGCAGCGCTCGGAGTTTGCGCCATCCTTGCTCATTAGCCCACTCAGTGACGGAAGCGGTGGGTTTGGCCCTTAGCGTAGACATCAAGGTGCTCCCACGGTTCGAGCCTGCCAATTTTTCAAGCTGCAGCAAGCCGCCGCAGCAGCAATAACGTCCGTACGTCCATCGAGGTACTCAAGCTTATTTCCCTCGGCGCAATAAGAGAACCTGCATCCCAAGCTTTTAACTCGCAGAACAAGAACCACCAAGCTGGGATCGACGAGACCAAGCTCAAGTTACTGTCAATCCGGACGCCTGGAAGTCGACAACCGTCTTCAATCTAGGTCAGAGGCTAGAGAAGCGCGCCATTTGCATACTATAAGGCAATCTCGTGGACCCTCGTCTTCCCAAGTCGACCTGGTCCTACCTTGTCTCAGTAACACCCGACTACCTTCGCCATGGACGCAGCAGCTATGGAAGTCGCACGACTCGTGCTACGACAGGACGCAGGCTCCGAGGCAGAGACAACGCCTACCTGCGAGGGCTCTAACGGCTACGATGGGCGCATGGGCGTGCGCATCTCGTCGATCTTTGTCATCTTGGTGGGCTCACTATGGGGTATGTCACTTTTTTCTATTCTACATCATGTGCTTCGGTGATTGCTGCTCGACAATATCACGTCGAGTACTCTTGAAAATTACCCTAGCTCCCTATCTCTCTCACTCTACCACTACAATATATCAGTCGCTAACACACACACAAGGTGCCGTCTTCCCGACATTCGCCAAGCGTGCGAGAACAAAGCTTGTTCCTGCATGGACCTTCTTCGTTGCCAAGTACTTCGGATCTGGAGTCATCATCGCAACAGCCTTTATTCACCTGCTCGCTCCTGCCAATGAGGCTCTCGGTAATCCGTGTCTTGTCGGTCAGACTATCTCGTCAGACACCTACCCATGGCCTGAGGCCATTGCTCTTATGACCGCCTTCGTCATGTTCTTCCTGGAACTGATGACCATGCGGTACGCAAAGTTTGGCGGACACGATCATGGTGACGGTCACTCTCATGACCACTCTCACAGCCATGGCGACGAGCACAGTGTCGAATCCAAGCGCATTACCCCAGATGAGGAGACGCCTCCCCGAGCATCCCACGTCCGCGGCGAGGATCACCTCGGCCACCAGCGTGACCATATGGACAACTCTGCGCTCGGCGAGAACTGGGAATCTCAGGGTATCATTCCCGAGACCTACGCTGCTCAACTCACAGCCGTCTTCATCCTCGAATTTGGTGTTATATTTCACTCCATCTTCGTTGGCTTGACCCTTGCGGTCGCCGGTGACGAGTTTACTACACTGTACGTCGTCCTTGTCTTCCATCAGACCTTCGAAGGACTCGGTCTCGGCGCTCGTCTCGCTGAGGTACCATGGCCGAGGAGCAAGCGCTGGACTCCTTACCTACTCGGTCTTGGCTACGGTATCTCAACGCCCATTGCTATCGCCATTGGTCTTGGTGTCCGTACCACTTTCGCACCTGAGTCAGCGACTACTCTCATCGTCAACGGTATCTTCGACTCCATCAGCGCTGGTATCCTCATTTACACTGGTCTAGTTGAGTTGATGGCGCACGAGTTTATGTTTAGTCCATATATGCAGAAGGGTCCCGTCAGCAGGACATTGTACGCTTTCGGCTTGATGATCTTGGGCGCTGGGTTGATGGCTCTGCTCGGATACTGGGCGTAGGCAGCGACTTGGGTGTTATATTGGGGAGGATGACTTTTGCTTTTGTGCGTTTAAAACAACGATACCCTAGATCGTGGCGGTGGAGGGCGTGCGCGCTGCTTTTGATATGACTTCATGAGTATATTTGTCGAGGACCGTTCCGGGCGGCCAGGAATCTAAACATACCATCTTCATTCTTGAGCAGTCTTAATACCACGCTAATTGTTGATCTGGTCATCTCTATTCGTGTGCAGACTTATGCAACCCATCTCAACACCTTACCTGTCTACATTATACGTTGCTATGCTTCGAGTCTCACGGAAAGTGAACAGTGCATTGTGTCAAGCGCAGAGCTAAGTATGATTGTTTCCAGACTACGGAAGGGGTTCTGATCGATCGGGGGTATCTCATGAAAACACAATATGGAGTAGTAGTCCTCTACTCTTTCAAAATGCCAACCTTGCCGAAGCCATAAGCAAAGGCCGATGTGAAGTCAAACGCTGATGTTGTGCTAACATGCATCCCAGTGACTCGCCAATAATACATTAACAGTCAAACGGAAGATCACGGACTTGACGTCCAGAAGGAGAATACTCTATAGCACGAGAGGACCAATGAAAATCGTCATCGTAGCAGAGTGGAGAGTGGTGCCGAATGCGCCGCCCAGAAAGTCAAGGAAAACAAAACAGAACGCCAGACCGGGTGAAGAGCGCCGAGGTATATGCGAGAGATGACAAAGGAGATAAGGCTAAGTTGTGAAAGGGCTACGATTTCTCGAAGTCATCGATAGCAGCATGAAGGTAAGAAAGTTTGTCGCCGAATGGTGATCCGAGTGGCGAGAAATCGCCGGGAAGGTCATGGCCGTCGTGCTTCACACGCCCGACGTCAACGCCACTGTCTCGGTTCTCTGCTCGTGCAAAGTCGGGGATTGGAGGGTCGAGTGTATCGGCGGCCCGTTGTGGTGGGCTCCAAGGGCTCAGGAGGCCGCGTGCTTCCTCGTGAGCAGCAGTGTCCTCCTCTTCGTCGTCCTCCACGACAAGGACACGTCCTCCAATACGAACGTCACTGACGTTGACCTTGTAGTCGAGCGCCTTCTGTGCGTCCTTGATCAGCTGGTCTGTCCAGCCGAGGCACCGCTTGAGGCTCTCGTTCATCTTCTGACTGTCCATAAGCAGATCGCGGTGCTTGGCCAGGTCCAGCTGAAGACGCTTCTCGTCCCTAACGCGGTAGGACTCGTCGCGCTCTGCATGTGCGGTGTTCTCGAGAACGCTCTCGTCAAAGGAAGATTCACTGCTCTCCACCTCTTCCTCCGAAGGCATCTCCTCCTCTTCTCCTTCGTCTTCATTCTCTTCCACTTCGGACATGTCGGAGAGGTCGCTTGCCTTCTTTGTAGAGAAGCTGTCTAGGGTAGAGCCAATGGCGTCCATCGAGAAGCGGCCGGCGCGACTCATTCGACGCAGACGTTTCAGCTCTGCCTTTTGCTTGCGCATCTCCTTCTCCAACGAGCGATTGATGGCGAGAAGAGAGGAATTGCTGATCTCGAGATCGAGAACTTTACGCTCTCGTCGAGCATTTGCTGCTAGCTCATTCATGACCTCAAGTGCGCTTTTCTCTTTGGTGGGGCTGGCTAGTCCAGGCGAGGGCAGGGCGTTCTGGCTGATGGCCAAGGGCGATGGTGTAGGAGCGGCGTTATCGATCACTGACGAGCCGTTGCTGACGATGCGGTTTCCATGGAACATGGGACTCGGTGTGGTAGCGTGGCCTTCGTGCGAAGGCACCCTCCTGAGATCTGCGACGGAGTCAATCGACGACAGACTAGCACTCTTGTAATGTCCAGGTCTGCTGAGAGAAGACGTAATGCTGGATCGTCTTCCAGAATTGTCAGGCTCTTCGGAGACACTAAGGCCGGACAACACTGAAAGAGCAGAGTTGCGAGTGTGCAGGTTCGGTCGCATAATCTGCGAAGCACCCTTACGGTATGACAGGTGGCCGAAATCTTTGGTCGGCGACGCTGCACGACCTGTTGGACCCTGAGGAGCAGCAGTCGAGTTCGGTACCAGGTCTGGTGTAGTCCCTGTGAGCGTTGGGCTCAGCATTGGCGCACGCACTTCTGGGGTCGAATCGGCATGGAGAAATTTGCTCTCGAGGTGCGGCCTGCCAACGCTTGACGAAGCTTTTCCAACATTTGATCTGGGTCCAACCATCGAGGGCCTGCCGACAGCTGAAGATGGAGGAGACGGGACAGAGGGCCTTTGTGGGCTATTAACTTCGTCTCCATTCGCGTGAAAGAAGACAGGAGCCTTCTTCTGTGGTGCTCGCTGAGGCGGTACCTGCTCCTTGGGTGACTTGAGGCTGCTTGCGTGGAAGAACATTGGCGACGCATCCTTCGTCTGGCTGTTCTCCGGCGCGGAGTGGTTGTAGATATTCGATAACGGCAGTCGCGGCGTGGGTGTCACATTGCAGTTGCTGCTCCCAACCGTGCTGCGGGGTCTGTGGTTCGCATTAAATGCAGGCCCACTTTGAGCGGAACCGTGCTCTCTGTGCGCAAAATCGACCATGGACGAGGGGCGAGAGGTTAAAGGGGTAGTCGCAGGCGAGGCGTTGGGCGTGGACGAACCGCTGCTCACGCCTACGCGCGACCTCCGTGATGTTGTGCGCGGTGTGACATTCGCACTGAGGAGCGACTTAGACGAGGAGGGGGTGTCCTCCTTGATCGGGGCGGCGAGCCTCGGTGTGACTCCATTGGCGCTGCGTACAGTGCGGCTCGTCTGCGAGGAGTTGGTGGAGGGCGTAGAAGGAGCGAGGGCAAGACGCGGAGTTATTGGTGTCTTTCCGGTTGCGGCGGTCCGGTTGCTAGCGAGCGTGGGCTTCAGAGGCCGTGAGTTATTAGGGGTATTTCGGTCGATGGGCATTCTCCAGGTGGTGGGTGGTGTTACTGGAGGAGAGAAGTGCCGTCGCAGAGGAAGATCATGGCCGTGAGAGGTGGCAATGAGGCGGTTGCTAGGGGTTTGGTGATTGTGATGGTCGATTGTTTGGTTTGGTGTTTCTTGGGTGGAGGCGGTGGACCAGGGTTCAATGGCGGTGGAGGCGTGAGTGTGGTTACCCCGCGCTACAATGAGAGTGTGAGTGTCTTGCGTCCAGACGCGATCGTATCCATCTCTCCTAAGAGTCAGCGAAGGCGGGGAGTGTGTCTGTTGTGGTGTGATTAGATGGATTCTATGGTCGCGGATGATCCCAGGAGTTCTGCAGGGTCGGCCGCGCCTTCCCTGCAGCCTTAGCGTCTGTAGCCCTGGGCGCGTCACCACTCACGATTTGATGAGCCCCGACAGCAGGCAACTTCAGCACCATATTTTATGGTCACGATGCCGCTGCATTTAACATGACCAACAGCGCGCCAGGTCCCACCCTTTCACCGTCGCCCTTGACCCCACAGCCTGCCTCGACCAACTTTCCTTCCCAACATGTCTCCGCTGACGCCACGGACGCGTCCGGGACAGCGGCGCCTCCCACCATGAACGCGTCGAACGACAACCCTGCACCGCCGGCAGACCTGCGCCAGAGCACTCGAGCATTGCGAGCAGCTGCTCAACCTGCAGAACCTGCACAAGCTGTTGCTACGAACGAACATGACTCCCTCAAGTACCACCTCTTAGGACCTTCGCTTACAAAGGCGGGCCAGGACACAGTCGACCAACAGAAGGTCTCGGAGATCATATTCAACGCGTCGAAGGGCTCAAAGTTTTTCAACAACGAAGAGATCAAGGACAAGAACCTCACCGAGAAGATCGCCAAAATCTTGGCTAAGAAGGCACTGCTCGAGAAAGTCGACCTCTCGTCAGATCTGCGCCGTGCAGATGACTACATTGCAGAGCTTGAGTTGAGTCGAGACCTGAGCCAGACAATCGTACATCTCGACTGTGATGCCTTCTATGCAGCAGTCGAAGAGCTGGATAGACCTGAGCTGAAGGAGGTGCCTATGGCAGTGGGCAAGGGCGTGCTCACTACCTGCAATTACCACGCAAGGAAATTTGGGTGTCGTTCAGGAATGGCAGGTTTCGTCGCCATGAAGCTGTGCCCTCAGCTCATCTGTGTACCTTTGAACTTCTCAAAGTATATGGCCAAAGCACAGGAGGTCCGTGAAGTGTTGGCCTTGTACGATGCCAACTTTGAGAGCGCCAGCTGCGACGAAGCCTACCTTAACATCACACAATACTGCGAGGATCATCATATGGGTCCTGAAGAGGTGGTCAGCCAGCTACGAGCCGACGTCTTCGAGAAGGCAAAGATCACTGTCTCTGCTGGAATTGCTGCTAACGCAAAGCTGGCGAAGATCGGCTCCAACAAGAACAAGCCAAACGGTCAGTTCTTTCTACCGAGCGATCGACAGACCATCATGGATTTCATGAAGACAATGCCAACCCGGAAGGTCAACGGCATCGGCCGTGTCTTCGAGCGCGAACTGGACGCAATCGGCGTCAAGACCTGCGGAGAAATCTACGAGTATAGAGGCTACATAGCCCAGCTCTTTGGTCAGAAGGCCTTCCAATTCCTGATGCAGTGCTACCTAGGTCTTGGACGCACCAAAATACAGCAGCCCGAAGAGTCTCACCGCAAGAGTGTTGGCACCGAGACGACATTCAGAGAACTTGGTTCTCCAGACACATTGCGTGAGAAGCTGCGATGGGTTGCTGAAGAGCTTGAAGGCGATCTCAAACGAACAGAGTACAAAGGGCGGACGCTCTGCATCAAGATCAAGCTTGCTACATATGAGGTTCACACGCGTCAGACCACACCACCTTTTGCAGTACACCGTGCAGATGATCTGTACAAGTACAGTCTGCCGATGCTTGAGAAGCTAATGAAGGAGATACCGAACATGAAGCTCCGACTGATGGGCCTGCGAGTCACGCACATTGTCAGCACAAAGAAGCCTGGAATTGACTTCTTTGGGCGCAATAGGCTGAATGGAAACACACCAACGAAGAAGAGGGCCAACCGGACCGGTGGAGAATGGGAAGTTTGGCCTGAGCAGGACTTCGAGGAGGCCGCGGCACGTGAACTTAACGACGAGATGAACGAGTTGGAGCAGCTTTCTCAAGAGTACGAGAGAGCTCAGATCAAAGAAGACACTGGATTGACTGTCACGACGCAATCAGAGCCTGTCGCAGAACAGCAGTGGACATGTCCAATTTGCTCACTTCCGCAAGCACCTGATGACAGTACCTTCAATGCGCACATCGACTACTGCCTCTCTCGCGACACAATCAAGGAAGCAGTCAAAGCTACGGCACCAAGGCCGCCATCACCTTCACTTGATCGACAGCCTAGCATGTCGAAGCAAGTGCAGAAGAAGGGCAAGAGAGCCAGATCAAAGAATGAGCAGCCAGCTTCAGAGGAGTTGGCGCGCGAGAAGAGGAAGACATTCTTTTTCGCCGGAGGCAGTTGATTGGACCCTTGGAAAGGACAACTCTCCTTCCTTTACATACATTATGAGAACACAACAATGATACCCAAAATGATTCACACCAAGGATGCCATCGTTCGTACAGGACTGTTTTGCTGCTTCGTTGCTGCTACAGCACACGAATAGGCTTAGCGCAGACGAGGCTCGCCTGACTGAAGCGGCTATTCAGGAACCGCAGTCACTCTTTCCCTGTCGCTGCTTCGGTCGGAGCCTTCTATTTCAGCCATCCCTTTCTGTCAGCTAGACGCGCAATAACCCCACCAATAATGTCTTGCGAGCTCCTGTACATCAAGAGTATCAGCCAGGGGTACTCTCAGCCTTGCGTGTTGAAAGCATCCTTCTCCGTGGGGTATTGCGAGAGGGACGTCCTCTCACGCCGACCGTTACGCCTTGTGAGGCTTCCGAAACGAGCGCGAGTCCTGACGACCGTGACCCTGTCTAGAGGGATCGATTGACAGGTCGGAACATACGACTTCTGCAATTGGGATCAGGCAGCGACGATGCTCTGCTTGAGTGCCAGCCAATCGAAGCGTCGATCGATGAAACACCACCTTACGAAGCACTCTCGTATGTATGGGGTGACGCAAGCATAACAGAGCCAATTGTGTGCATTGACGAGATCGTTCAGATCACCACCAACCTTGCGAACGCGTTGAGAAAGGTGCGCTCCGGTATTAAAAAAGTGCCGAGACACGAGCGTTCCAGGTATGATCGATCGATATTCTGCTTATATCAACAGCCCTCGGCCAACGGAGATCTCGCCATCTCCTATCTTACTATGGGCTGATGCTGTCTGCATCAATCAGGCGGATATACTCGAGCGGAACCACCAAGTAGCGCTCATGGGTGCCATCTACTTCAAGACCCAACGAGTAATCGTGTGGCTGGGTGACGCAGCGATTGCTGCGGCGGTACTCGTCGCTGTTGAGGTGTTCGACCTCATTCTGTTTTCGCAAGATTGTTACGAGCGGCCGAATGCGTCCCAGCTCAACTTCAAGCATAGGAATCTGATGGAGCTCATGTCGAATCGTGGTTACACCACAAAAGAGGAGGTCTGCCGCGTTGTCAGCGATGTATACGCAAGGGCATGGTTCACTCAACTTTGGTGTGTCCAAGAGACCATTCTGGCCCGTGATGCAATACTCTTGTTCAGTTTCGGGGAGGTCAAGCTCCATGTCGTTAAAGCGCTTGCGCAATGGATGGGATCAAGGAGACTGTTTTCAACTTGATCTGAAGTTGCTCGCTTGCCACTTGGCTCGTGGGTACCAAGAACAACATACACCTGGCCGCACCAGAGGTCAGCCTAGCTGATCAGCCTAATCAAGCCTACGCAGTTATCACTGCCGCCCTAGTTGAAACTGCCAGCTCCTAGATCTCTGCACCACACTTGTCTTTTCTTTTCTTTTTATAAGGCAAGGTAAAGGCTGTTTTATTCTTAGGCTCTGCCTCTTCGGCGTTCCTCACGAAGTTCTGTAAGTCGCAGCTACAGAAACTGCGAGGCTATGCAGAGAGCGAATTTTGTTACGGTCTGATCAACTTCGATGGCTGTTTCAGCTGCGTAGATCTACGCTCTGCTTTGACCGAGGACCGGGTATTCTCAGCCTCAGCTAGATTCACCGATCAGGCTAGCGCGTGATAGGCATGCATCATGGAGGGTGGAAGTTGTGAACGTGGCTGATCTGCTTCTCGATCCGCCCTCTCCGCTTTTTCTCAGGCCTACAAATATCATGATCGGCTACGGGGGACGAAATTGTTCCATCGCGTCCTTGCGGCTCTCGCACGGGGTCTTAGGACTTACATCAGGTCGACCTGTCGGTCTTTGCGCAGGCACATCCTCACTGCGACCGCGTTTCTCTCTGCATGCTGTCAGAGAGTTACACTACGCACGTCGACTGGAAGGACGATCGATGCGCTTGTTGCGTGTCTAGCTTGACACATATAAAGCACCAATTCGATGCAATCTTGTCGAGGCTTCCCTAGACGATTCGTCCCCATACGAGGCACTGTCATACGCTTGGGGCGATCCTGAAACCACTGAAGAAATCATCTGCAATGGTCAGTTTCTTCAGGCTACGGTCAACCTGATA
This sequence comes from Didymella pomorum, assembly GCA_022225945.1. Taxonomy (NCBI): domain Eukaryota; kingdom Fungi; phylum Ascomycota; class Dothideomycetes; order Pleosporales; family Didymellaceae; genus Didymella; species Didymella pomorum. Next base: position 968,329 of record JAKJXN010000002.1, on the reverse strand, counting down.
AGAGCTCTTCGCAAGATCCGCCTTGGCCTCTTCAAAGACGGCAATCGGTTCCATCCATCCTTTCTCTGGGTTGACTCGATATGCATCAATCAGAAGGACAATGCTGAAAGAAGCAGTCAAGTCCAGCTTATGCGAGACATCTATACGAACGCTCAGAGAGTCATTGTCTGGCTAGGGGATAGGAAGATCTGTACTACCGAGATAGGTGCTATGGAGTCTGCTTGCCAGCTTCTTGCATCCACGGTCAAGAGCAATACCATATCACAGTCCTCCAACACTACTCTTGGATGGAATGGCTCGATCAGACCTGAAGACATGAAAGATCTGTCAACGCATACGCTATCATCTTGGCTGTCATCGATGCGAGACCTCGGGTTCCCAAAACCCTGGAGTATGATCCATTTGGCGTTCGCGAGCGACTGGTATACGCGTGCATGGTGCCTCCAAGAGGTGTATACCACCCGTAACCCTCTGTTGTTGTACAGAAACACTCAGCTTGACAGTGACCGTATGTCTTTGTTTTGTGTATGGGTCACAATGAAGCTTGTCAATAACTGGCATAAGATGTATTCTGATGCCTCATCGGCCGACCGTCGTGTTCTGGAACGGATACTCGAGGCCTTGCAAAGGTGGCTTCCTAGAGATTTGAGACCCGCGTCAGTATTAGGCGCGTCGAAGAAGCTGCAGGCGACTGATCCAAGGGATAAAGTGTACGGGATGCTGGCACTTCTGGGTGACCTTGAGCCAATCCAGGTCGAATACCGCAAATCTGTTATGCACGTGTACATCGACAGCGTATTTCATACGGTTTCGAAAGGTCTACACGTGTTGTCTCACGTGTTCCATCCAGTTGATTTCCAGGAACGGAAGGACTGGCCTTCGTGGCTTCCCAATTGGAGCATTCAGACTGACGAGTATGCGGGACCGGAGGAGTTGTGTTACAGAGTGATTGCCTTTCGGGCACCAGCTAGCCCGCGGCAAGTGCCTGTCATCGATTCAGACATGGCGTGGCATCGAACTTTGCGGATCAGAGACCTTCTTTGTGGGCACATTACCGAGTGCACCGATGTCCTGCCACACAAGGACGTCTCTCTTGAATTGAGAAAGAGCCGGTCGCATAATCTTTTCTCACAGTTTTGGGAGAACACTGTCAACGTCAAATGAGCATCGAAAGAAGCATGCGTGGATATGTGGGTTGAGACCTTTGGACGTGGTCGCTCAAGCCTTATCTCTTCGACGTTCGACACGCCTCGAGAGCTCGCTCGTCGAGCAGATAACCTCAGATCGTTCCTGAAGACCATGAGACCAGTTGAATACGGCACGCCGGACGAAACGGATTCAGAAAGCGAGCGTTCCGTACTAGCGCATCGTAGATCGGCCTTGGTCCGTGGTGCATACGTCCTGGAGATATCATAGCTGTCTTCGATGGCGGCAACGCACCCTATATCCTACGGCCCGATCACATTTTTCCAGATAAGTACCATTTCCTGATGGGAAAATGCTCTGTCACAGAACTTGACAACGGAAGAGCGCACGAGATAATCGGAGAAGACTACGTGGGTCATTCTTATGTGATGGGAGACTGTCTCGTGAACTTACTCGCTGACACGAAAGTTTACGGGATCCCTGAAAGACATCTGGTGGAGGAGAAAACTTTCAAACTGATCTGATCTATCAAAGAGTATTAATGCCGTTGTTTCAGCCTAGAAACACAGATGTCGTGCGCATGCGTCAGGAAAGGGTGGCGGCGCTGAGTAGGGCAGTTGTTGGCGTGTCTGAGGGCCGCACGCGCGACTCCACATTAACACGTCTTCCACGCGTCTGCCGGCAGTCGTACCCGCTACTGCACCAGTCCGAGCAACATCATGTCATTTATGATTTTCTGTCTTATCGAACACATCTACCTATCACAAATGCTGACCCTGATGGTAGGGTGATAATGTTATCATCTCTTCATACTCTCAGCCTCAACTATCTCCCAGTATCGCGCCTTGGTTCGCTCGCGCAACGCCTTCCCGTACTTGATCATGAGAAGGAAGACCGATGATGCAGCCAACCCGACGAATGCGGCCGAAACAAAGCAGTTCTGGTAACCCAGGTTTGTCAGCCAGGGAGTTATCCTGTGCAATGTTAGTGATACAGGTACGTGTGGCCTTGAACATAACTTACCCATAGCCGACAGCAAAAGACATGGTGTTGCGAACTAGAATCACAGTCACGATCGCATCACCACTGATGTCGTGATAGCTATCAATGAGGTAGTTCACGCTGATTGTAACACCTACACAGGACGTGAAGGCGAGGCACCCCATTCCGATGACGAGTCCACTCCAGTGTACCTCGTGTGCGGCGCCAACTCCCCACAGGATCAAAGAGCCTGGGACCATCACAAGACAAATGGCAAAAGGCCACAGCCTATGCTCAGCCTCCATGATGCCGTTGTTCCGCCTTGCGAGCTTGATGGTCAACCAGTCGCTGAGGCGGCCAGAAACAACCGAGCCTACTATGACGCCAATGCAGCACGACACGTAGCTCAGACCAACCATGGACGCTTTGAAGTTGTATGGAGGCCCACCGAGGATGATCGAAGCTGTGGCATTCAGGACGTTGAACCAGATGAGGTATGAGCCGTAGCTGAAGCCGGCATAGAAGATGACTGGCCAGCCGAGGTATGCCAAACTGCGCTTTGCTCGAACAAACATGTTCTGACCAGGTGATGGCTGCCAGATTGATAGTTTATGAGCCAATGACTTTTTGCGCGTACCGGCGGCGATTGGTGCAACAGATGGTTGGACCGTGAATCCTTCCTTGGAACTGTCCTCTTCCTTAGGGTCGATGCCTTGGATGCTTGCATCCGGAATGGCGCGATTGTAGTTGGTCTCTTCCAGACAGAAGAACAAGAACACAAGAGTCACCGCATTGAAGATCGCGGGCCAATAAAATACCCATTGCCAGCCCTGTCCTTCGGCGATAAATCCAGAGATAATTGGCGCGAAGTAGTTGCTGCCCGCCAAGGTAAGTGCATACACACCCATGTAGGTTCCTCTTTCGTGTGTGAAATACACATCAGTAATCGAGATCTCACACAGGGCTTCGACAGGCGCTGTGAAGAAGCCCATGACGATGCATCGGGCGATCCATTCGCCGTTGCTCTTAACATGTGCACTGCTTCTGATCAGCTGATGCCCTCCTAGACTTGTTATCAGACTCGCCTCCAAATGCTGGTACCAATCACACCCAATAAAGATATCAGATATGTCAATCTTTTTCCGAACCTCAAGGCAAATGGCTGCCAGAATAACAGACCCCATCCGAGAAAGAGGAACATGTAGCCAGTGCCTTCATTCAAGGTACTGACCGACACCCCAGAAGCTCCGGAAAGTGGCACAAGCACTGAGTATACGGTCGACACCGCGATTCCAGTCATCCAGGTATAGCTAGCGAAGGTGAGCCCTATAACTCAATCAGAAAAAGTGACGCGCTTACAGAGCAATGCATACGGTGGACATCAGCTTCCGACGTGGAGACCAATTCAGTGGGTCTTCTATATCTTCTGATGGCGCTGGGTGGAGAATAATCTCGCCGGCGCCTTGGTGGCGAGCGTGCGACGAATGGTCGAGGTCCAGGAGGTGCACAGTCCCTGGTAAAGAACCGACGCCAGAACGAGGAGTGCTCATCTTGAGTGTCTGAGCCAAAGTTTGGCTGGAAGGTGCGTGCTGTGAAGAGATGCAGTGCTACTTCCGGCTCTTATGGCCTGCTCACATCAAACGGAGCCATAACACATTGGCGTATCGCTCGCTCATGGCGGACAGATAAGTTACCCTGGTACGAGTGCAACTTGGTCTGGTCTGAGACCCACAAAACGCCGTCTTATCGTACACGTCAGTCTGATCTTGAACGACTGCAGGCTGCGGGGTTGCATGGCCCCACTTTCTGCTTGTCAGTGAACGCAACCTTCGACATGGAACAGGACGGGAATAACATTGATAAGCTCCAACAGATCCATCGTGCATACTCAGGGTTGAACGTCATTCTTGGAGTAGCCCAAGATACAATGCGGATTCGGAATTGCCGTGTTAGCAAGGATAGTCGCGAGGACCTGCTTGGATAGGCATACCGCGGCCTATCATTGCCCTACCTGATCACCTCTAAACGTTCAGTGCATGAGCCGCGCTCCTGAACAACCCACCGCGATAGATAAGTTCACCGAACCCCCACCATCGCGGTAGGAATGACTGCCCATGCACCTGGTCCCGTACTTGCATATTCAACATAACGTACGCATACTCTATGCTACCTTCGATCACCTATCTAACCGACTTTCATTGTTTCTCACCCTGAGCGTATCTAACATGAGTATAGGAAGTACCAAGCTTCAAGTCGTCCAAGTAAAGACCTTGCCTCCCGGCACAGATGAATATGAGAAGCAGCGTGCCGCAATCTTGGAGAGGCTTGCAGTGAAGGTCCCTTCAGACCTCATTTTGCCGCCATCCCTGATTGCCGACCCTCCAAACGACGTTTCAAGCATACCAACTACATGTGGCCTACTCACTGATCGCGAGATCGACATCACAGAGTACTACAACGCAGTCAGTCTCGCGCGGTCAATAGCGACCAAAGACTTGAGTGCTGTAGAAGTCACGAGAGCATTTGCAAAGCGAGCCATCATCGCACACCAGCTTACATGCTGCCTGACACAATGGTTCGTGGACGAGGCGCTGGAACGCGCTAGAGAGCTTGATGAGTATCTGGAAAAGCATGGAAAGCCTATTGGACCTTTGCACGGCGTGCCTATCAGTATCAAGGAGCACATACCTGTCGCGGGAACCTTTTCGTCGCAAGGAACTCTAGCTTCAACTGTCTTGAGCGAAAGAGACTCGCACATGGTCGCGATTTTGAGGAAAGCTGGCGCTGTCTTCTATTGCAAAACAAACCAGCCTCAGGCTATCATGCACCTGGAGTCTACGTCGCATTTCGGTCGAACTTTGAACCCGTTCAACATCCAGCTGAGTGCAGGTGGCTCCACGGGTGGAGAAGCCGCGCTTGTGGCGATGAAAGGATCCGTGCTTGGTGTAGGCACAGATATAGGAGTAAGTGAAGTGCATGAGCGCGTGGGATGTCGAGGTTGACATACCGCAGGGCAGTGTACGGGGACCGAGCGCGTTCTGCGGCATCTATGGATATAAAGCAACATCGGAGACCTTGCCGATGAAAGACTTCCTGGCTACTTCGTTCGCAGCAGAGTGTAAGGATGCCTTGTGCGCTACTATCTGAACATGAGTGGCTGACCGTTGTGCAGTAAACGTCTTGTGCAGTACCGGGCCGATGTGTCGAAGTCTTGAGGATATGGAGCTTTTCGTACATGTGCTGAAGAACGCAGAGCCTTGGTTGGAGGACCAGAGCCTTGTCCCGCTCCCATGGACAGGCTTGGACACCACCTTGTCGAAGCCACTCAAGATTGGCCTCATCGAGAATGACGGATTCATCATCCCACAGCCGCCGGTACAGCGAGCAATTGAGTGGGCGAAGACAAGGCTCAATGACCCCAAACTTGCTTCGATCCTGCAAGTGAAGGCCTTTCAGCCGTACAACGCAGAAGAAGCTTGGCGAAGGATCCGTCGTTCATATTGGCCCCAGGGGGGATCTACATTGAAAGCTGGCCTCAAAGAGTCCGGGGAGCCGATCATGCCTCTAACTGAGCACGTGTGCAGCGACGCCGAGCCCTTCGGTATGCTCACCGCAGAGGACGTCAACCAGCTACGATCTGAGCGCGATCAGTATCGCCATGCATTCGCAGATCACTGGCGAGAGCAGGATATTGATTTGGTCATTGGACCGGCTTTTGTCGGTCCTGCTTCTGCGCACGACTCGGCGTTCTACTGGACATACACCAGCCTGTACAATTTCGTGGACTATCCTGGCGTCGTTATTCCCACTCCGATCCGCGCCAGATCTGAGGAACCTTATCCTCAGGATTACACGCCTTTGAGCAAGGAGTGTGAGCATGTGAGGAAGCTCTGGGGTGAGAGCAACTTCGAGGGAGCTCCGATCGACCTACAGATCGTGGCTCGAAGACATCAAGATAACCTTCTGTTCGGTGCTTTGGCAATGCTGAAACCGATCCTCGACTTGCCGTAGCTGATACTGAGCTGCGAAAGACATTCCAGGATATGTCCTTGCATTGCAGGATATTAGGAAGGAGTAACCCGGAGCATGACTCAAGGGCAATAGCCACGAGGTTGTCTGCACGTGTCGAGCTGTCGCTGAATTGGTTAGTGCGGGCTCAGGTGCGGCTGACTTGGTTGTCAATGTTCAAGTTTTCCTTCCCTTTCTCCTGAACTTGAAGATTCAACTTCTTCTTGATGCGTCATTCAGAAAGCTTACACAATTATTTCTTGGCTTTAACAAGCCGCATTCATTTCAGAGAACCTTTTGCGCCTTGCCCCGCATTACACTTTGGCCAATAAATTGTCCACCATAAACGCACGAGCCTTCGTCAACGCATCTCAAGCTTTACTCTCTTCGAGCAATGTCAGAACATGGGATTAGTAGCGAGTACCCATCGACACTTCCCAAGAGCCAGTTGCGAATACGCAACATCCAACTACTCCAGCTACGCCCCGGGAAACCGCATAAATCACTCAAGGGTACCACTCTAAAAGTATCCCTTGACGACCCCGACTGCCCGAAGTTCGAAGCCCTATCATATATCTCAGGGACCTCAGACACCGCAGAGTTGTTTCTGTGCAACGGCGAGGAAGTCGAGATTTCTGCCAATCTCGCCAGAGCATTGCGCAGGATACGATGGGGTATCATTCCTCCACACGCCGACCCGATGCGACCTTTTGAAGTGGTCTGTGGAGATCAATTGTCCATGCCCAAGTTCATATGGGTTGATGCTCTTTGCGTGGACCGGCGTGGTGAAGCAGAAGTGAAGCAGAAAGATTTGTTAGTGCGAGAGATCTACTCCGAGGCCGAAAGAGTTATCATTTGGATACATGATAACGATGTTAGCAAGGAGGTATTAGCTACTGGCCTCACGGCCCTCGATATTGTGTCTGAGAGGGTCAAAGGACCTGACGCGCAGACGTTGACTTTTGTCGAGCTTGAAGCTCGAGTCGAGAAGGAGAACCGGATTCAAACAGAGCTCAACGTTTGGGAAGCTCTAGACACGATGTTTTCAAGCCAATGGTTCGATCGCGCCGATTGTATCGGAGAATTTGGTCTTGCACAAGAGGTAGCACTACTGAATGACAACGCTTATCTGGACGTAGCAACGGTCTTGGGGTTTCTGCGGTGGTACGAGGACCGTTTGCGCTACGAGAGAGATCATCCAGCTTCCCCTAGAATGCTGAGAAATCTAGAACAGTTGGATAAAAGGCTTCCGAAACAGTCCACTTCAGGACTGTCAACTTCTTGAGTCGGTCAGGAGGCCCGGGAACGAAGGCTTCCTTTCGAGAACTAGCCTAGATGTCCAACGTAGATAGCGCAGTGAAGCAGTATTGATGCAAGCTTCAATAATTCAATATCGATGTGAAAAGCTCAGCCTAAAAGAGCGCATCATCGTCAGCAGATAGTCTCTTCGCTAATCCGCCCCAGAATTGTACCTCGACAAAAAGTCTGCTCCCCACCAATTTCCGCAATGATAATGCCCTCTTCTCGTCATCATCAACCACCTGTGTCTTTCCTTGTAATCGCTGTAAGGAAATCAATGTCCTCCGCACTCTTCACGCCGGCACTGGCATGTGCAAGTGTCCGCATTCGTTCCAGTTCTTCCCCAGGCACACATAGCAAAAGTGACCTCGGCACTTCCAGCCTGGTTCTTGTTAGGATTAAGGCCTTCATAGAATAAATCTTGAACTTACAAGTGATGTGGTTACAGCCGCCGTTCTTCTCGATAGGCGCACCACACTTCTTGTGAGGACACTTCTTCGCCAAGCTCTTGACCGCCTCCTCGCTGGCTTCGTCTTCCTTCTTGCGCTCGTCGCGATCCTTCTGGCCACTCAAGCGGTACTCGTACTCCTTGCAAGTCTCGTTGTCACCGTGCAACCCGTCGTGGAGAATGCAGAAACTCCTATGGCACCCGACACAGACAAATTCGCTGCCATCCTCCTCGACCTCGTGTATTTGTCCTGACTTACATCCTTCAGCCGTGCACCAGCGAAAGTTTGGGTCGGCGCTTAGCACGTTGCGAGCCTGGATGCTGTCGTACCTCTCAAAGACGTCCTTGCTGGCGTGAGCTTTAATCTCTTCGTAAGTGAGGTTGACCTTGCACGACTGCCCCGGGCATTTGACCTCCTGCCATCCGTTCTCCTCCAGTTGCGAGCCAAGCAAGGCAGTGTAGCAGCCGGCGCAAACATCGGCCTTGTGGGTGCAGGAAGAAAGGGAGGGTAGATCAATGGTTGCGTCGCCACAGACTGCGCAGTCTCTTGTACGTGATGCTGCTTCGCAGAGTCTAGCTTCTTGCGCTTCAGTTGCCTCTCTTTGAAGTTGGCGGGCTATTGATGCGTCGAAGGTCTCGCTTTGTCGACGTGATGGTGGCTTCGATAATGACTCGTCATTGCGTCTGACACTGGAAGATCTGTCTACGCCTAGTCGCGGATGTCTAGTACGACCTGTCCTGTGGTCCTGGTTGATGGGACAACCCCTTGTGCCAGGCCGAGCCTTTGTCCACTGCCCTTCCATCAGCATGAGCAAATTGTCTTCCTCTTCCGCCGCCAAGCGCTCTGCGAGGCGACGGTCATCGTATTCCTCTTGTGCTGTCGTTCTCCTCCTCTTTCCATGTGTGACTCTTGGGAATGCCCCTGCTTGACACGTAATGACACTTGATGGAGAACTGAAAGGGTTCGATTCATCTTCACTCTCGAAAATCTCGAAGCTTGGGCTTCGTCGCCTCTTTCCTAAGGGTGATGCACCTGTCGAGGTGCGATCGGAGCTAGCAGATGTGCGAGTCCGCTCCTTACGTCCCCGATCGAGCGGGTCATACTTTTTGGAGGTGTGGCGGTCACTGCAGGCGCGTCTCAACGCCGCCGGTCCTTCGACAGACTTCCTGAATCCAGAGCTGATACGAGGAGCGCGCCGTTCAGGCATGAATAAAGAGTCATCGTCGCTGTCTTCCTCGGTATCTTCGTCGAAATTGTGGAAATCTGATAGATGAGAAGCTGGTGGACTCGGGTTCGCGCCTGTCTGGGATTGTCGAAGTCGCAGCTCCCGCTTTAGCGCTTCTGTAGAGACGCCGGAGACGTCTAACATGGTACTGGTTGGTAGTTATTCGTTTGCCAATCGATGCTGATGGAGTGTTGTATAGGAAACCAGAAGCGTTTCGTTCGTGTGGTGAGCTTATAATCTACGCCCGCTTCGTGCCTTGGGGTTGAGGTGAAGGCAGATTCGCTATACTCCAGGTAAGAGAGGTCGCACGTCGTAGACACAACTACATCTGCGTCAGTCCGTTTGCTGTCAGCCAACTTCAATCAAGGGCGTCCTCAAGTATTACACATAATTTGATATATCGTACTATCCGATCCACTTCACCAATTTTCGTAGTGGAACCTGTCTTTGACAAGTCTGAATGGTCAATCTACAAGAACGCCTTGCTCCTCGCTCAATGCTGGAGCGAAACAGTGCGATGTCATTACAGCCGTGATATTCCCGTCACTGCTTCCCCAGAAGCGAACCATGCGGGTATGTTGGAGTTGAGATCGTGTTGCTGTTGTGTCTGCTGCCTCGACCGTCTATATTTGTTGAGGCATTGTGCCTGCAGCATGCGGTGGTGGAGGTGGACCAACGTCTCTTCTGTCGCTCAGATCTCCTGTGGGCGACATCGTGTTGAGTTGCGGCGGAACAAAGGTGCTCACGGGTGGAGGTGGAGGTGTGGGATTCGGTGAGATTCCCCTCGGAGGGTGGTAACCCGTATCTGTCAGTCTTCCAGAGACTTGGTTGTACGCTCCCCCTGTCGGCTGAAGCTCGTATGGCTCGTCGTCCTCAGAGGAGGAATAGTCGTACGACTCCATTCGGCGTTGGCGCGCGGCACTTGTGGCGAATGGGTTCGAGGTCGGCATCTCGTTTTGGTAGCGGTCGACCTTCGTGGAGAGCGAGGAACCTATAGTGTTAGATCGATAGGTGGAGCCCAGTGTATCAGAGCGGTAGTTGCTGGAGGCCAATGTGTCGCTGCGATCCACACCCTCGGGAGCATGTTCCTGACGTCTTCGCTGACTGTTGGAGATCTGCTGTCGGAAGACGTTGCCACCGTGCTCATCGGTGCTAACCGCAATACCCGTTGCTTCTCCACGCTCTTCGTCAATCGGACCCAACGGTCTGCCCATCTGTCGAAGTGGCTGAACGTCCTCGTCGACCATGACCTGAGGAGCGGGTGGTGGCGCGGGTCCACGGCCCCAGGCACGGATTGGGTACGCACGGCCCTTTTTCCATGTCTCAGAAACCGCTGGGAAGTACTGGCGGTATGCAGCCCATGCTACAAGTATACCCAGACTGGCGCCAGAAATGACATCGAAGGGATGGTGACGAGCGTCCATGATACGTGTGCCGGTGATGAGCGCAGCACCGAGAGTGGGAACCATCACGACGAATGTCCTCCAAACCTCACCCTTGGCGTCCATAACGTGCAGCTTCGCAGCGAGGTAGAGTGAGAGGTAGAACAGTCCGGCGAACGAGACTGCTGCGTGTTAGCTTAGACTAGCAGCAATACATGCTTCAGCATACCACTGCTGTGTCCGGACGGAAAGCTCTTGAAACCATCCTGGAGGATGTAGTTGTCGGTCTGCGTGCAGATCTCGATAGTCTGTAGCGTCAGACTTGTCAGGTCGATCCCGACGCCTTCCTTGACCTTGCATCTGCAGCCTTGTCAGCTGTAAGCTTGTCTCGTTGTTTTGTCCAGCATACCGGTCAATGAGATCTGGTCGCGGCTTTCCAATAGCATTCTTCAGCGCGCCTGTAATAGTGAAGGCTGCGCCCACGCTCAGACCAAGACCAAGAATACCGCAGTTCAGCTCCCACAGACGGTCCTTGAACCTGTACCTGCCGCTCAGACGCTTGACACCAGGCCTGCTCGAGGGCATAGGCGTCGAGTGGGAGAACAGTCCATCAATGACGAGTGTGTAGAAAGCGATGATGACCGCTGGGCCGCCGACAACGAGGACGCATAGTAGCGGGACGGGCACGCGCTCTTTCGTAGCGAACGGGTAGTGGAGGGTGTAGTTCTGCAGCGAGAAGGGTTGGTGGAACGGCGGCACTTTGTCGATGATGGTGAAGACACCGATAAGGACCCTGTGGACGATTGTGATTAGCTGTGTCAGCTCGCGGAAGGTGGTCGTGTGCTTGGGGAAGGAGCGCTGGGAGCCCTTACACTATAATGAGGTAGTCGATAATGTACCTGCCGATGTCAGCAATCAATTCAATCTCATTATGCAGTGTCTCTACGCACGAGAAGATGACGCGCTTGGGCAGCCTCTTCTTAGAGAAGGGCAGGCGCTCAGGGAGCTGCTTTGATGTCCAGTCCTCCATGATGCGCTACTGCATTCGAAAGTGCCCAAAAATCTCCGGGAGGTCTGGCGCGCAATTGAGATGCTTTCGGGATAAAATGCGGCTGTTGACAAAGGATGCCGCTGTCAAATAGACGTCGAGTGTTTTGGCGCAGGGCTCGCAGTTTCAATTGTTACAACAAGCGCCCTCGCCCGGAGAGACGCAGAGCAGGGAAAGAGAGCAAGAGCAGCAATTGGCAGGGCGTCTGGGGACGTATAAGGAAAGACCGACAGGGCTCTGGTTGCTCAGGGCGCAGCGTGCTCAGCAATGTGGGCAGTGAGCATGGCTATGAGGCGCAGGGCAGGAGCTGATGAACACAAGCGCAAGCAGCCAGGCGAACCCTGTCGTGCTGTTGATCGCCCAAGCCCGCTGGTGCTTGGCTCTCCCGTGAATCCCGCCCTCGCGCACCGTTAGCGCCTTGTCTTGCGCGTCTTCATTTGACTCGCTCTGAGACTGTCCGCGAGACATCGCTGGGCAGGCTGAGGAATGGTTGGACCGCCATCAGACGCAGTTGCTGTACGCGGTGCCCGTGGCGCCTGCCGGGAGTGCAGCTAGCGCAGCAGCTGGGCGATCAGCTTACCGTTTTGCTCGCACCACAGGGCCCTCACCAACTTTGCCCGAGGTCTATTTTGGTGCGGCTAAAATCTCTCATTGGTCAGCGTATGACTTCGTGGTACTTCACACCTTCTTCTCGCCTTACCAAGACGTTCAATCAAGCTATGACGTCTGTTACTCTGGGTCGTTTCAGAGTTCCTGCCCCACAGCTGTACCTGATTGCAGGGGCCTCCCTCGTTGGGCTGCTCTTTCTGCGGCATGTGTCAAGCTCTTTGCGGGATGACAAGTTCAAGACGTGTTCATCGCCCAAAGAGACTACTTTGCCTAGACTCTCAGGGGACGAACTGGGGAAATTGCCATATCATCCAAACGCATTGCCAGGAGCACGAGATGTAGACTCTCCATATGGCAGCATTCGAGTGTACGAGTGGGGCCCTGAAGATGGCGAAAAGATACTCCTCATCCATGGCATATCGACACCGAGTATAGCGTTGACCGACCTCGCTTACAGACTGGTCGAGAAAGGTTGTCGTGTGATGTTGTTTGGTATGTTAATCCTCCTGCATGTTATAAGATCCTTGGATCAGATCATAGATGCTCCTACTTCGCTTCTCCAACGATGTTTGATCAATATTTACTTGTGGATTTGAACTCGCGCAAATTCCCATTGTGCTCGGCATGTCATGCATGTTCCATATATTACGAGTCCACTAATGGCTATCAGATCTCTTCTCCCGTGGCTACTCCGCCGGTCCTTCTCCTCACACGCACCGCTACAACTCCAGCCTATACACCAGCCAGATTCTCCTAACCCTCACATCCTCGTCTCTCCACTGGTCGACCTTCACTCTGATTGGCTACTCGTTAGGCGGCGCTCTAGCTGCAGACTTCACCTCCTACTTCCCACAGTTGATCAAAGGGCTTGTACTGATAGCTCCTGGAGGTCTCATTCGTCGATCACACACGACTTGGAAATCACGCCTTCTGTACTCGACGTCTGGTTTGCTTCCCGAAACATGGATCGAGAGCCTGGTAGCGAAGCGACTGTATACCGGGCCTGAAGAATCAAGGAGTATCGAGCCTGAGCCTGACACAGTTGAGAACGCTAAGGTCAAGAAGGGCAAGAGAGGAGACGCGGTGTATGCATCCAGTCATCACGCCTTGTTGCCGGGCAATCCGTATAGTACTGTCGGCGCGGTTGTTGACTGGCAGATCGAGCACCATGAGGGGTTTGTGCCAGCTTTCATTAGCTCGATCAGGTATGCGCCTGTGCATGGGGAGCATGAGAGGTGGAGAATACTGGGCAGGAACATTAGCGAAGGCAGAGGAGAACTGCACAAAGTGCATGTTGTGCTTGGTGAGACAGATCCTATCATCGTCAAGGACGAGATCATAGAGGATGCCACGGAGTGTCTGGGAAAGGAGAACGTAGAGTTTGAGGTCATGGAGAAGGCTGGGCATGAGGTTGCTATTGAAAGAGCAGGTGATATTTTGCGTGTAGTAGGCAAGGCGCTTGAAAAGTGGTGAGCGAGATCAGATGCAAGGCATCGAGGGCGTAGACGCGATATAATCCGAATACTGTACATTGCTTGACTTTCCCCTGATCTTGAGCTGACAACATACAACCCTCCCGCGCAGATGGTGAGGGCCCCTGACCATTACCTTTCTTCACATCTCTCGCCTCTACCGTCTTGGACGATGGTACAGTCTATGCACCACGGAAGCGTTGACGTCGGCTGCCGCTGCGACTGCGAGACCAGTGCGCGATGCATCGCGTGCCCTGATCTACACCCTCGATGAAAGCGCCCATGACCTGTTGAAGACTGTAGCCACCGGCGTGTGCTCCCATAGTTGTCGCGAAGGTAGCTGCAAGCGAACCCATGGAATGCGTGTTAAGGGTCTCCGTCTTAGTGATGGTCCAGCCGTCCATAAGGCGAGCGATGAAGTCGTGTAGATACTCAAGTTTGATGTCGACCTGAGTCATGCCGAACAACTTCGCTGTCTTGCCTAAGGCACGTGCAGTTGAGGTGTTCAGCATGGTGTTCTTCTCGCGCAAGGTTGCAGCGATGGTGTTCGTCTTTGCGCCAGGCTCGAAGACATCGAAACTCAAGAGATCGGCGCAATCGCTGTCGCTACTCAGTTCTCTGATAAGACCTTCGAGATCTGATACCTTAAGGACCGCATCTTTTTCAACCTCTGCCCACACGAAGTACTCACCGTTCCCTGCTCAATCTTAGCACGCTGTCTGGGGTTTCACGGTTACGACTTACCCTTGTATCTCGCCCATCGAGCAAGACCCTGCGACTTCAGCCACGGAAAGATATCAGCCGCATGATGGGCTTTGTTCTGTTGCTGTAGACTTGGTGCATGGAGATCTATCAATGCTATCTGCGGTCGATGCATATTCATTGCATATGAGACGGCCTGCAGAAGAGACTGCGTATTGTCAGTAAATGGGAGAACTTTTTAACATGCAGAACTTACGCTGGCTGTTGAGATATACACAGGCGTGTCACCTTGTTTGCTCAAGTGTAGTACTGTAAAGATCTTTCCGGCTTCTGAAGGATCGTCGAGGGCGATGGGCGCTGGAAACGGGCGTGGCCAGTCAACAAACGTCTGAGCGACAAAGCCACCATCGATGAACTTTGTTCGATTGGCTGCATCCCAAACTCGGAACACAAGGTGGGGTCTATTATGGGCAATCTTTTGAATCTCGATACTGTCGACAGCGGGCGTGAGACTTCGCCCAGTCACAGGTGCTGGGCCTTGCTCGGCATCAGTAACGATCTCCCAGTCTTCCTCTGCGGGCACGCAGACTGCCATTCCCATCGTCAGAATAGACTGCACAGGCTGTGTCGCGTCCTCATATACTACGTCCTGATTCTCCAGCCAGACTGCCTCCTGAGAAGCTCGACGCACCAACGACTTGTAGAACTTCCGGGTCTTTGGCGACTTTGCGAATTTTGCCGTACCCGATCGCACTACTGCTTCGAACTCGCGTTTCTGCAGCTCGAGGCCAAGGTTCACTGCCTCTGCTTCGATCAGTGCGCGTATCTCAGCGTATCGACCTTCAGGATCATTAAAAGGTATCGCGAAGACTCGACCGAACACAGGGTAGGCTTCCGCGCCAAAAACGCGCAGATGGTTCTCGAACTGAATGCGTACTCTCTTTGATAGGATGTCAAGGCCTGTGATCGAGTTGAAGACCTTGGCGAAAATATACAGCTCTGCTGCACGGTTGCGTCCGCAGTACCACCGATTAAGGACACACAGCAATTCTCTCTCATCTTCATCCCAGTTGTGTGAAGGGGCGCTCTCGATTTTAGCAAGGTCCTCGAGGGATTGTGCAGTCGCGCTCTTCTTGGCTTTCTTGGCCGCCTGCTTCTTGAGCTTGTTGCCAAAGTTGAGACGTCGGACCGGTGGCCGAGAGATGTTCGATTGCGTCTGGCTCTTGAAGTGGCGACTGACTGCCCCCGCGGTACGCTTGATCACCTTTCGTGGCTTACGCACTGATGGAGAAGGCGATTCTCGGAAGTCCGTTCGATCTGAGTCGTAGCAAATGTCCAAGAATTCCTCGGTCGCGAGATTCGCATCATCGTCTACTCCAAGCCCGAAAGGTGCCGTGTCGGCATCAAAAGAGTCGCATTCTGCGGCTGATCTCAATTGAGAGAGCAGGTTTGTACTGAGTTCTGACGCAGGAGTCGATACGGCAGTGGGCGAAATGTCAGAGAGCATTTTCTCATCGATGTCGTCCGCCAGGGTCGCTGGAGAATTCTCTCTAGTGATGACAAGCGTGACTGATTCGGCAGGCTCCTCTTTGATCTGGACGCTCGGCTCCTCCTCACAGGTTGGCAGAATTGCATCGCCAATGTTCGACAGCTGGCTTTGATTGCCTTTTTGCGGTCAGTACTTGAGTCCTTTGGCGATGCAGTGAAATGACCTTGACTCATGTCATCTGCAACGCTCAACTGAGATAACGGATTCTCGGTACCCTCGATGCTGACATGCGTCGCGGGCATGTACAACATGACTCCGGGCTGAGCGGATTGCCAGTTCGCTCTGGACCGCATCTTAAAGCAGATAGACGATGTGGCTTTCACGAAGGGAGAAGAAAGAATCAAAGCAGATAACGAGCGGTACTGTATAGGGTATCGTGCGTGGTGTCACGGCGAAGTTGCAGCACCGGAAGAGAACTTCTGCTCACCGCGAGATTCAGCGGCAGAAAAACTTTGACGCGCCACGGGAGATGCGTTATTGATCCTTGAGCGCGCCGGCAGACCGTCTCGATGTCGCGGACGTAACGCGCGGTGATGGTGAGAGTGAGTTCTTCGCCGCGGTGCCCATCGCTTGTGCCCTCAGTGCAGGGAACGCCAACCCCAAATGGTAGGATGCTGGCGTCTGACGGATGCTGGAAGCGCAGAAGCGTTCATCTTGCGAAATGGTCTCGTCCTCAAGCACTCATTGAGTGATACATGGTGGTGTGTTCGGTCAGTTGTTGTTGCTCGTCAGCTGCTGCGGAAATTGAGAGAGTGGCAAGCTTACCCAGATTAAGCAGTCATGATCTGGTGTGACTGCATGTTGGAATGCTATGTTGCTCGAAAGGTGTGTAATTGTATCTAGATCTTCGATACGATGGAGGAGGTGTGATGTACGAGGAAAGCTATACAAGGCGACTAAGAAGGGTGAATGAGGCGCTGCTCTTGCCAATTGGCTACCAGGTAACAGAGTGTGCCCATGTGAGTTCACAAACGGACTGCATTGAACAGAACGAATCAGAGAGAGTGGTGAGGAAAGACGGTGAGTGCACCAGACATCAGTGTTGCTATTGATGTAAAAGTCAAAAGCAGAAAGAACCGTACGCCATAGCCCACAAATCGGGCAACCGCAATGCTGCACGAACACTTACCGCAGAGCAAAGATCATGATTTCCTCCCACGCTATGTTACGTTCGTGATTTTCGTGATTGGACCTAAAAGGACAAAAGCAGATGCAGCCACATTGCGCCGGATGTCTGCTGCCATATTGCAGCTATCAAACATGTATGGGAGGCCTGAAGATATATTGCGCCGAAGGATGCATCCGAAGTGCGGACTTTGTGCGGAAGAGACAGGTATGCTGATTCATGAAGTAGCCGAGAGGGCAAGGTCTTCGAGGACCACCAACTCAAAGTCGCAGTGGATACCGCTTCTAGTAACTCGAACAGATCGCGAACCACTGGCAGACCGACTCTGGCTGACGACGTTCGAACACGATGGCGCGCTGTCCGGCGGTGGTGGTGTGAAAACGTTGGTGATTGTGCATAAGCGCCCGCGCAGGGGAAGGTCAGGTCGTAACGCAATGCTGTAAGGACGGCATACCCTGTGTAAAAGCAATATCGCCCGCATACACAATTCGCAGCGTGACTTCTCATGCAGCAGCGGGCTGAGCTCCGCTTCCTCTTTTCGCTACTGTCTGCCGTTTTGACGCGCAATACGAAGGTCTGCCTGCGCAACTTCCACTTTGGGCTCGGCTGTCGATCGTGGCCTCATTTGTGGCCGTGTTGCTCGGTGCATGCCTTTCTGACGACCCACTTCTCCCAGAACTTGCGCTGCTGGTATGACACTAGTTGTCCATCGTCGTTCAGGAAGTCCGCGCTATCCATGTGACCGTTGCAAGTACACCACGGTACCGAGGCGGGTGTATCCGGGGACAGCGGCGGAAAATGCAGGTTCCCACCCTCCTCGGGCTCGTCCGTACCTGCATCCGAGTCGGAGTCGCCCACCGAGCCATCGTCGCTGTCGTATGCTTCATCTTGGTCATCAGCGTGATCGTAATCGTCGTCGTGAGGATCCCAGTCGTCGCTCTCGTCACTGCTGTCGCTCCCTAAGGGATCGTCCGGTACCTCTGCGCCCATTATCCATGCATCGTCGAAGTGCTTTTCGTAGTCAATCCGCCGCAGACTGACCCAGTCCAGTCGCGACATGTTCTCCCGCAAAAACGAAAGAACGTCTCTCCACCGGCTACCCTCTTTCAACAATACATCTCGTAGTCTTAGGCCGCGCAAAGTTTCCTTGTGTCTTCTGGCAAGCGCGATGATCTCTTCTGCATCGAGCCGCCATGCCTGGATACCGAAAGCTTGTAGCTTGTCCCATTTGACGTTATGGAATATTTCTTCGAGCTTCAGCGTGAGGGGCCGATGCGAAGGAAAGCCGATGTGAACCGCCTCTATGTTCTTTGCAGCCGTGAAGACAACCTTCGACAACGATGACAGATCCCTCATCCGTTGGTCTAGATCTATTCCGTCATCGAAGTGTAGTTCTAGACAAGTCAGTCGTTCTGCCAGCAGTGCCATCGCGCTTGGAGGGTTATTTGCAGCGCCTAATACGCTCACGGGACTGAGCATAGGTGATGAGAACCTGGAGCACTGCGATTTTGATGCGATCAATGCCTCTCCTATGGTTTTCGTCGAGTGCAGGCAAGCTGGCGGCCATTTAAGTTCAACCATTTGGCTGACCTCGTGATGTGTCCGGATATACTGCATAAGCATGCCATCTTCTTGATCTTGGAGTCTTAGTATCTGGACGTGTTGAAGTGATGTGAAAGCTGAGATCGCCAGTGTAAGTACTCGAGCATCCTCTTGCGATCGTACTATGTCCTTCTGCTCTTTAATTTTCTGCACAAAGTGGCTCGCGTCGAGGAGTCCCAGATCACCTGGCAATGTTGGAAGGAGGTCTTGTACTCGTTCACGCCCTGCGGCTGGTTAGCGATGCTACTAGAGGAGAGCAAAGTGCACACAACCTTCTACGTAGAAGAACGGTACCATGTAACTGAACTTCTTGACTCGTTCGGCCAGATGCCGCTGGCTTGCAATGTTCTCTAGGCGTTTCAAGCCTCTTCTCGAGAACCTGGTCGTCACTCTCGAAAATTGATGGATCGCGCCGAGGTCTGCAAACTTTCTGCATGTGAGTCTCACGTTTGCGATTGTCTCGGCCTGGTCCGGTTCGATGGGTGGGGGTGGTTTGAAGCTCTCTTGTGACAGGTATGCGCGACGCTCCAAGCTGATGAGTTTTTCAGGTTCTGACGCAACATGTTCGAGGATAATCCGTAGGAGTTCGTCGGCGAGATCGAGGATGCCCATGACGACTGCACAGAGACCATCCGGGTCTCAGGAAGTGAGGTAAAGGCTTCTAGAATGCACGGGCGCAGATCCGAGCCAAGCAGCGGATATATACTCGAAAACAGAAGTGAACGAAGGCTCGGGCCGGCACGGCGTGAAGTGCAGACGTGGCGGAAAGTAGTGTGAGGGTGCTGCGGCAGAGACCCGAGGTCGTTTCAGCGGACTGCGTGGTGATGTCCGGGGACGGTGCTTTGTCACTCTGTGGGCGCAGGCCAGCCGGAGGGGCACACTCGGGAAAATAAAGGAAGCATGACCTCTCCAGGCTCTCCAGCGGTCAGCTAAGCGTTGCTGAAGGTTGCAGAGGACGACTGGACACAAAACCTGCACCCATACGCAACCAAGCTTGCCCTAACGATGCAGGCTGCGTGTCTGTCCAATTGCAAGGTACACGTCATACTCGACGCGGTTTAGAGCGTGCAGATTCGTCACGTGCCTGTTTAGTGATGCGGGCGTCCTGGTAGAAAGGCGGATCCAAGGGAGGACCCGCGAGCGAAAACACGTCGATTCGTTGCTGGACACGGTTGCACGCCGTCCAGGGGTGGATCAGGCTGCGGCATTGTGACTCGAGGCATTCTCGCTCCACACCACATGCGACCAAGGCCTTCGAATCAGGGGCCTAATGCGCTGCCAACGAAGCATGCAGCAGAAGCGCTCGCGGACGCCTATGACCGTCCCGTCTGGCGTGAACTGGGTCATACCACTGCCGTGCACTTCGATTCGTACCAAACGCATCGTTCGTAGAAAGGCGCGCTGGTGACGACACTGACGACAAGATAGCCACGAGTAGCGATCAACGCCTTAGAAGGCTGGAACATGTAGCATGGCGTGTCTCTGTGTAATATTCGGCGCTACTAGACGCGACTCCACGCAGCAGTCTCTGCTCCCGATCAAGCATGATGGGGAGACCGCTGCGTTGTCACCGATTGCTTGCATATAATATTCCACGCCGTCGCCCGATTACCGGTCCCGTGATCCTTGTCCAGCCTTCATGCCATCTGTCGCAGAAGCAAAAGTTTGCAGCGCCGCTCGCAAGTCAATGTACGTACGAGAAATTCTGACGCAAGAGAGATGCTGGCGTGCTGCTCGTCGCCGGTTTGAGAGACGCCACCGTCTTGGTACAATTGTACCTTGACACGAGATACAACAGCCGCATATGTTAGTCCACGCTGTCGTGGGTCTAGAGGTACACGAGGCTGTGTACCGTTCCACATGACATGTACCTGATTAACTTCCTGCGCATCCGTTGAGCTATCGAATCTGCTACAAACAGCACCTCCATTCCTTGCCTCGGGCCTGCCTCATTCACGAGCCGGCAAACAGCAACGTGGCATGTGAGTTGTTGTTCGAACATCCCTGGACCTTCATCATGCCTTCGCTCTGGGCTTGACGAGCTCGCTCCTTTTCCGACGGATCTCTGTGCTGCTCAGCTTGCTCTGAAACGTCTCATCGACGCCGCCTTCTTCGCTGGCATCAAGGACCGCCACTTCGTAGACCTCGAGTGGATCCCAGCCCTGCTCCTTGCGTTTCTCGTTGACAGCAGCGCCGCCACCTCTGGTCTCGAGCGAGAGCACCAGTGCTGTTATGTCCTTGTCGGTGATAGTAGGCCCAAAAGGATCCCAGATCTCGACATAATTTATGGTCAAACCGAATGGGTAGCTGATGTGCACAGCGTGCCCATTTGGACCTGGCTCATTGATCTCCTGTATCTGGATGCGGTTGTCGTTAGGCTGACCAAAGTAGATGATCGAGTGCAGGAAGTCGTGGGTTGACTCTTGACGAGCCTTCCAGCTCTCGAGCTGATCGGCGAATTTCTTGTTCACGAGAAGAGCATCGCCAGTGATTCCCACTGTAAGAACGCTGGGACTTTCTGACTGCTGTCTTCGACCTAGCACGAACGCAAACATGGTGAGTAGCAACTTGTGACCGATGTGGAGGTGATCAAATGTCCCACCCACAGCAACCGCAAGGTGCTTCGGTGAATTCTCGAAGCTGCGGGCTGTGCTTGGGATGGGATCGCTGGCATTCAGAACCATGCCACCTCGTACTTTTGACACCTTGGTATCTTTCGAGATAACAGAGAAGCTCTTTAAGAACCGCTCACCCTCCTCACTTTCTACCGAGTACACAGCTCCCCATTGTCTCGAGCTCCCAGCCAGTGTGTGTATATCAATTGCAGGTCCTTGCAACTCGTGCTCTGGTGTGCAAGACTCGGTGACACTTTGAAGCTTGCCGTCTCGTGGATGCGCTACCAAGAGGATGCGTGCGTCAATGCCTTCGGCGTCCTCTGTGTCAATTGCGTCCTTAGCCGCCACAATCGTTATCAGCTTGTACAGATCGGCGACAAGTTGCTGTGTAGTCGCGTACAGTGGGCCCCGTGCATCGTTGAGATGTCCGTACAGATGTGGACATTGTAGAGCAATTTCGAGTAGTGTGGGCTCCTGAGTACGCCGCAACTCTCTCAGAACGGTCGAGAGCGGGGCATTATATGCAGCCTTGAGTGAAGGAAATGTGGACGTCGTTGGCGCTGGCGGCAGCAATAGCAAGGCACGTTTTGGGTCTTTGCGGAGCGGAGGCATATTCGCGAGACGGTGCTTCAGCAGGTGAACACGAACTATGGCAGGAGAGGCGCTGGCAGGACTGAGACGGCGTGCTGCTATGAACAGGCTCATATGACGAATGTGGTGGGTGTGCAGGTAGTCAGGAACCCAAATGTGAAGCTACGATTACATGTTCAAGGCAGCTCGGAGGAGATGTGATGAGGGGGAGGGGCTGAGAAGGGTGGTTGGTCGCACGCTACCCAAGACAGCGACCGCGGCTTCCGTGACTGCAGCCTTCTGACGACAAGCGCCAGTTCACTTCTCTCACCTACAGCTCGAAGCTGTCTCCTCGCGGCGCAATGCCGTTCCACCACAACAGTTCGCAGCAGTACAACCTGGCCGCGGGGCTTGGACAGGCCGCGCAGATGGGCAGCATTGCTTCTCCCCTGGGGAACCTCAGAACGGCCACCGCAGGCACGACAACGGCAGGCACTGACGCCTTCGCGCCTTCCACGCCCGGCGGAGCGCAGGACGAGCTGCACGGCGCGACGTCAGCATCTGCCCAGCAGCAGCAGCAACAGCAGCAGCAGCAGATGTACAACCAGGCCGACTCGTATGCCGGCTCGGCGCCCAATATCAGCCTCCAGCAAGCCACACCCCAAGGTTCCCACTACGGCACGCCAGCAGCATTACCTGGCAGCCTCCAGCCCGCGCAACGTCCCGGTCCTGCCTCTGCAAACACCGCGCCGACCGTGCCTACCCAGAACATCGTCAGCAACGCCAACTCGTACACGCTGCCCACGCGCTCCAACACCATAAGCCAGGGTCAGCACTCCTCCTCACACTCCTACTCGCGCTCGAGCCCAGCTGGCATGGGCCCCGAGCAAAAGTACATTCCTTTTTCGAACACCCCCGAACAAAGCAAGTACACCGCAACAACGCCCTCGCAGAAGTACTATCCTTCAACACCAACCGCCAATGCCTCGCATTCACCACTCGGTCTCGCTGACATCAGACCACGCGCAAACTCGAGCATGGATCCAGAGGGCGGCTTAGGCCCTTCCAACACCTTCGCCAGCGAGCAGAGCAAGGTCCCTACAAACAGCAACTACCTTGCGCCGTGGAGCATATACGCGTACGACTGGTGCAAATGGAACGTGCCTGGCGGTAACAGCGCTGGAAAGATGGCGGTGGGGAGCTACATCGAGGACAACCACAACTTCATCCGTATCTTGGACACTCAAATCACACCTCAGCACGATGTTGCGACAGGCACGTCGCCATATGGGCTCGAGTACAACGCAGTTGCAGAAGCCACCTGTTCGTTTCCTGTTACGCGTATATTGTGGGAGCCGCCATCGTCCCAGAAGCAGTCGACTGATCTTCTCGCAACCTCCGGAGACCACTTACGACTGTGGTCACTCCCTCAATCGTCTGGCAACACATTGAGCAACACGATAACACGGACGTCGTCGGTGAACACCCGAGAACCTCAGCTTCCAAAGCTTACACCACTTGCACTCTTGTCCAACTCGAAGACTCCTGAGCATACTGCGCCATTGACGTCTCTCGATTGGAACACCATGTCCCCTAAGCTCATTATCACTTCCAGCATAGATACCACATGCACAATATGGGATATCCCTACACTCACCGCGAAGACTCAGCTCATTGCACATGACAAGGAGGTCTTTGACGTCCGCTTCTGCGCGGGGAGTGTAGACGTATTTGTGAGCTGCGGTGCTGATGGTAGTGTGCGCATGTTCGATCTTCGAAGCCTGGAGCACAGTACCATCATCTATGAGCCATCAGACAAGGGCAACGACAAAGACAAAGGTTCGTCAATCTGTACAGCAAAGCCTCTCCAGCTGACTAACTACGCTATAGGTTCGCCAACAGGTCGTATGTCTCCAACGAAAGCACAACAGACTATGTCTTATGCGCCTCCTCTTCTGCGTCTCGCCGCGTCTCCCCATGACTCGCACCTACTCGCTACCTTCGCCCAGGACTCGAACGTTGTCCGCATTCTCGACGTACGGCAACCGGGCCAGGCTCTTCTCGAACTTCGTGGGCACTCCGCAGCGCTCAACAGCATTGAATGGAACCCGTCACGGCGCGGCATGCTTGCTTCTGGTGGCGACGATTCTCTTGTACTTGTATGGGACCTCCTGCATGCTCAGGCGGGGGGTACGATCAGCAACGAGCACGCTGCAGCACCGCCAGCTCCAGTAGCTACCCAACCGACCAACGGCACAGGTGCTCAGAGTGTTCCAGTAGGACAGAAAGGACCATGGGCCAGCTGGCGATGCGACTACGAGGTTGGCAATATCAGCTGGGCACCTCAAAGCGCTTTGACAGGGCAGGGAGGTGATTGGATTGGTGTTGCTGGCGGGCGAGGCGTTTGGGGCGGCAGGGTACCCGTGCCTCAATGAAGATACCATAGGGGAAGGATGATTTAGAGGGATGATTCTACGATGAGGGACGCAGTGTATGAGTGACGAGAACGGTAGATGCTTCGGGCATATTCTGGAGGTTTGAGACTTACTATCCTCAACGCGAAAAGGGCGTTTGGAATGATTGAGACCCACATATCTAGATACCTGCAGCTCGAGACGCGAAAATACACATTCTCACTTCAATCGGCACGTACAGTTGTCCAAGAAGACACGATCGAAATGTTTGATACATCACAGCCCTGCGGAAACAAACAAGCGATCCTCCGCACGATCTGCGTCAGGCCGGCGTACTCAACCTCGTCCATCTCCAGTTTTAGCATGCACGACACACCCCACACACTCTTGTCGTCACGTCGAATCGAGAAGGATGACGTCGATTCCTTCCGAAAAGCGCAGGAACGGTCTCTCCACGGATAGTTCGCGTGAGCGTCATCCCTAGCTGGCGAGTAATTCCCCTTGCATCGACTAATCTAGTCTTGTTCAACTGCAGCCATTTGCACAGCCTTTTCGCTGAAATTAGGAACTGTGCGGACCGTGATTGGGTGGCAAGTGCAAAATGTGCAGGCTCTGGCAGGGCGTCAACAGACCCTGATCCAACAAGCTTTTCTGCGATCCGGTCAGCACTCTAAATTTGGCCGCCGTTAGGTGCGAACGCTGGTCTCTAGCCCTCGACGCGGTCTCGACACGGTCAAGCGCTGCCACATAAGCTCCAGAGATTCCCTCTATCGATTGCTGGGGATCGCGGCACTCGTACCCAGTCCACATGTGACGTAGCAAGCGGCGATCGGCGGCTCGTGTTCGAGAAAGAACTCAACAAAGCACACCACCAGATGTCATCCCGGCGGTATTGCGCGTACCAGAGGGGCCCGTAATTTCGAGTCTTTTCGACAATTTTGACCTCTCAAACTTCTTTGTCTGTCCTTAGAGCGACACCATCATTGTAATTCGAGCATCAGTACTATACACTTTTTCCTTTCGCCTGTCGTTTCCTATTGTATAGCGGTTCCGCCGCTTCCACACGCGACCATGGGTCTTCACACACGGCAGGACCAGGCGAGCTCTGGAGACGAGTTCCTGGATTTGATTGCTGATCCGTTCTCGACATCGGTATGCAGCTTGACCATAAGTCACGTCTATGTGAATGCTAACAGGCACCCTTAGATCCAGCAAAGCTCCATTTACGCCGCTATCGTTTATTCTTTCGTCATCACCGGCCTACTATTCCTCGTCTTTTGTTTCCTTCGACCCAAGAACAACCGCGTGTACGCACCTCGAGCAAAACATGCCGACGAGAAACACCGACCGCAGCCACTGGGCAACGGGCCGTTCGACTGGATCAAGGCCGTCACACGGTCCAAAGAGCAAGAGCTTGTGGACAAGATTGGACTGGATGCTGTCCTCTTCCTGAGATTCTTGCGCATGATACGAAACATATTCGTTGTCCTCAGTGTTATTGGCTGCGGCATCCTGATTCCCATCTGTGTTGTTGGAGGAGGCAACTTCTACGACAAGTACAGCAACATTGCGACGCTCATGAAGTTCACGCCGCAGTATATTGGTGGAAGCAAATTCTGGGCGTACGTTCTCTTCGCTTATCTCGTCGAGATCACTGTCTGCGGGTTCATTTGGTGGAACTACAGGGCAGTCTACAGACTCAGGCGCACATACTTCGAAAGCGCCGAGTATAAGGCCAGCCTCCACTCGCGAACCTTGCTGCTCACTCACATTCCCCACTCTTCTCGAACTGACGCCGGCATTGCGGAACTGATCGAGTCGGCCAACAAGTCTGACGATGTTCCCCGATCCGTCGTTGGCCGCAACGTCAAGGATCTGCCTGAGTTGATCGAGAAGCATGAAGAGACAGTCAGGGAGCTCGAGCAATACCTCGCCAAATACCTCAGCAATCCGAACCAGTTGCCTGCGAAACGCCCCACCTGCAGGGTCAAGAAGGACGACACCACCGCACATGGACGAGGGAAGGTTGATGCAATCGACTATCTGACCGACAGGATACAGCGACTGGAGGCACAGATCAAGGAAGTCCGAGAAGGCGTAGACATGCGTAACCCGATGTCCTACGGATTCGCCTCGTTCGCTCGTATTGAAGATGCCCACGCTGTCGCATACGCTACGAAGAAGAAAGGACCCAAAGGATGCGATGTCTACCTTGCACCGAAGCCACATGATCTCCTCTGGCAGAACCTGTCCATGAGCAGGAAGACACGGCGCGCGAGAGCTTTCTGGGACGGCCTCTGGATGGTACTGCTGACGGTCGCTTTCGTCGTACCTAACATCTTGACTTCGGCCTTTCTGTCCAACTTCGCCAATTTGGGTCTTGTCTGGAAGGACTTTCAAACCAATCTGAACGCTCACCCAACAGGATGGGCTATCGCACAGGGTATTCTTGCTCCTGGCGTACAGACACTGATGTACATGGGCATCCCAATCGTGTTCCGCCGGCTGTTCACTCACTCAGGTGACGTGTCTAAGACCTCTCGTGAGCGTCACGTTGCATCTCGACTATACGCCTTCTACGTCTTCAATAACCTTGTAGTCTTCTCGATCTTTGGATCGGTCTGGCGTTTCGTTGCAGCTGTCGTTGGAGCGCATGACATTGGTGTATGGGAGGCCATGCAGAAGGGTCAGCCATTCACACAGCTCGTTACTGGATTGTGCAACGTGTCCACTTTCTGGCTCACCTGGCAAATGCAACGGAACCTCGGCGCTGCAATCGACCTTTCGCAAGCCTGGACATTTGCTTGGTCGTGGTGCCAGCGAACCTTCTTTTCGCCCACACCTCGCGAGCTGATCGAGCTCAGCGCGCCTCCGCCATTCGCGTACGCCGAATACTACAATAATTACCTGTTTGTCACCACAGTCGGTCTTTGCATGGGATGCCTGCAGCCCATCATTTTCCCGGTCACTGCCTTCTACGTCGGCATGGACGTCATTTTCAAGAAGTACCTTCTGCAGTACGTTTTCATCACCAAGACTGAGTCAGGAGGTCGCTTCTGGCGCCTTCTCGTGAACCGCCTTCTCTTCGCTGTACTGTTCGGAAACGCAGTCGTCGCCCTTGCCGTCGGCGCAAAGGGCGTTGGCAACCAGAACGTCTTCCGTAACGGCTCCATGTTATACGCCATGATTCCTCTGCCTTTCCTCCTCCTCGGTTTCAAGCTCTACTGCAAGAAGTCCTTTGACAACAAGCTCCTCTACTACTCCACTATTCCTTACGCAGACCTCGAGAATACGAACAACGCCAGCAAGGCGCGCAAGTCTGACAAGGTTGGCGTCCGCTTCGGCAACCCAGCCATCTACAAGAAGCTTATTACGCCGATGGTGCATGCCAAGTCACAGCACCTGCTCAAGGAAATTTACGGCCACCGCTCTAACGCCGACAACGAAATCTTCGCCGCACCACACCGCCGCTCCACCGACCGCGCAACACCCGCAAATCTCGGATACGGCGACATGTACCTCACAGATATGGACCACGCAGCTCCAGGGCACAGCATCGAAAGCGCCGCAATGCCGAACGTCGAAGTGGTCGAAGAAGCAGACCTCGACTTCGAGAACTTCAAGCGGCGCGCCGAGTTCAGGGAGGAGTTCGGCGGAGACGGAGAGCTGTACGGAAGACCTGAGGATCTCATCTCCAGGCCAGGGACACCGAGCACATTTACTACTTTCGTTGAGAACTCGCCGTACGGTAGCCCAGCTCAGAAGCGATACAGCGCTTCGCTTGCAGGCAGCAGGGCGTCCAGCCGAACAAGGCTCGGTGAAAAGGGAGACGAGGGCGAAGGGCACAGCTACGCGAAGGGCTACCAGCACACGCCCACCACGGACATGTTCCAAGAGCAGGACATGGTGGATGTGGATATTCCTGCGACGCCTTTAGATGC
Organism: Didymella pomorum; assembly: GCA_022225945.1. Taxonomy (NCBI): domain Eukaryota; kingdom Fungi; phylum Ascomycota; class Dothideomycetes; order Pleosporales; family Didymellaceae; genus Didymella; species Didymella pomorum. The sequence continues at coordinate 940,191 of JAKJXN010000002.1, read as the reverse complement.
TGAAGAGATGCTGAGAGCGAGCAACAGCAGGCAGCCTTTGATGGACAGGTCAAGGAACGCATCGCCCGCGGGAGGGTACTTCAACAGGAGTATGAGAGAGAATACTAGCTACGAAAGTTATCGTGGCAGGTAGATTGTGATTAGATGATAGAAAATCAGCGCGAGCTGTGTATAGCCGGACCCGGAACATTCAATGTCCGTACTTCGAACTTTTGAATTCTGAGAGCTCACGACTGCCGTGACTCTGAATTCGATACGTTGGTGAAAAACGCTGGATACCGCCGGCAATCCAGCGAATGAGAATGAACAAAAGCCAAAGTGATCTCGATAGACCCATGTGAGCCAACACTCTACTTCGCATCCGTTGTCTTCGAAGGTACGTGTACGGATGTCCACAGTTTGAACTGTCAGCCCTATGCAACATCGCAGACGCGAGCTGCGTACATGCGTATAGAGGAGGAAAATCGGCCCACTGTCTTGCATATGATCCTGGAAGCTACCAAATACCCACCGTTTGAGACGATGTTAGATCCGCCAAGCCAAGAATGGATTCGCTCAAGCAAGCCGGAGGCAGACAAGGCAGCCTCTGTCATACAGTTCCAGCGCAAAGCCTCGAGTTGACACGTCCGTGTCACCGTCAATAGACAGCTGCGCAGCACTTTTCTTAGGCCTATTGTGTATAGGCAACAACAATCGGCCAGGCAACAACACCAAATCATGTTCGAGTTGCTGAGATGCGTTGGTGGTCAGTCATGCGTGACGTGTAGGTGTACCCTGGTGCTTTAATAATGACGCGCAACTATCATGTTGCAGAATCCATTCCACATACCATTTGCGACCGACCGTGAGGCGGCAACGGCGGCTCCATGAAACGATGTCCAGCCACAATCAATTGTGGGAGCAGCACCGGCACATGTGATCATTGCAGCTTACGTCTTATCAGTGCATGGGGTGTATCCGGCAACGCGCTAGGCTTGCCAGTGGCAATTCTCGACCAGCTCCGCTGCAAGGACCAGTGAGGTTGATGTAGCCTTACGGAAGGAGCGACCGGTTATGCCACGTAAAGGGACGTTCGCAACTCTTGTCAGTCCTGCGCATTGATGCTACCGTGTGCCTTCAACCCTCAGTAACCGGAACTGACTGAGCTGAGAAGGTCTTCGCTACATAGAGTCGAGTAGTTTGCACGTATTTACACAACCATCTCCAGGGTATCTCCAATGCAATCATCCGTAAGCAATCACTCATTCCACACCACCAAAGAACCATCCCCAAACTCCACCCTCAGGTGTCTCCCAACCTGCGACCCTGATGATAGCCAATCCGACAGCGCCCAGCAGACTCATTCCACCCACAACCTGGCACAGCACAAAACCTCGCTTCTTCAACTCATCACTAAGTCCACAAAGACCCAGAGGGTCTTTCGAGTCCAGCCCACTGCCATACCTTTGTCCATCCCCCATCTTCTCATCATTTCCGTGTCGCACAATAGCCCACTCCGCCCTAGGCCCATCGGCGGTGACGATCGTTCCATTCTTGACCTCTTCACCAACTCTCTCGAGGAGCCACTTGGCTCTCTCGTTTCTTTGCAGATCTTCAAATCGGTCTCGTTCGTTTCTCAAACTCTTATGCAGATCGGTCGCCCACTTGGCAACACGGATATCACTGGCTTGCGGATTGTTATTGATGTAGTGCGTGAGGGAGAAGGCAGTAGGATCGGTTGGGGAGCCGGCGATGGATGAAAGAAGAGGCGATTGGACATTCGAGTAGAAAGGTGATATAGAGCGTGGAACGAGAACGCCGGACGGGGAGGCGGCGGAGAAGACGGAGGACGTTGCCGAGGCTAGGTGTGATTAGCATACAAGGCTTCTGACTAGCGAAGGAGAGTGACTTACGGTTGCCCATGGTCCCAGCTAATCCCACAGACGCTGTAGTGGGACTGCGCGGCTGCTGAAGACCATGCAGGATGAACGAGTCACCTGGTAGCTTGGTTCTCCTCCTCCACGACAGAAACTTCTTAGCTCCTGCGTGTCTTAGCCATGCAATGGACTCAGGGTCGAAGACTTGCTCGATCAGGTTGGAAAGCTCAGACGGCACGAGTGGTTGTACGTAGTCCGGTGACATTAGCAGTGATGCTTCCATGACGTCGGCATCCGATCCTTGGACTGATGATACTGCGTACGGATGCGTAGGTGTAGGGAAGGGGAATTGATTAGCCTCTTTCGCCTCATCGAGGTGAATCGCAGTCCTCGGCGTCTCCAAAGGATAGACGATGTCCAGACCTTGGACTGCAAGCAATGCATCGTCGATAGGCTTTCCGAAGAGGAAGGGCTTGATAGCTGTAGACTGGAGGCGAGCAAGTACGGACGCTTTCACTGAGACCAGCTCCGGCGCAGTCAGCGTCTCTGACTTTGCGATGACAGGAATGACGTTGGTGTACGTAGAGAGCCGTTGCATGAACTCGATATCTTTTGTGATGTCCTTGTCTTGAAGGTGTCAGTGATATTATTGTCATCATATGCCCAATACTCACTTGGCGGCAACATGTAGAGGACCACATCTACCAGTATCCCTCCGCTGCCACTGATCACGCCGACAAGCTCTCCATCCTCCAGGTTTGTGATAGAAGCTGTCTGTTGGAGCAGTGATTCCAGGTACTCGACCACAAGGCTCATATCATCTTGCTCAGAGCTCCCTGCGAGGTAGCCTGGTGTGTCTACAAAGCAGATGTTTCTCTCCAAGATTGTATCGATACTGCTCTTTCTTCTACGCAAGACCCTTGTGTCTTCGACATCAGTCCACCAATGTGGATAGGGTCTGGTGCTGGCATGTATTTCTGTCACGCGTAATGTAGCTCCCTGGTCCGTCCGCCGTCTACGAGACTTCGGTCTTCGCGGTGCCGGTTGAGAGAGCGACTGTGAGGGCGAGAGCGAGTCTACGTGTACGATATCTTCGCAGCTTTGCACGATCGATCGAATGAGTGAGGTCTTGCCAATGCCTATATGGATGTTCTAGTACTCGAGCTTATCACGTAGAATTATTCGAAGTCGTTGGCGAGGGTGTACTGACCTGCTTGTCCAGCAACCAAGACCTTCAGCTTGCCCATGTTCTTGCCCTTGATTGTGAACGGTCTTCTTGTTGGCATCTGTATGCTCGGCATTACCAGCTGTGGGAAGCTCATCGATGCGCCCTGCTGCGTCTCGCCATCATCTTCCTCCTCACCACTCGAAGTGATGACTTGACTCCCAGTCTCGTCGATTACGGAACCCTCATCAGACAACTTCAGCGAGTGCAGCGATACCGATGTGGGTGTGCTCGGCAGAGCTGAAATGGGCAGCGGAGACGGCGCTTCAACATTGAGGGGCGTCAGAGGGGCCGACGTGGTGCGGCTGGACAGCTTCCTCTTCAGCTTTCGCAGTGGCGAGGCAACAGGACTTTCTGGCGACTTCACAAACTCCACAGACGAACTATGCGACCCCGATCGTGCAGTATGTTTGGTATGGCTGCCAGCATCGTTCCGCTTATACGTCGCCTTCTTGCCAGCGGTCGTGGTCTCAGCTCCAAATGCAGCCTCCAAAGTATCAGCTAGACTCTGGACGCCGTATGTGCTGTCCCTTTGTCTTCTTATCGACTGCGTGCTCTGTGAGGCAGACAGTGACTGTTCCATGTCGTGCTCGCTCCTCATGAAGAACGTGGTGGGGCCATTGTTCGACGGCGTCGCGGCGTGATCCATGCTCGACTTGCGGGACCGAGGCTTGACGGGCGTGGGCAGCGCGTCGCTGCCACTGGGAAGCGGTCGCATGCTTCCAAGACTCGACGAGTGTGTCGTGGATGAAGGAGAACACGGGACTTGTCAAGCTGGAAGTCAGCTTGGGAATAAGTCACGAAGGACTTGCGAACGCGGGAGGGCAGGTGATGTGATCGTCGTTGTAACACCCCTGTCGAATGGTACCCCGCAGAGGCCCCGAGTTTCGCGATAAAGATCAAACAGGTGTCGAGGAGAGGGAAAGAGGAACAAACGCGCAGATCTGTACGTGTCAAAGTATCTTTGGAGATTGCGAAAGGGAAGTGGAGAGCTTCCGCGACTTCCCAGCGTGACTTGTGACTTGCTGACTGCGCGACAGGCGCAGGTGCTCATACCTGGCGAATCACGCGTCGACTCTGCGTGACGTTATCAGTTACAAGTGCATGCACACCAATCTGCAGCCCAACGTCGCCATGATTCAGGCATGTACAACATGCTCATTGTATCGTACTTATGCTATCGTCCTTGTACCCATCGCGCTCTTTTGTACCCATCGCGCTCTTTTGTACCCATCGCGCTCTTCCCCCTGCATTCTGTTCTCAATAATGCTGTGCAAGACCAAAGACAAAATGTACAGGCGAGCCCGAAGTACCTGTGACCCATTACTCCAGATCCTTTTTCCGCCTCCCATGTCCGCATGTACTCAGATACCCATCGACATACATTAGGTAACCGAAGAAATGGGCAAAGAAACATGTAAAAGAAGTGGACGAAACGAGTACGTACGAGTACAGAAAGGGAAATGCAAACATGAACCGACTCGCTATGCAAGGGCTCAAAAACCTCGTAAAGAGATGCGGACGCCCGGACTTTTCCGCAGAAGATGGTGACTTTTATACAATCGCTGAAAAGAGTCGGACACAGGACACATAACAGAAGCCGTGAATCGTTATGGAACGGTGGAAGTCGCTAAAGACTCGACGAAGAGTGAACGGAAACGAATGGGAGATGAAATAAGGCAGCAGAAGCTAACCCGTTCATGACTCCTGGGGAGCACCACGACCACGAGGGGCACCACCGCGGCCGCGTCCGGGAACGAAACCGCCGCGAGGGCCTCCAGGACCGCCGCGACCGCGCTGAGAGCCGCCACCACCACGAGGGAAGTTACCCTGGAAACCACCCTGAGGGCGCTGGCGGCGCTCCTCGACCTTGAGCTCGACACCGTCGACGGTGTGGGGGTTGGCGGCGAGGGCGGCTTGGTATCCGGCGGCGGTCTTGAAGTCAACGAAAGCAGCGTTCTGGACACGATGTTAGCTCAAGTCTACAAAATTATGCTGTGTAGGCTGACCTTCTGGCGGCTGAGGTCGAGGTATTCAACCTCGCCGAACTTGGAGAGAGCGGCCCTGAGGGAGCCCTCCTGAACTTGGCTGTAGACGTTCTTAATGTAGGCCTTCTTCTGCTCGGCATCAGCGGCGGGAGCCTGGTTCTGAGCGCGAGACTGCTCCTTCTTGTGACCGCTAACGGATTGCCAGCCGGCCTCGCCCTGGCTCGCGGCGGGGGACTGCTCACGAGCGGGAGCAGGAGTCTGGGCAGGTGCAGCAGCGGCGGGCTGAGCAGGAGCTGCGGTCTTGGTCTCCTTGGGCACCTGCTGAGCAGCCGGGGCAGCGACTACAGGAGTAGCGACCTTGTGAGCAGAAGCAGCGAGGCTGGCCCATGTGCGGGGAGCAGCGGGCTTAGGAGGACCCGATGGCATGGCGACGGGAGTAGCGGCCTCCTTCTTGGGGGCAGGAGAGGGAGTGGGCGAGGGGTCCTTGGGCTTCTCCTCTTCGACGGGCGCAGCAGAAGCCTCAGCCTCCTTGGGGGCCTCCTCAGCAGCCGGTGTCTCCTCGACCTCAGGAGTCTTCTCGGCCTCAGCAGCCTCCTCTGTAGAGCGAGTGGCGTTGATCTCCTCGGTGGAGGGCTCCTCCTTCGCAACCTCCTCGAGCTTCTCGTCGACCTTGGTCAGGTCCTCCTCGCTGTTGGCAACCTCGCCCTGCGGGGCCTCCTCCTCAGCGGGGACAGCGACAGTAGGAGCGGGCTCCTCAACGCCATTGGCGGTCTGCTCCTGCTGAACGTCCTCCTCCTCAGGGTCCTCAGCGAGGTAGCGGAAGATGTCGTTCAGTACGAAGTATCCGTTGGTCTGCTCGGCGAGGACAAAGGTCTGGACGAAACGCTTGTGGGGCTGACCCTGGTTGGAGATCTCACCAATGACCTGGATGACGATGTTCGCATCCGAGCCCTGGGAGTCGACGTTGGTGACGCGGACCTTGGTATCCTTGAAGTCGAGCTCCTTGATGCGCTCGTTGATGGGCTGTCCTATTGTTAGCTTTGCGCCATGTGCAAATAGTCGTGTCATGTTTCGCGTACCTTTTGGCCAACGCAAACGTTGACCTTCTCCTCCTCGACACCCGAGACGAACTGCGAGCGCTTGTTGTAGAAGAGCTGGAGGATGATTAGCCCGAGCTCGTTGGTAATCTGGGCCTACGGTGTACGTACGTAGAGACGGTCGGGGCTCTTGCTCAGGGTGGTGTAGTACTGCTCGACGAAGTACCAGCCGACCTCATCCTTGGGGATTTCGGAGGCAGGTGCTTGTTGTGCGGGCTGGCTGTAGTCCTGTGCGTAGTTGCCGTTGGTGGGCGCGGATGACTCGGTGGATGTCATCGTGATAGTGTGTGTGTAGAAAATAGGACTTATGTAGGGGGTTTTTGAGTCAATTAGAGGCGCGAGGAAGCTGTAGATTTGTTAGTAACTGACTTTGTTTGCGCAGCTTGAGCTTGCGAAGTTTGCGCGCGTGCTTGAACGTACCGGACCAGGTATTGCTGACGGAAGGAAAAGTGTGAGTGGCGACTCGTGTCGATGGTAGCTGGTGATTGTTGGGGGTGGATGCGATGGCTCCGAGAGAGTGATGGTGAGGGCCGTGAAGATGCAAAATCCCAGGCTCGAGCTCAATTCGTGCCTCGCCTCGCCTCGGATCGTCGAAGTCTGTGCTCGCCAAGCCATGATCTCACCACGGCTCGTTCGACCGTTAACCACCAACGTGGGTTCCTTTTCAAAATCTTAGGATCTCGTAACTCAAATTCGTTGTCCTTGCGTCATTCATAGTAGTTTGAGGTTATTGTAAGGATTTTACTCGATGCCAAGCTACTCTCCTGAGACTCCCTAAGGTTCGCTATCCAGATGCCGTCCGTATTGACAAGAGCAAGAGCAAGTGTGCAAATTGAGAACTGTACTCATGGCGAAACTGCTGGGAGCTGCTACTTGGTGGTAGTGACAGCCAAAAAGCAGGCTGTCAAACCACCCGGAAACACATGTCACCCACTCGAAGATCGTGAACCATTAGTCGTCATATGATCTGCACCTGCTGCGGCTCAAAGTGAGCTCTGAAGGCTGGTCAAGAGGCTTGCTCATGGGTGATCGCGAAGGACGAACACCAAAACACTTTACTTGTGCGGCAGAACCGACACACCCCAGAATCGCCTACCAGGACGCGACCTTGCTATCAGCGCCTCTAGAAAAGCCGCCGTCGTCGCCGCCGAAGCCTCCAGCGTCACCACTGAAGCCTCCAGCATCACCTCCAAATCCACCAGCATCCTCGCCTCCGCCAAAACCAGCGTTGGCGTCGAAGCCACCAGCATCCTCAGCGCCAAAGCCGCCACCAAGACCATCGTCAGCCTCATCGTCAGTACCGTCACGCCACTCGATGGTATCAGGGTCCTCTGGCTTTAACTGCTCCAGGAAGCCAGGAACCTCCTGCTTGGACTCCAAGAGGATCTTAACAATATCCTCGCCGATGTCTTCGTTGCGGTCATTGTAGAAGGAAGTAGCCTTACCCTCGTTGCCAATGCGAGCAGTGCGGCCGATGCGGTGCACGTACTCGGTGATACCATCGTGTTGGGTCGAGGGGAGGTCGTAGTTGATCACATGCTTGACATTGGCGACGTCAAGGCCACGGGCGGTGACCCCAGTTGCAACGAGAATGGGGCAACGTGCGGTACGGAAGGCACGCCTGAGAGACGTCAGCACCGGGTAAGATGATGCTCAAAGGAAGAGGACTTACAAGGCGTCCTCACGCTCGCGCTGTGTGCGATCAGAGTGGATGGACGTGCAAGGCAGACCCTTGTTATACAGGAAGTCATCGACCATGTCGCACTTGCGCTTGGAGTTGACGAAGATCAGTGTGCGCTGAGGCTCGCTGGAGAAGATCAGGTCGAACAGAGCCTGATCCTTCTCGCGCTCGTCGACGTAAACAACAGTCTGTGTGATGTTCTGGTGAGTGCTACCGACGCGTCCCACCTTGATGCGCATGTAGTCAGCCTCCATGTACTCCTTCGCCAGGCGGCGAGCAGACTTGGGGAAGGTGGCAGAGAACATGAGGTAAGTGTGGTCGGCATCAGCGCTGATGTCTAGTAGATGGTTAGCGACACACTTCAAAAAATGAGCCATAAAGGCTGAGAGACGGGACGCAGTCAATGCCTGTGTAGACATCAACTGAATGCGGATAGAAACCCTGCTGGCTACAGTGGTTCAACCGTTCCAAGACTTTGAGGGAAGAACTCACCAGAACCGGAGAATAGCTTCTCCATGGACCCCTCCCAGCCAGACGACAGCAGCTCATCAGCCTCATCGATGACGGTGAACTTGAGGCGGCGAAATGACAGAAGGTTCAGGTTCTGCATGAAGTCCATGAGGCGACCCGGAGTGGCGATAAGGATGTCGCAGCCCATCTCCAGCTGCTCACGCTGGTTGCGAGTGGGCGCACCACCGTAGACAACACAGGGACGCAACATCGTACGGTAGCAGAGACGACGCGCCTCATCGAATATCTGACAAGCCAGCTCTCGAGTGGGGCAGACGACGAGAACGAGAGGCTCGGCGCGGACACGGTCGGTGAGAGGGTTGTAGCGAGCTGGGTTTGGACGAGGAGCTGCGAGCTGACGAGCTTTACCCATGAGCTTGGACAAGATGGGGACGAGAAACGCGGCTGTTTTTCCGGAGCCTCGAGGCAGTCAGTAAGAGGTAGTGCTGGTAAGAATGGATGCTTACCTGTCTGAGCGATGGCAACCACATCGTGACCCGTCAGGACTGCGGGGATGCAGTAGGACTGAATTGGCGTCGGTACGCTGTACTTGCAGAGCTTGACGTTCTCGAGCATGACCGGGTGGAGGCCGGCATCGTCGAACTGTGTTATTGTTGGTACAAGCTCGACGTGGTCCATGTATCAGACAGCTTACATCGCGAACAGGGAGAACCTTCTCAGGGCCCTCGACCGCCACCTCATATGAGAGGGCCTTGATGGATCCACCGGCACGCTGGAGGTTCTCATCGTCGAAGAGATGCTTCTCCAACTCCGGGTTGGGCTCGCCAACGTCACCGAATTCGTCATCCCACTGGTAGATTGCAGCGTCGGACAGCCACTGGGCGTCCCGACGAGTCTCGTCCGGCGCAGCCTCACCGCCGACGACACTCTCGTAGTTGAAGGGAATGAGGTTGTTCCTGTGCGCGTCAATTCTTGCTTGAGTGGAATCGGCAGCTGCAGCACTCACCATCCAGCCTCTTTGGCGCGAGCAAGATCTTGGTTGAGTTGCTCCTTGCGTGCAGCGACTGCCTCTTCGCTCATGGCAGGTGGAAGAGGGCGCGTGGGAGCGCTTTCGCCAGCGTCAAACATCTTGGAAGAAAAGAGTAGTGCTGGGTGTTGTGAAGAGTAGTAGTGAGTGAGACCGAGGCAGAATTTTCGAGAAAGGGCGCGGTAGTGTGAGGGAAAGGTCAGCAATGGAGCCAGTGTTGTTGTTTATGTACGCAGTGGGGAAGCTTTGACCGGGAGAAACCCTTGGCGGCAGCGACGACGACGGTAGTGGCAAATCTGAAAGCAGGAGAGCGCCTTTTGCGGGGAGGGTTTTAGGTGAGAGAGAGCTTCACCGTGACCCCAAGGCATAACGGGACTGCTTGGTGCCCTCGGGGACCTGCAAGTCGAGCCTGCGAAGCAACGGCGCAGATACTATTGAGGCGCTGCTTCAGCTAATGTGCAGTTCAGAAACCTTGTTCGTCCCGTGTATCGAAGTTATCGCAGTGAGCTGATGAAGCTTCGCCGCACAGCTTATTCGCAGCAGGCTCACAACGAGCAGCCGAAAGCCAACAATCAGTATAAGAGCGCGCCCAAGTGATTAGGTCTTCAAAATGCAAAAGAAAGAGCTAAACCATCTGTCGACGTAATGAGAACAATGTGGTAAGCCTTAACGATGCTGTCAACGATGCTGAAGGCCGGCCAGTAGGAGCAACAGAACCTCGTTCGGTTGTAAGGCGGTTACTGAGTAATTCAGCACAACCTACAGATTCGATTGCAGCTGCTGATGGTATGAATTTGAATGCATAGGAGGCATGTGGCGTTGATTAATGGGACAATGTAGCTTCAGTTTGACGATCCAGAAAGAAATGTGATGATGGAGACGACAGAGGCATATTAAAGCTTTTGAAACTTGAAACCCATATTTGGGAGTGCATTAAGATATTAAAAGAAGTGCAGCTACTTCTGTGGTCCTACCTGTTTACGCCCACAGAATCTAAGGACCGAAATCTTCACCTCGTACTATCAGTATCACACCAGGGAGAAAAATGGTCACATCGAGCTATCGAGACTCTTCAAAGAATGATTGAGAAAGATCCAACGGCGATACATTCAGACAAAGAATGTCTACACATCTGCGAGTGTAGATGGTCATTTTGTAAACGAGGCAAGCTGCTGTCGATGTTAGCGTACATGTACGCGACAGGAGACACCGGGATTCTCCACACTCTCAAAGCTGCAGGGATCGCGATACTAGGCTCAAGGCATCCTAGATCGCAACCTGCGAGATGAGGTCGATCGCCTGGCGGTGTGACGGACTACCGATTGGCTAGCGCAGTCAATGATGCAGGCATAGCAACTAAAATTTCGGAACGCGGCGAAAAGTAAACACTGCAACTTTCCTTCGCAACCAAGTCGTCAGGGCTGCGACGTTTGTGTGATCGAAGCGCGAGCCTCAGTTGATTTTGCCTCCTCCTTGTCGGACCCTCTTTGAGCGCTTCGTTGCGTTTTTCGAGCCTTGTATCTTTTCATTTGTCTGATTTACCCCTGAAATCGCGCCGCCACGATCGCAATCATGTCGCAACGAGTAACGAGGTCCCAGGCTGGCTACACGCCCAAGTAAGTTCAGGTGGACCAGTCGCAGCGCAGTGACTGAGTTGTGGAATCGGCAAGTGGCTGACATGCATGCGCAGAAAACCAGAAAACCCCGGCTTTGTCGAGACACCTGGTCGCAGAAGGTCGCAGCGTCGCAAGTCCATTTCTCTGGAAGACACTCCCTTCAACGGCTTCGTCAAGCGCAGCGAGATTAATACAACTCCTGAGAAGCTCTCTAGCAACGGCTTTGCGAACGGCAACGGCTACACAACAAGCTACTCTAACGGACATGCAAGCAATGGACACGCCAACGGCCCCGCGAACGGCTGCACCAAGAAGCAGGAGCCCAGCTCTTCAGACGCATCCCAAGAGGCGGCAAAGAACTTTCCTCCCAAGGACAAGGGCGGTCTGCACGAGTTCGGTGGTGCTCTGGGTATGAGCGCTATGATGACCGGGTTCCCAGCGCTCATGTACTATATGTGGATTGGCGCAACATTCTACGATGGAAAGTTCCCCAAGCCAGCTGAAGCTCAGAGCTACTCAGACTTCTTCGAACACATGTGGAACCTGGTCAAGACTGAAGCATATCCCAACAACAAGGCGTGGCAGATCTACTGGTTCTTTGGTCTGGTGCAGATGGCGTTCTACATGCTCATGCCTGGCGTCTACCGCAAGGGCAAGCCTCTTCCTCACTTGGGCGGAAAGCAGCTCGACTACTACTGCTCCGCCATGTGGTCATTCTACTCCAGCATTGTCATCATGCTGGCTCTCCACTTCACAGGTGTCTTTAAGCTCTACACCCTGATTGATGAGTTCGGCCACATCATGACGGTCGCTATCATTTCTGGTTTCCTGTGCTCTACCATCGCTTATATCTCTGCGCGCGTCCGTGGTGCTACCGTCCGCATGACTGACAATGTCATCGTTGACTTCTTCCTTGGCTCCGAGCTGAATCCCAGGCTCTTCGGCATTCTCGACTTTAAGATGTTCCTTGAGGTCCGCATTCCGTGGTTCATCCTCTTCTTTCTGTCGCTTGGTACCTGCCTGAAGCAGTACGAATCGTATGGCTACGTCTCTGGCGAGGCCATCTTCCTTCTGTTCGCCCATTGGCTATATGCCAATGCTTGCGCCAAGGGCGAGCACTTGATCATTACCACCTGGTATGTTCCACGGCTTGAGCAGTGGCGACTCTTTCGCTAACGCAACTTCAGGGACATGTACTACGAGAAGCTCGGCTTCATGCTTATCTTCTGGAATATGGCTGGTGTGCCCCTCTCTTACTGCCACTGCACACTTTATGTTGCCAACCACCACCCCCGCGAGTATACCTGGCCAACATGGTTTGTCGCTGCACTGACAGTCGCCTACCTTGGCATGTACTACATCTGGGACACCACCAACAGCCAGAAGAACCAGTTCCGTCAGGAGGAGCGTGGCGTTGTGGACGAGCGCACCACCTTCCCCTACTTCAAGTATGGCCGCATCGCCAACCCCAAGACCATCACCACCAAGCACGGCAACAAGATCCTGGCTGATGGCTGGTACGGCAAAGCTCGCAAGATCCACTACACCTGCGATCTGTTCTTCGCTGTTTCCTGGGGTCTGATCACTGGCTTCGACTCGCCATTCCCCTGGTTTTACTCCGTCTTCTTCGCTGGTATGATCATCCACCGCGCGCTGCGTGATATCGCCAGGTGTCGTGAGGTCTACGGTGAGGCGTGGACAGAGTACGAGAAACAGGTGCCTTACCTCTTCATCCCCTACATCTTCTAGATGCTCTGAGGGCACATTTTGCCGTGTCGAACCTTTCAATAGGCTTTGGCTTCTTTTACTGCGCGCTTTTGGTCGCCAGCACCTGTTTCCTATGCGCTTCTAGATCACATTTTTCCACATTATGTACTATAATATTGTTCCATTCTCGCTTGATGTAGGATAGAGAGGATCATACGACGATAATGGCAGTAGTAACGACGATGCGCGAAACGAAATCTGAACCAAAAGCTATTTCTGCCTCTTTCGCTGTTATTCTGACATGTGGGTCTAAGAACATGCATCCGAGTTGGACGCTAAAATCATGCCAGGTTGCGTCAGACCCTTGCCGTGCCAAAACATTTCATCGCTCACCAAACACCCCGCAACCAACAACACCAAGCGTCAAACACCACAATCATGGACGCTCTCGGCTCTGCGATCCGCCCTATTCTGTCGCCCATTGCAAAGGGTCTCCCTAAGCCCATCGCTGATGTGGGTGAGAACCTGCTCGGCCCTGTCTGCTATCAGACGCTCCTCCGCGATGTCGATCTCACCAAGACCGAATGCGTCAAGCTCGCCATCTCCAAAGGTCTTGGAATCGGAATTATCGGCGCATCTTCCATCGTCAAGATTCCCCAGCTGCTCAAGCTACTGAACTCACAGTCCGCTGAGGGTCTGTCCTTCCTCTCCTATGTTCTGGAATCTGGCGCATACCTCATCTCGTTGAGCTACAACGTCCGCCATGGATTCCCGTTCAGCACCTACGGCGAGACTGCCCTCATTCTGATCCAGAACATCGCCATTGCGTCTCTGGTTCTGAACTACAGCGGCAGGCAGCCTGCGATCGCTGCCTGGATTGCAGGATTGGCTGGCGCTGGGTACCTCCTCTTCAACGAGAACCAGGTCAACGAGGCTAACCTGAGCCTGGCCATGAGCGCCGCAGGTGTTTTGGGCGTGGCAGCCAAGATCCCTCAGATCCTGACTATCTGGACTGAGGGCGGCACTGGCCAGTTGAGCGCGTTCGCTGTAAGTCACCCATCAACCAGCGTGCTGCTCAGGCAGATACTAACTGAGCTTCCAGGTTATCAACTACCTTCTCGGCTCCGCCTCGCGCATCTTTACCACCTTCCAAGAAGTCGACGACCCGCTCATCCTCTACGGCTTCGTTGCCGGCTTTGCGCTTAACCTCGTTCTCTTCCTCCAAGTCGTGTACTACTGGAACACGCCCGCTTCAAAGAACACCGAGAGCAAGAAGCTCAACAAGCCCATCGCAGCGAACAAGGAGAAGACACAGCAGGCAGTCGCCAGCGGCTCTGCGCCCAGCTACTCGAACATGGCAGGCAAGAGCCCCAGCACTAGGCGCAGGGGATAGATAAAATCAGCCACTAATCAAGTAGAAATCTATGCTGCTCTTTGCACGTACTCAAATTTGTTGGCACAGTCGTTTCACTCGTCAAACAGATAACGCTCAAGCTCTCGTCTCCTGCGACCTCCGCCCATCATACACATGCACATCCTCCGGTCTGACCACCACATACCCATACGGCGGCGGCGCATCGCTTCTTTCCTCATATCGAGGCAAACTTGTGCCCACATCGCCATTATACCGATCCTCCCTCCGCCACGTCGCTCGCGCCTCCATGCGCTGCACCTTGTGCGGATATACAAGCCCGACTCGGAAGCGTGTTGGCCCAGGACGTACTGCTGTGCGCTTGCGTAGGCAGTAGAAGAGCAGGATGGATGTGGTGAGGAAGCTGATTGCTACTATGACGACCAAAATCGCGGTGCGATTTGTGCAGCTTCCAGCCGAATAAGTGTCGCATTCTGATCGTTTGGCAAGATTTTTCCAGTGCTCTGGCGTTGAATGTTCTTGAATGATGTCGAAGTTGGTGGGCGCCATGAGAGGCTTGTTGGTTGAAAGTGTGGCTGAACGCTTTTGCTGGGCGGTGCTTGTCGAGTTGGTACTCGTTCAATGTCTCGGTGGATCTCTAGGATTGCAGTGGATCGAGATGACTTGGAGTCACTCAGCTCTGCTTGATTGATTGACTGACAGACTGTGTAAATGAACTGTGCAATATGCTTGTATGCAGATCTAAGACAAGGGCTTGCACGTCTACATAAGTACTCCAGCTTTGTTGCGCCTCTATACCGTTATCCTCAGCCTCCGCAACAAAGCCTGGCGTGAAAGTACGTAAAGGCTCAGCGATCACAAGGCGCATACAAAGTAGCCTCAAGGGTCCCTCATTGTCCGCCCAAGGCGTTGTTCGCAGGTATGCACCAATCAGCAGCGATGAATGTGGGTTAGGCGCGCAAGATGTAAGCCTGCAGCGCGTGTGAGCGCCTTGTGAGGCGAGCTCAGGCAACCCATGAGGCAGTGCTGGGGCACAAAGACCTCATGCCAGCGCACGACACTGGCGAAGCAGTGCGAAGCACTACAAAGCGCTAGAAGCACTCCAAAGAAGTAGCTGCGGGATTTGAAGGTTCCATGGAAAAGTTGAAGACGCAAAGTGAGGAAATAGGAAATGTGGTTGTGCCCGGAAAAGCGTGTGGCATTCCCGGTGCTGCAACAGTAGTGCTGATGCTTGCCCAGCGAGACGAGCGCCAGCAGATGAGTGCGCTGCGATCGCAGGCTATTTTGCGTGTCAGGTGCGAGATGATGTCGTGAGGTTGTCTTTGCTGGTATTGTCATCACCATCGTCGTGCCTCGCTCCTTCGCTGCGGCGAGCCACACAACAGCATAGCCATGTCGAGGAAGCACGCAGCGCATTTGCAGAGGCATCGTTCTTCGAAGTGCAATCACAGAGTCTATTGGGAGTTATGTGAGATGGAATGATCTTGGGTGTAGAATTGCCAACATCTGGCTTCTTGAGTGGTGCCAAAGCATGGTATTCTGACTGCCCATTGTAATAGCACTGCAGATCCGTGAGTCCTTTTCGGCTCGAGCAACATTTGCTGGCTTGCGCTGCTCGACTAGACTGCGCCGAGCATGGGGTCTAGAGGCGTCATACGAGCGATGGCGTGTAGAAAATTATTATGTGCCGGTGTGCGCGATAGTCAAAGTGTTGGCTCACGATAGCATGATGCTGGCTGCTTTCTGAGGCTCAGTGCGGCGAAGGTGCGGCGAAGCACCGAGACACGACTGTGCGCCGCAAACGCAGAGGGCGTTCTAGCCTGTTGTTCAATATCATACAGATGTCAGGTGAAGTCGGTGAAAGTACAGCTCGACTATCTTAATCGATCTTCTCACAGTACTTTGACCAGCCGTTGTCCGCATACGGAATGAGCCCCGTGTTTGTCCACTTTTCCCACACTCCGTCGAAACAAATAGATGATCATATAGATGGACGAACAGATCTTATGGAGATCGCTATTGAAACAATCCCCTCATGTTTCGACCCTTGAGGCTGAACCGCATAACGGTATGTTCAGGCGTCCAGCATAGCTGAGGCAAACAGCCAGCCTCGCGCTGCCTCGTGCTCAATGTGTCGCCAGTGTCGCGCCGTCACGCCTCATGGATATTGTAAGGTCTGTGCCTCAGGCGACCAAGCCTTAATCCGGTGAGCGCTGTCAATGCCTTCAGGTCGGTGCTTTCAGGTGTGGATTCAAGCACGTCAATCCCCCAGGTCAGATTCGGCGAACTCGGCATCGCAGGGGGATTCATGGCTTCACCATGGTCACGCTTCACGACCGTGCCTGCTATACCTGAGTCTTCTCATCCGTCTTGCTCTTTCCGTCTTTCCGCCTAGCTCTTTTCGCAATAGTCCCGCCCTATTTGGAGGCGATAAGACCATTCTTGTTCTTGAAATGTGCTGCTCCGAATACTGGGCTCACCGCCGTCGTGCTTTCGTTGCATGCTATCATGTTTTGTGTAACAATCTCTGAGGCTGGCGCAAATAGAAGATCTGCGGTCAATATCTGGGGTTGAGCCTAACCAGGCAATCCGGCACTCCGTGCCGATGTAGAAATGTGCTTGCTTGTAAACACACCTTTAACCACCAAGCAGAACCGTCGCTGAACGCGACGGCAGCGTGATTGCGCAAGGCGTCCAAACATAGGATTGCATCGACGTTCAGTAGCTGCCCGAACGGTACCGAAGCACTGGATAGAAGTTCTGGTCGTCGACGTTGCGCTTGCAACAGGCCCTCACGACTCATACTGACGGCGCGGCACCTGCGTAGATCACTAGAAGCCTTGCGACAGGCGGAAGCATGCCCTCAAGTAGTGAGTGTTGTCGTCACAGGTCGTCTCGATCTTTTCATCCAGACCTTTACATCCGCGGGACAGCCGCTGGGACGACCCGTAGAGGTTAATGCAGGATGGATTGCATGCAGTAGCGGACCAAAACAGTTATCTTCACGCTGTGACGAGAAGACCAAGGGGCCCCTTCGTACAACAGCTCCAGATGGGAAAGGATATGTCGCAACTCGGCAGTTGATACTGGGCGTTCACCACTTCATAGATGCGAGGCACGAATTGCGTTCGATCGTCTTTGGGCGACAGGGCTGGCTGGGCTTGGTTCGAGTGCCCAGCTGGCGAGGAGGTTTAACCGGCCAGGTACCCGTCCCAGAGACCGGGAACATCTTGCAGCTGCAAATGAGGCTTCGCCGGAGGACGCGGAGGACGCGGAGGACGCTCCTGAACGGTTCATATGATGTGGGTATTCCCTCAGGAACATTTCCCTGCATCTCATCGCCTAACGATTCTTGCTTGATTTGGAATGGAATTGCAGCTGTTCTTGGAGTTGTGGATTATGGAAAAGCGCTCTTCAGGACGCCGGGTGAAGACAGCCGCCGATTTTGGGCAGAACAGTCGTCGCCGGTGATGAATAGCCGGCTCAACCGCGAGTCAAAGTTCAGCGGAGTGTTCGTGCCCTCAACCAGATTGCGCGAGTTGCTACTTAGCTTCCGAGCACTGACTCGATCGGCGTCTGGCTGCGTTAAAGCAGGGAGATCACCCTAGATCCTAGCTCGAGTCGACGCCTCACCCACCATGCGCCATGAGGGTGGTGATGACTCTCGCGGCATGCGGTGACCAGCGTCGCAGCTGCCGTAGAACACCAGCCACGTCCATGCCTGCCAAAAATGCATCTAGATTGGCCAATTGAACTGCCATGCGTTTTGAAGTGCCCCGGTCATCGGCATAGTTGCACGACTCGCGCGAAAACGTCGAAACTTTGGCAGACGTAGCGCTCAGTAAGGGACTTCCGGTACGTACTTTTGGTCGAGCAGTCACAACGGAACATTAAATACCGCCGGCCAAAGATTGGACCGTCTATCTTGCCCTGAGGATGTCAAGTTGGACACCTATGGGTAATTCTTACGTTCTGTTACGGTGTGGCCAGACCCGAGCCATCCAATTCTGCGTCGTTGTTGGGAGATGTGCAGGTGTTAACGTTCACTACTGCGGCGTCACCTCACGTGGCATGTACGGATGTATAGGTTCTGCTGCAGCATTCCCCGCTAGGCTCAAGAACTGTCAGGATTCCCATCTTTACGAGTGGCCTGTGGGCTCAGCACTACCTCCGGGTCCAGCGATGTGCTACCAGCATGCCAGCCAATGTGGCACCAATTCGTAACGCGTGCCAGAAACTTTATTGGGCAGGACTGTGGAGGAGCACACCTCATGGACGCCCCGCAGACACCAAACATGTCAAGGAGCTTGCGATCTAGCGCCGGAGGCTTACCACTTCCAACCCTTTCCAACCCTTCCTCATCTCGTGGGAAATCCTCCGATCGTGCTGCCATTGACTCTTTTACTCCTGCATGTCGTTTCTGCGATTTGGGGCAGGGTGTTCATTCTTAACGCCAGGATGAAATTGCCTCCATTCAGTGTGAGTAACCAATTCCTTTGAAGTATGACATAGGCTTACCATTGGTTAGGTGATCCTCACATGGCCCACGCCCAACTATGTCGATCCTCCGACACGAGGTGACGCACTCCTCATCGTCAATTCCATACTTATCGCGCTGGTAGTGATAGTGGTTGGGCTGCGCATGTATACGCGCTTAATCATTAAGAGGTGGTTCGGGCTTGACGATATCTTCATCCTGGTTGCTCTGGTATGCTTGTAATGTGACTTGCTTTGACCGCGCCGCTAATCATTCATAGGTCTTCACTGTTGGATTGACTGCCGTCGTCCTCTTAGCAAATCAGCGATATGGATGGGACAGGCATCTCTGGGACATACCGCTCCATAAGCTAGAACCGACACTGAAGATCGCATTGGCTGCCAAGTGTGTGTTCACCGGAGCGGCAACATTTACGAGATTGTCCCTCCACTGCTTCTACTACCGCCTGGTCAACGACACGGGCAAGTCGTGGTTCAAGTGGTGTATCCACGCCAATGTCGCATACACCTTGGGCATCTTCATCTCGTTTCCGTAAGCTCAGCCTCCTGTCGAACTTTTGTCGGACCGTTCCAGTGTCTCACGTATCATAGGTTCATTGCAGTGTTTCTGTGCACTCCGGTCTCAGATTACTGGAAGGTTGGCTCGCCGGACGGTAGCTGCATGGATGAAGGCGTTATCACCCTCATCTGCGGTATCATCAACTGTGTTGCCGACTTTGCCACCACAGTAACCCCGATCCCGCTCATCATGGGTGTAAGTACTCTTACAAATTAGTCCTACTCATTGGCTAATGTTTTTCCAGCTTCACATGCCTAAACGTCAGCGTTTCGCCGTTGCTGCTCTCTTCGGTATGGGCCTCATCGTCACTGCCGCTGGAATTGTCCGTACCTGGTACATTTACAAATCACTCATGACGACTTACGACAACACCTGGTACGTCATCTACTGAACCATTCTGGACACAGTCACTGACAGCGCAACAGGTATGCGTACCCTCTATGGATCGCCGCAGCAGTAGAAATCGACCTTGGCGTGATCTGCGCCTCAGCGCCTGTCCTGAAGCCCCTTCTGTCGAAGATTCCCTTCAGCCTCTCCAGTACTCTCTCGGGTGGCATCTCATTGCGTAAGAAGGCAACCGGGACCGGTTACGGCGGATCAACTAAGCTGTCGAACACAGCCGTCGAGAACTCTAGGATCCACGCAAGCGCAACCAATCTCTCCTCGAAACGGAAATCAGAAGCAATCCGGGCCGCGCCGGACCTCGACCACGACCAGGGAAGAAGCTATGAGCTGAAGGACTGGGACGAAGAGCGCGAGATTTCGAGCCCTGACGAACACCGCGATCATACATCGACGGCCAGAAGCGCCAGCGACGATGCCATCCTGCGGGCCCAAAGCAACGAGGAGAGCTCGAAAAGCGGCGGGCTCACAAAGATATGGCACAAGATGAAGTCGCGGTCAGACTCCGAGGGCTCAACATCCAATGAGGACATGACCATCACCATGACTTCAGAGATCGAGCTATCGCACGAGCCGGCCAGTGCATACGCATCGAAACGCAGTAGCCGGCAACAGGAGGTTTACAGGCAACACCGTGCCATGAAGGAGCACAAGTCTCCATCACCGCCGCAGACGCATGACAACAGAAAGAGCTACTTCTGAATGCTCTGTGTAAAGTGATGTTTCTTTCCTTGTACAGGTGCAAGCGAGCACGATTCATGATTTGCATTTCCTGGCGTTGGGTCAGGCCATCTGTCCGGGCGACGCGTTTTGTCGCCGAGGAAATTTCCATGATACCACTTGTTTAGTTGATACCTGAGTACATTGCCGGTCTCTGTTGGGTGCTAGACCGAGACGTCTCTGTCTGGACTGGGAATAGATATAGAAGAATTACTACATAATGTACAAAGCACATTGACACGATCATTCAGCTGTCTATTGCTCGTTGTGAGTTAACATGATATTCATGTAATCAGTATCAATACCCTTTCAGGGCTTGTCGTCCAGTGGTAGGACCCTTCGCAATCATGAATTCCTTGAGGGAATCCAATGCCCTCCAGTGAGTGATTACCCTGATTGTGTGCCGGCTCCTGCTGTGCCACTTATCGTGCGAGAGACGTCAGTTCGATTCGGATCAAGTCCATTCTTTTTGCTGACCAAATTTCAGATTGTGGTGACGAAGCAACGTTGGTACGTGATACAGGATGGGGGGCCGGCAGCAGCACTTGCGTGGAAGGCAGCACTCACGACGATTTGGAGGAGGAGAAAGTAAAACGCAGTGAGGAGATAAGCTGATGTATCATAGTGCTGTGTTCTGTATAGTCTGAAAGATACGCCAAACATGCAGTTGTTGATCGACGACGTGCAAGCAGCATGAGCAGACACACGTACTCACTTGGCCTGTCTAGTCGTCACCTCCACCTTCACTTCCCAGCCAAAACAATAAGGGCATCACATCACGCAAAAAGATAGCTGCGTTGGAGAATCGAACCTCGCTCTTCAAAACACAGCAAAAAGTACTTCCCAAAGCGACAGTCAGTTGACACTGTAAGAATATGATGACTCTAACATGTATCAACGAATCACCTCGAGAAGGCATAGCCCAATACAGCACTAGGAAGGCGGAAGGCACGAACAGACACCGGCAACAGCAGCCTTGTAGTACTTCACGTTGCGTCATACGCGGTAATCATCTTCTTGTTTCATTGAGATTGTTTGCACTTCCAACTCGCTCTTTCCAACTCCTCTCGCCTTCTATTCCAGATAGCAGGGAATCCCGTACACCACCGCTGCCGCACCGTTCAGGTACTTCAAGTAGCACGCCTGCCTCGCGTCTCTGACCGCTTCATCAAGCCCCAGGCCGCGCCTGCACTCGCCCTTCCTCTCGCCCTCAGCAACATTCTGCTTCGCCTTGCCTTTCCCTTTCGCGCCCTTCCGCGGCGTCTTCGCAGGCTTAACCTCCTCTTCCTCAGCCTCAGGCCACAACCCCCAAAGCTCGCCGCACCTCACAGCAAATCGATCGCAGTCTTTGTCTGTGACATCCCACAGCATTCCCACGACAGCGGGCGCGCCGGCGGTGAGGTAGGACTGCAGCATGCCGCTGGGCTCGTAGATGCCATTCTCGGTAAGATGCACAGAGGAGCAGCCGAACAGAAAGCTTGTTGCGCAGCCGGGCTTTGCATACCCAGGTGTTTGCTTGCCAGGGTAGAGTTTACGCACGCTCTTTTGACGTACGAATTGCGCGCCGCTGCCGTGGCCGAAGTAGAGCAGCAGGTCGCGCGAGCCCAGGGCAGTAGAGAATTCGGTCTCGGTTGGTGGCCGTGATGAGATGTGTGTCCAGTCTCCGCGCAGGGAACTGACGATGGGTCGAAGGGTCTTGGTCGTGTTCGTTAGATCTCCGCCGGGGTTGAGGATAGTTGTGCCGCCGTTCGAGGCGGTAATGTAGTGGCCTGGTGCAGCATCTTCGGTGCTTGAGGGGCGAACACTGAACAAACGCTCGCGAAGCGCTGCAAGAGAGGGAAGACGCGAGATGGAGAGCTTTGATAGGCATGGTAGAGACTCCCACGGAAAACCGTGGAGGTTGTTGTCGAGCATCAGGATAGTGTGCGGTGTAGATGACGATGCTATACGGGCAGCGCTGTGGTATGCTTTGAGTGCGTCTTGTGTTTCGATGACCATAGCGTCGAAGTCAATCTCATCGTACGCATTTGCTTCTCCGTTGAACTGCAGTATGTCGACAATGAAGTAGATGAGGTCAGTCAGCGCCTCGTCAAGGTCGAGCTCTTCATTGGCAATGTCTCCTAGTCCAATAAAGAGCTCAAGAACTCTTGAGTCCAGGACAGGCCGTTTGGACTGTGTCTTCATGCTGCGTGAGGGCAGGTTACGGTTCAGTACATCTTCGAATGCTCCGCGGAATTTGCTAAGAAGTGTTGGCTGGCGAGTGTGCTGAGAGAAGACACCTTTGAAGCCACCGAGCCAGATGTTCTCCATATTCACCAAAAGCTCATGCAGGCGTGTGTCAAGTGCTTCTCGTTCTTCCCACCATTGCTGGCGGGCTTCTCTTGTAGTCATGTCTTTGGCGCCGCGGGTACTGAAGTCGCTGAGCTCGATGATCTCCTCGAAGTCTCGCTTGCCGTCCTCAAATGTGAACTCGTCCTCGTCCAGGTCGCGAGAAGCGTGTCGTGCAAGAGGTAGACGGAGGACGAAAGGCGCCACGCCAGCTTCGAAACGCGTAACGTAAAGCTCGTCACGAGCTTCGTTCAGACCGAGCGATATGGCATTCCAGGACTCCGGAATGATGTCAATGTACTCTTGCTGAAAGTCTGATGCTGACGTAAGACTGAAGTCGGAGGCTTCGAGCAGCGGCCAGCTCAAGCATTCTTCGCGCGACATCTGCTCTTTCTCGGACTCCACGAACTCCTGGGCCAGTCTCATGGCGTTGACTTTGGGGATCTCTGTCTTGAGTCAGCACCTGCTCATAGCTTCGCAAAGTCATTACTTACCGCTTGTGTACGCAGCATACAACGGATGGACCGAACCGCGCGCCTCAGAAACCGCTGACAGCAGGACTGTGATATGACCAAGTGCATTGGAGACCTGCTGGAACAAGTGATTTGAGCCGTGCGTAGCGGATAAAGCATGTACTTCAAGCAGGTGCTCACGAGCCTTGCGCAGTGTGTCTGTGAAGTCGATCTTTGTAACCGCCGCCGCCTTCTTGGCACGACCACCCTTAGTCTTCGCGTGAGCTGCAGGCGAAGCCTTCTTGACAAGTACACCCTCGGAAATCCTTCTGTCTTTGCTACCGATAGCAGGAAAGGCGATGGTTGACTCAGGGAGTGTGTTGAACGCAAAATCTGCTGCAATCTGCTGAGCGCTCTCTGCAAGCATAACTTTGAATTTCGCCCAAGTATGCTGAACGTCTCGGTCCGCACCAATTTGGAGTTCTTGTACCCTCTCGATGAGTGTTGTTGCTGCTGTCAAGTTCTCTTGCATCAAGTTGGCGAGTGCACCGCGGTGGAACATCTCCGCTTGCAGGGCACGTAAGGTCGTACATTGGTCCGCAGTGCTGATGGTTTCAGTACTCGGGGCCGCAATCATACTCTTTGGTCGACCTTTGGCAGCGGCCTTTGATGTGCTCGATGCGCTGGCAGCACTTGCAGCACCGGCTCGGGACCGAATGCCCGTAGCAGATCGAGCGCCCGAACGGGATGTCGAGCGCGAGGGTGGCTTTGCTGCAGGCTTCTGCGCCTTAGTGGTTACTGACGTTTTAGTGGGTTTGGCCTTAGTGGTGTCAAGACTCATCTCAGCTATCTGCGAAGCGAGAGAGCCGAGGTCTGGGTGCATAGCACCGAGTGATCTGATGTAGGTTGGACTGGTGAGATCATCAAGAAGCTGCTCCAAGGCTCCGTAGGATGCGATCTCCTCATCGAAGTCTCCGGTGCAGTGGTGCACCCTTGCAATAGCTGAGTGGTACGCTGCAACAAACAGAGTTTTCCGGTCTGAGGGCTGCTCAATGGCTTTGAGTAACGGTCCCGCTTTGTCAGGTCTGCCACTCTGTGCCCAGCATGCTGCTTGCCAGCTTGCAACATCAGTCATCAATGAAGGCGAGCCAGTGGCCGAGGCAACCTTCTCTGCTTGCTCTGCCACGTAAATTGCCTCTTGCAATAGACCCTGATTGGCGAAGACCTGCGAGTGCTGCATAAGCCCACGGTAAATAGAAGGTACCACGAACCAGAAGTCCGCGCCTCCGAGCACGTCGTGAGTGTTGGAAGAGACTATAGGTGTGCCCTTGTCGTCGCGCATGGATGCCAGCAGATCTGTGCCTACTTTGCTCGGAGCGTCTAGTGTTGAAGCGTCACTCTCCGCAAGCGCCTTCTGCGCGTTGACTTTGGACTCGAGTAAGGCCCACATGCGGCGATTGAGCGTGACGCATTGCTTTGCGTATCTTGCAGCCTCCTTATGAGCTCCTTTGGAAGTAGCAAGGAGCGAGTAGACATAGCAGGCGTTTGCAAGAACGCTGTTGTATCGCAGTCGCTGCGATATCGTGGCAGACGATGTCGAAAGTTCCAAGAACGCAGCGTCGCTGCGTGCGATGGATTCGGCCATAGCCAGGGTAGAAGCACTATCAAGGTCAGCCAAATCCTTCTACATGAAGACACTATAAGGTCATACCACTTGTCAGTATTGCCAATCCGGAACAAGTACTCCGCGTAGGCCAAGTACCACTTCAGCTTGGCTTCAGTTGATGTTGTCTGGCGAGCGACAAGGAGCTCAGCCTTCGCTAGTGACAACCCAGCTTTACCGGTGTAGCCGAGTCGCAAAAATTGCAGAGAGAGCGCTGAAAGACTGCATACAAGCTCTGAGGCATCATTGTCGTTCTGGAGCTCGAAGATGGTCACCAAAAGGTGCAATACAGGCAGCGCGAGATACTCCTCGCCCTTGGCGTTGAGATAGTCGACACACGCTTGAACATCATGAATCCAGCTGTCCACGTCGCCAATGCGTTCGGTCAGAACATCCCAGCTAGACGCAGACTTTGCGAGGAACTCCCATGTCGCAAAGCATTGTCGCAGGGTCTCTGTTGGTGGAGAAGCTTGTTGCATCGCCAGCTTGAAGCTGCAGACCGCGCCCAGATGTTCTTTGAGCTTGGACAAACCTTCATCTTCTGAGAAGCCCACAGTCGCAAGATTATCCGGCGAGGTGTCTGAGGGTAGTAAGCTGTGCGATACGATGTGCGGGTGATCTTGCGAAAGCTGAAGGAAAAGGTTTATGAACCTCAAACGCCGTACAGGGTACCGCTCCAGAGTGTATATATCGAGAAGCTGATCAGTGAGTGTCTTGATGGAGTGGTTGAGATTCGAGTCCCATTGCCTATTCCTGGAGAGGGTCTTGCAGTACAGTGTTAGTTGCCATTCTAGGATCGCGCCCCGGACGTCTGGCTGCAGGTAGGTGTCATCGTGGTAGGCGAGCTCGCTAGCACGCTTGACGCTATGAAGCAGGTACGAACGATGAAGAGCTTTCAGCAACCTTCCGATTGCACTGAACTTGCCTTCCCCCTCGAACAACGTCTGGAGTGAATGCTGTGCAATGCTTTGCGCGAGGATTTCGAGGCCGAGGTAGACGTGGTAACAAATGCACTGCCCGAAGGCTTTGCGCGACTCGTCAGGCTTCTGGAGGTCATCCAAAGTCTCGCCTAGCCGCTCAAGCTTCATAGCGAGATGCCCTGCCTCTTGCTGTGTCTCCGATCCTTCCGAAACAAGATCGATTGAACGTCGCATGGCCACCAAGAGTAGATTTGGATCGATAGCCGTGGCCTTCCGTAGCTGCAGGTAAGTATTCCAATACGAATTGGACAACTTGACGAGGCAAGACGAGACAACATCCCCAGCTTGTGGGTCACTGAGCACTCCGCTCTCAGACTCCTCGCCAAGTCTTCGAAGTATGTAACAACAGTCCTGTAGGATGGTATCTAGCTCAGCCCAGAGCTCTGGGCTGCTCGTCGATCGTTTACAGCATGTAAGGACTGATTCGACGGTACTCTTTATGCACTTCCAGGTCATGTTGATACGATCTTCGTGTTTGTGCTGTGGATCTGACTCTGCCTCTGCCATGCTTCTTCGCCCTATGAACCTTGCAGAGAAATGTACGCTTGCAGCAACCATCGAGATAGCGCGAGCTTGTCTTGCTAAGTCTTCCGAGCTGAGCGATCTGGCCGATAAGCCTGCTGCAAGTGAACGTGTTGCAGCTCGTCTTAATGCATTCACTTCCATGAACAGCGAGTCGAGATCTGTGGACGACCCGCCGAGGCTGCCTTGCAGTGCCTTCAAGGCAGTATTGATGGCTTCCTCAAGTCCAGGCTTGTCTTCGCCTTTGTTTGTGGCCTCTAGCGAGACAGTTGCGATGCGGAGCAGTCGACATGCTTGCTTAGCTGCAGGGCTTGTAGTGGATGCACTGGCTTCAGGCGCACCGAGCCATTGTAAAGCTTCATCAAACAGCCCGGCAGCCCGCGCCAGATTGCAGAGAGACTTTGTGATCGAGGCGCCAGGTGTCAGGCTCTGCTGACCAAGAAGCTCTATGCTCAACGATTTTGACAAGTTGTACCTCTCTGTAGGCGACAGCTTCGACCGCCGAGCGTACGCAACCAAACATCTTGTGAAAGGCTCGATGAGCTCACGTTCTTCGTTGCACTTGTGCTTCGCCAACTCCCACCACTTCTTGCGTATTGTAAGGGCGAGGTGTTGCAGTCGAATCACGGTCTCGGGGGCAGGCTGGGCGGGCGCCTTGTCGTCGAGGGCAGATATGCTCGGACATAGTGCGAGGACTACCTGTGCGAGAGACTCGAGTTGTCGCGCCGCTTTCGCTGCGCCGGCTGCCGTGCTCGCAAGCTGCTGGAGGAGGTTCGCAGGAGAGGACTCGTTCGACAGCTGCAGGTACTTCCAAGAAGCCTCAATAGTGGAAGCTTTCTTCAGTCTCTCTATGACGCGCAGTGTGTAGGTTTGAAGGTTGGCAACGATTGGCAGGGCCAGGCTCGTCGGCTCGATGTGCCCAAAGTGCAAGAGAGAAGCGAGAGTCTCCTTCACCACCACAACGTCCCTACTTCCAGCCTTCTTGACAGTCGTGCCAGCGCTCTTGACTTCTGCGTGACCTAAAAAGACCTCTAGTCTCCTCTTCAAAAGCCTGATCTCCTTCACCGCCTGATTGTCCAATCCTAATGCAACTAGCTTTCCAATCAGAGCAAGGACTCCACTTTCCACCTGTAGCTCCGCACCATCTTTGCCTACGACCTTCTTGGCTTCTGGTGTACCCAAATATGCAAATGCTGACCTGGCGCACTCTGCGGTTGCCACCAAGCCGGGGTCTTGCCCAGAACTCGAAGAGGACGCAGACGAGGGTCGAGATGACGCTGTTGTTCGCTTCGCTGTGTTGGCCGTCTGTGAGACAGACCGTTCTTTCAAAACCTTCTGGGTGGCAGTGGGCGGTCGGGCAGCTTTGCGCGCTATGCTGTCGGCGGGTGCGGGGGGCCTGGATGAACACCGTGAAGGCGGGGCTGATGACTGGTTCTTGAGCGCATCGGCGAGCGTCTTCAGAGACAGGTTCGCGACCTCGGTGGCCAGTATGTACTTCTCCCTCGGTGCAAGTACGGAGGTTGCTGCCTTAAGCGCATCTTTGTCCGCTGCAGCTTTCGCAGCGTCTGCTTTCCTTCTCAACGCGGCAGGTACCTTCACCCCCGCATTCTCCTTCTGTATGGGCTCCTCATTCCTGCGGCTAAGGAGATCTCGTAATGTCGTCACGGTCGTGTCTGTACATGACGTCGTTGCTTGGAGGTTGGACTTGACAGTCTCAATGCGGGCGCGCGTGGATTCCGTATGGGCGGCCATTAGTCGTCGAGCTCAGGGGCCCTATTAGGGTAAGCAGCGCTGCCTGCGCGCTCAAGAGTCTAAACAAGAAGACAAAAAGATAAAGACCAAGAAGGTACAAAGTCGCATAGGCCCAAATGACATGGGACGCGAGCCTGCCGACGCGCCAAACAGATCGATAACAGCGCGCACACACAAAGTACCCTTTTGGGCCTAGCCCTTACCTCCTTTGTCTTCCAGGCGGGCAGGGGTCCTCGGACTGAGCTGGTCCGAGGTTCGCGTTCAACTGCATCACTACCCCACATCTCAGCACGCGATCCGGCAAGCAAGCAAATAGGCAGAATGCTGCTCTGTCCATTCAAGATGGGCGCGTTAGTGAGAGAGGACGAGTCTCCTCCATAATCGTTGTCAGCATTGCAAAATGGCAGAGAACAACACCGACTACGATCTTTCGCAGCCAATCACGTCGACTTCAGGCTTGAGACAAGGCCTCGCGGGATATGGCGACCCTCACTTCTCCCTATTCCTTCGAAAAGTCTTCATCAAGGCCCTTGGATATGGCGAGGACGCTCTGTCGCGGCCAATCATAGGTATCATCAATACCTCCAGTGGCTTCAACCCTTGTACGCCAAGACCCCTTTCGACCAAGGATTGAGCATGTGCTAAATCTTGAATAGGCCATGGCAACACTCTACAGCTCATTGAGGCTGCCAAAAGAGGCGTGCAGCTGGCAGGAGGGCTGGCGATCGACTTTCCGACCATCAGTGTTGCTGAGAGCTTCTCAGCGCCGACCAGCATGTTCCTGCGCAACTTGATGAGTATAGACACTGAAGAGATGATTCGCGCACAGCCTGTCGATGCATGTATCATGATAGGAGGTGAGGCAGAGAAAAAAAGGCAATAAAGATTGCGATGTTGACTTCTTTCGCAGGGTGTGACAAAACCGTTCCGGCGCAGATTATGGGTGGCATATCTGCGAACAAGCCTGTATTGCCCTTGATCACTGGGCCGATGTCTACCGGCAGTTATCAAGGCAAACGGATAGGTGCCTGCACGGACTGCCGCAACAATTGGGCGTCTTTTCGAGCAGGCAAGATAGAGATCGAAGAGATCGCTGACATCAACGAGGAGTTGGCACCAACAGTATGTCTGTCTACCCGAACCTCCTTCGACAGGGACTGATATACTTCAGGTTGGTACTTGCGGCGTTATGGGAACTGCCAGCACCATGGCATGTCTTACTGCAGCACTTGGTTTGATGCCGCTCAAAGGTGCAAGTGCGCCAGCAGTGTCAGCTGCTCGCCTGCGCATAGCAGAAGAGACGGGCCGCAACGCGATTGCGGTCGCGGCAGCAAAGAGGACGCCTCAAGCCATCTTGTCTCGGGAATCGTTCCTGAACGCACTGATCGTACTGCAAGCGATTGGTGGCAGCACAAATGGCATCGTACACCTCCTTGCTATTGTTAACAGACATCCTGAACTTCAAGGAGCGATAACACTCAAAGACATCGACGAAGTAGGTCGTACTACCCCGCTCATTGTCGATCTCAAGCCCAGCGGAGACAACTACATGACCGACTTCCACAACGCGGGTGGTATGCTTGCTTTGCTTCAAACCCTACGCCCTCTTCTCCACCTCTCAGCCTTGACAATCAGCGGACAGACCCTTGGCGAAGTGCTGGATGCAACGCCATTCAAGGCTTTCGACTATTCGGCCTCGATCATTCGGCCACTCTCAAATCCACTCTCAACATCGTCGAGTCTTGTGGTACTATATGGCAACCTAGCACCGCACGGTGGTGTCATGAAAGCTTCAGCTTCTAAAGATCGCTCGCTGTTGTCGCACTCTGGTCGTGCAGTTGTATTCCGCAACGCAGCGGACCTTGCTCTGCGCATCGACTCGCCCGACCTTGAGGTCACGCCTTCCTCAGTTCTAGTACTGCAAAGCATTGGCCCACTTGGCTACCCCGGCATGCCTGAGGCTGGCCTCATCCCAATTCCGCGAAAGTTGAGTCGCGAGGGTGTAGTGGACATGCTACGCATCAGCGATGGGAGAATGAGCGGTACGGCAGGCGGCACGATAGTACTGCATGTCTCACCCGAATCCGCGCTGCCAGATAGCGTGCTGGGCATCGTTCAGGATGGTGACCAAATCACGTGTGATGTGGAAAGCAGGACCCTGAGACTCGAAGTGGAAGACGTCGAGATTCAAAGAAGGATAAAAAGAAGGAAGGGACTGCTGCTTGGAAGCAGTGACACACTTGCGCAGCCATCAGCATTGTCTGGCCATGCGACCCAGAGGGGTTATC
Source organism: Didymella pomorum (assembly GCA_022225945.1). Lineage (NCBI taxonomy): Eukaryota > Fungi > Ascomycota > Dothideomycetes > Pleosporales > Didymellaceae > Didymella > Didymella pomorum. The sequence goes on along the minus strand of JAKJXN010000002.1, from coordinate 909,988 downwards.
GTGGGTTGTATCTGAGGACAGTCAACCAGGCGCATGAAGGCGCAGACTTCGACTTCCTGACTGCAAGCGGACCGAAGCCTACAACTTGACGCATCTTATACGGCTGCATATTGGTCCTGATCAGCGCATGTTGTGTTGTTCAATATGGGTGGGGCCTTCCCCAATCAGAAAGAGTAGTGACGATCCGTCACGACCCGAGCTTACATCGCGCATGAACTTCCTTCCTCCTTCCTTCTCAACAACAAACATTCCATGGGTGACCCATTGCTCATCTTCAAAATGCCTAGTTTGAAGCCAATTGTTCGTGTTCAGATAACAAAGTGACATTCGTGCGAAAATGCTAATCTCGAGACAGGTCCAAACACTCACATTAGCTGCAGTTGCACCATGGCTATTCGACCGCTATACTGCATTCTCTCCCATGGCAGCAAGTCGTCCGGGGAGATTCCAAAATCTGCAGGCTTTTACGAGCTATGAGGTCAAATATCAGCACCGCCTAAGGAATTGCGAGGATGTCATTCTGGAAGAGACTCTGGGCATCGCCTTCCTGAGCTGCGACCCTGGGCGTGATCGATGGAATACTGTGATGGTGAATTCTAGATTTGAAATCGAGCATGGAGCATCCGCTTATGACTGCAGGGTACTTTTAAGCCCGAGGATACCTCCATCGATAATGCTGGGATCTACATATATGATTACGCAACCCCAGGACTGGACGACACGGCACGTCTCAAACAGCTCACAATCGACGAGCCGGATCTCCATCCCCTCGGTCTGGCCTTCGATGCCTCAACCTCGACGCTATACGTCGTAAATCACGCACGTCAACGAGGCTCGCACATCCTAACCCTGAACGTTGACATTCCGACTTCCGCCTCGACAGTGGTAGCCAGGTTCAAACACCTACTCTTGCACACGCCGAACTCCATCGAAGTTATCAGCAAGCATGAACTGTATGTGACCAACGACCATTACATTGGCGCCGCAACGTCCTCTATCCTCAGCAAGGTCGAGACCTTCTCGGGCGCTCCTGGCGGCACGGTGGTCTACGTCGACACGCGCTTCCCGAAGAAAGCAAAGGTGGTCGCGAGAGTCCCATTTGCCAACGGCATTGCCTTCGTTAACTCAACCACCTTGGCAGTGGCATCAAGCTCGAAACCCGGTCTCTATCTTTTTGACGTGAGACAGGAGCACGACCTCAAATTGCGTCGGATTTTACGCACGCCGGCTGCCGTGGACAACTTGTCTGTCGACAATGGAGGAATAGTGTTGATGGCAGGGCATCCGTTCGCCCCTGCGCTGATGAAGGTCTCTCAGGGCAGGGCTGCGTGTAATCCCCGAGGCGATATGCAGGAGATGGAAGCCTGCAAATGCACTGCGCCCAGCTGGGTTGCCGAATGGAGCGAGCAAGAAGGTTTCAAGACACTTTACAAAAATGCTGGCGATGAGTTCTGCAGCAGCAGCACTGCGGTCCGAGACAACAGCAGAGGTGTAGGTATCGTCAGCGGTCTGTACGAGACCGGCATCCTTATATTCGAGCCTTGAGCACAACAGTCATCTTCGAATGGGAATCTATTGCGAGCAAAAGTCTACTACACTACACTCCTATAACATTCTTCAGCTCTTGTCCGGCCAAGAACTTCCGCAGATTCCAAGCAATCAAATCCTCTGGGTTCTGCGGCCTTCCGCCAGCAGCGTGTGGGCTGACAATCGTGTTGGGTGTCTTGTACAGCCTGCCACCCTCCGGGTAGGGCTCCGTCGCGAATACGTCCAGCGCCGCACCGCCAATTGTGCCCTGCTCCAACGCATTCGCCAGCGCCTCCTCGTCAATCGATGTACCGCGTCCAACATTGACAACCCAAGCGTGGTCAGGCAACAGCTTCAGCCTCTCGGCGTTCAAGGCGTTATTTGTAGCTTCCGAGCCTGGCAGGATCATGACGAGCGCATCGGTCTTGGGCAGGATTTCTTTCAGGTCGTCTTCCGCGTATATCTCAATTCCGTTCCTTACACCCTTTGAGCGCGCGACGCCCTTCACGTTGGCGCCCAGTGCAGTGAGCCACGGCGTCAGGCACTTTGCGATGTTGCCGAAGCCCCATACGACTACGTTCGCGTCCTGCAGCGTTGTGAACTTGCCCTTCGGCCGGTCGGGCTGTGGTCCGCCGAGGTGGCCTGGCCACTTGCCTTGCAGCTGAATGTCGCGCATTTCGTAGAAGCGGCGCGCGGCGTTTAACAGCAGGCCGAGCGTGTGTTCGGCGACGGTGTGGTCGTGCAGTCCGCTGCCAGTTGTAATGGTGATCTTGGACGGGTCAAAGCCCGCACCCAGCACGTCGTTGGGGCCCGCAGCCAAAGACTGGATCCAGCGCAGCTTTGCGAGGCGACCGGCGGCATCCTTCAAGTTCGCAGCTGTGTTGGTCCATGTCACGAGAATCTCGGCGTCGGCGTGCTCCTCGGGGATGTTCTCCTTGACATTGTATGGGACGAGATCCACGCTGTAGCCCTCGAGCAGCTTGGGGTCGAGGGCGAGGGATGTGGGGTACAACAACTTAGGCATTGTGATCTTTGTGGGCGGAGGAGGAGAGGTGGTGTAGAATACTTTGCGGGGAATGTGGCCTGAGATTTGTTGGAGTCGTTGCATTGAGCTTTTGAGGAATTGGGGAGAGTTTGTTTATTGGGGGAGCGGCGGGGAGGAGCTCAATGGCGTCAGTTGCCGACAGCTCGTCGGCGTTTGAAACGTGGGGCTCGGGGGAACGACCGAGGCATTTCATCCGCCAGACGGAGAATCTTCCCACGAGAACGCGCTGTGGGGCTGCAATTGCCGACAATTGGTCCCAAAAATTAGCAGATGCTCACAAGAGTTTGGATAGAATTGCTAATAAAATGGTGTTGAATGCGCATCTAGAAGCAGAACCATGTGCCGATGCGCTTCCCCGTGCCTGTCCAGCCGCTCTGTACCGGCTCCATGTCCTCCTTCGTATACACATCGGTCTCAAGATCCATCTCGTGCGCCCTCCTGAACTTGGTCTTCTTGACCAGCTTCCAGATCATGATCATGCCCACGAAAACCGGCAGCTCCAGGTAGAAGCTGACAAAGTCCACAGCGGCAAACTTCGGACTGAACGCCGTCCAGCCCTGCACCAAGATAATGAAGCAGTTGAGCACAATGCACACCCACGGGCCCACGGGGTACGTCCAGTTCTTGAACGGCAGTAGATGTTCTTTGCCCTGCGCTTTGAGACCGGCGCGGAAACGTAGCGAGGCAATGCCAATACACACCCAACTTAGCTGATTTGACACGCCGACGATGTTCTGCAGCCATGTCCAGACTTGGCCGGAGCCTGCGAAGGAGAGCGAGAAAAGCACGATCGAGACGAGCGAGGTAGTCAAAACGGAGACCCACGGAATCTGATAGCGCGTCAGGCGCGTGAAGACCTTTGGCGCGTGGCCGTTCGTGCCAAGGGTGTAGAGAAGTCGCGAGCCGGCGTAAAGGGCGTGGTTGCCGGCGGAGATGACGCTGGTCAGGATGACGGCATTGACGAAGGATCCTGCGGCTTTCGAGCCAGCCATCTGGAACGCGATTGTAAACGGGCTCGTTCGAGACGATTTCGTGCTGAGGCCGGGGTAGTTGTACGGGATGTTCAGGCCGATCATGAGCGCGGAGAGGATATAGAAAAGCAGGATGCGCCAGAAGACGTTGCGGACGACTTTGGGGAGGGTACGTGCTGGGTCCTTGGTTTCGCCGGCTGTGATGGCGATCGATTCTGTGCCTCCGTATGCAAACGACGCTGTCACGAAGACAGATGCGAATCCTCCAATACCCCCCACGAACGGCGCGTCTCCAATCATCCAGTATTTGCCTCCAATGTAGCCGTATCCCTGGTTTCCACCAGCGTTGACGGCGATACTGAGGATGATGAAGATGATGATGGTGACCACCTTCAGCAGACTCAGCCAGTACTCCAGCTCACCATACGCTTTCACGTTGATGATGTTGGCGAGTACAATGAACATCCAGACAATGATGCCCAGTGCATACCAAGGAAAGACGTCCGTCCAATACTGCACGAGCAGCTGCAGCGCGACCAGATCCGCAGCCGTGCTCACTGCATCGTTGAACCAGTAGTTCCATGTCAGCGCAAAGCCAAACGCATCATCGACATAGCGCCCTGCAAATGTGCAGAACGATCCTGCGACCGGGACGAAAGCTGCCATTTCTCCTAGAGCGAGCATGGTGCTGTACACAATTGCGCCCACGATGCTGTAGCAGATGAGTAGCGAGGCTGGCCCGCCGGTTGCCAGCGATTTGCCCGTGCCGAGGAAGAGTCCAGTGCCGATTGTGCCGCCGATGGCAATCATTTGGACTTGTCGCGCTGAAAGTGAGCGTGCAAGGCGGTCTTCGACGATACGACCCTCGTGCGAGTGTGTGCGGTCGAGAGAAGCTGGTGAACCCTCATGGTATGGCCCTTTTTCGGCGTCGAGAGCCGCTTTGTCGTGAGGTCGCTCGGGGAGACTCATATTGGCGATTCAGTCTGGTTCTGGAGCAGTCTTGTCCTGCAGCGCAAAAGCGCGACCGAGCCCGTTCATGTATAAATGCGTCGTGGTGTGCTGACAGCTGATCCTGGCGTAAAGCCCAAGCTCCACGAAGAGCTCATGGCGAAAGCTTGACAACTTGAGCGGATAGATCGATTTCGAGCACCGTGCAACCTAGCACGCAATATCTCTGTACGCAGATTGGTTGGAAGATGATGGTTCTTCACGAGGTGGTATTCGGTTACATAAGGGTCTAACTAAGGTGAGATGAAAATCCCCACCTGCCTCCAACGGCCCGCTTAGCGTCACCTTCTTTTTTGAGACTACGCAAGTATACATCCGGATAATGACAATCAGATCTTCAGTGAGCGACTGATCGAGTGTTGTACATTATGCGCGATAGATATGAGCCCTGTCTCGCAATGCGTTCATCTTGTCCCTTCACCGCCTACTCCTGCTCAATGACGTCTGAGACGCGCTTTCTCGATCTTTCCTGTGTAAGACATACGAGTGCTCACCCAGCTGAGCGATGCTCGTTGCAGAAGCAGTGACCTCAGTATTCTCTCTTCAGTCGCATCCATCCCAGCCACGTCGCTCCTGCTACCAAGACAGCTGTGAAGATCATGAATACCGAGTCCGCCTGAGCCATTCTACAGCGGCTGACCATGACGCTGCCTGCTCTGCTGTCTCCCCACGCCAAGCAGATAGGGTACTCTCCCCCCTTTGCCACGCCCTCGCAGATTACATCATTAGTATACAACTTCCATGCATTGGATGATTTGTCCATGTTGTCGATCTTTGTCTCGTCTTTGCACTCAACGCCTTTCATCTTTATCGCCATCAGCTGCAACGATGTTAGCTGGAGCCACAGAGACAAAGGTCGCAACTTGAAGAGCATTAGGGGAGCATACTACGTACGAGACCTCCTGCAAGATTGACTCCGGCGATTGTACTGTCTATGACTAGACCCTTGTGGTCTTGAAGCACCGACATCCAGTGCGATGCGATGCCAAGGAGCGCGCCGATGAAGGACAGACCGCCAATAAAAGCAGCGAAGCTTATCATTGACGGCAGACTGTCGAGATGATGGTCCTCAACGAGGGTGCAAGCGAGTCCAAACACAACGATGGAGAAAAGCGCTTGGGTGCCGCGTATGGCGAAAGTGACGGCAGGATTGCTGGCAGACATTTTGCTCTGAGTTTGCTCCGATTCGGGAGCTTTGTTGTAGTCCGAAAGAGCGAAGTCTTCGTAGCGTGAACGATCAGCTTGTCGTATTGTAGGCAGACGTGTCTGTCGAAGTCGGAACGAACGTGCGAAACGGGTTCGGAAGCCCAAATTTCCTGGAGCGAGGCTGAGATTGAGAGTGTGAGATTATATGGGAGTGGGGTCAGCGAAGGAAGTGTGACGTACATTCGAAAGACGGGATCAATGTTTGCTTCGCAGCGACTGTGGTTGATGAGATGAAGAGGGATCCTGGCGTAGCGTTCGCTCTTACACATTGAGCTGTCAGTCTTCGATGGAAGCACAGTCTTGTTCGTGATGCCTTGCACTCGACCCAGCCACTTAGCGATTCTCTTATCACTTTGTGCCTGTCGATCTCGATCTGTTTTGACAACGATTTGATTGAGGTATTGGCTGTCAGTCTCCGGAAACGGATGGCGAATCATGGTACGAAGCTTGAGCTCCAGAGGATTTCCTACTTTGTTTGACGATTAGGGCAGGTGCGAGACATGTCATCCGGATAGTGGCAGAACAACAAGGCGAACTTAGCAGACGAGGACATTACCAAGACTGCACGAGGAACGAGTTGAGATTTGATGGTCGCACTGGTGAGGCGTACTTCCTAGCGATAGCCGAAAACGTCAGTCTATGCATTCAAGTCCTCTCCGTCCGACTCCGCTCCGCCTCCCCCAGCCCTTATGCTACCTATCCTGCTCTGCGAACTAGAACACCAGTCTGGTTCTCGTTCTGTGGAGCTTAGTAGCCGTTTTTCGTCTTCCTTTCTGTCTGCCTTGTCGATATTAGGTTGCAGTACAGCGTTATTGAAAGGTGGAGCAGATTGTTCGAACCTTGTCCATCATCGCGTTGTGGGCTTCAACTTGACCATGAGAGGCATCTTCTCCCAAGTGATGAACATCTTCTGGTCCAACCAATCGCTTTTCTCGTCGCAAAGTCGCACATCGAAAGACCACAAGACCTTGGCGAGAATTAAGCGCATCTCGTGCATTGCCATACTGCACTTCATTAGCCATCATCATACCCACGCCGCCTCATGTACGTACTTCTTGCCCAGACAGTCCCGTGTACCTATAGAGAACGGATTTACTGCAGCCCTCTTGTCATGTACGAAGCGCTCATCACCAAGCCAACGCTCAGGAGTGAAGCGCAGTGGATCTGCGAAATTGTCGACCGAGGTATACATAATCAAGTGAGGTGCTGACACAACGGTACCTGGCGTGACGAATTGTCCGCATACTGTTGAGCCTTCAGCGGGGGTAAGATGCGGCAGTCCCACGGGAACTGAAGGATAGATGCGCATTGCCTCCTTGACACACGCGTTGAGATACAGTAGTCTTGCGAGACGCTCCATCGAAATATCAGACGTTGCTACAAAAGACTCGCGAATTTCTGTGGTGAGCTTGGTCATCGCCTCGGGTTCTCTCATCAGCATGTAGAGCAGACCTGAGAGTGTCGTGGCTGTGGTCTCTGTTCCGGCAACCATAAACAAGGAAGCGTTAGCGTCCATGGATCCTCGAGACAAGCCTGCTTTGCCCTTCTCTTTCTGGCCCAGCACGTAAGTCCACAGATCGACTCCCTCAGACTGTCTGCCTTGCTCCAGACGCTTGGTGACCCGATCAATTGTATGCTGCATATGACTTGTTCGTGCCCACTGTATCTGCTTGCCAAGTACGAGTGCAATGAGGCCAAAGATACGAGGGTAGTACGTCTTGAGAATGCCCACGCATGTGGCGGCCTTAACATAGCCGAAAATCATGTTGACCCATGGGGTGTACTCGGTATTTTCAAGCATATGGAGAGGTTCGCCGAATGTCATGTCGGCCATGGTATCGAAAGTTGTGAAATTGACTGCGATCAAGTCATGGATCAGCATGAAGCCCCGCTTCAAATGGTAGAGCACTTACACATCTTCACCATGTCGATGGTGCCATTCTGTCCATCTTTGCTGCTCTTCTGCAAAACGCTCACAAGTTGGTCTGCGTACTTCAGGAAGACTGGCTCCTGCTCGGTGAGCGCCCTTTCAGAGAACGCAGGGCTAAAAATCCTTCGAACTCTTGCATGTTCAGCATCACTTGGCTCGTTCAACATGGAGATGTATACGTCCTCAGGGTATCGCGCGAATGCTTTTGGAGGTATGCGTCCCTGGGTACCCTTGATGCCGTGGCCGTAGATGTCGCGCAGTGCATCTGGGTTAGTGAAGCTGAGCTCATCTGGGGCAATACGAACGACCTCTCCATAGCGCTCATGAGAGCGACGTAGGTAATGATTGAGCTCTCCTCGGCTTACGGCAAGAAAGTGTGGGAGGGTGGTAAAGGCCGACAGCGGAGGGCCGGGCACATCGCGAAGAGGATGAAGATATACTCGGTACAGTCCTCTTGCAATCCAAGCTATGAGCGGCTTCGAACATTAGGTATCGTATCATTTCATCAGGTCGATACTCACGATGAAGACGCCAGCAGCGAAACAGCGCCACATCGTGACGGTGCCATGGAGAATGGCTGGTGGCTCGATGATAGACATTGAGTGACTTGCCTCTTTGGCGTTGATATCGTGCTGGAAGGCAGGTCTGGTTCGCGGCGGCACTCGAGACTATGTATGTAAGCTCTTTCTCCACTGCCGAGTGCGTCTCCGTTCCCCGAGAAGGATCTCGCAGCATGTGACGCCAGACAGGGTACCGTGACTTCCTCCACCGCTGATTGGCTCGAGCGAACAAGCACCGAGATCCTTCATGGAGTCGCATTTGAGTGGCCGAGGTCGTCGATTGTCAACAAGCTGATTGAAGCAAATCAACTTGAGGCTTTTGTCATAGTGGTGATATCTGTGTGGGGACAGCGACTAGGATGAGTCGCTTAGCGTTCAGTGAGGGTTTAAGAGATGCGGCGCAGCGTCGGACACGATTGAAGTTCTGCTTCAGCGGTGAGTTGCTCCACACATGATACTCAACATAGAAGGTTGCTCTGTCAACATGAGGTGCTCATTCACAATGTGAGCTTGTCGAGGGTTGATCAGGCCGCATAACGCAGAGTACTTAACAATTGACTCGCTGGCTGCAGGAGAGCTGCGACTTGTCAGCATTAGATGCATTGTGGCGCAAATGCATCTCCTGGAGGTGGGTGCAGAGAAAGCACATACGGAAGCTGGAAGGGACTGGGCTTGCTGAATCAGCTAGCGTGGCCAAATCTGGAACGCAGGTGGGATCAAGGATGACCTCGGGGTATCACCTGGGCACCTTCAATCAGCAAACTTTGGAATTGGCACGAAAATTAGACATGAACGTATGTGAAGATACTGAAGATACCATTGATAGTGTTGCAGGGTCTTGTTTACACCGTGCCTTATAGTTCGACAACTGTAACGCAATGCCTCGCGATAAGTCGGAACCGCGGGAACCAGCATCGATCGAATTAGTTCCCTCACACTCAAAGTCAGACACCACTCAGCGCAGTCTTGTGTCCTCCGACTCAGTAGACTCTCTCTTGTAACCCATAGTTGATATCTCGGAACTCAGGTCCCGCAAACAAAACATGCTCATCGAAGCTTGTGACGAACCACCCAGGGAAAATCGCCTGCTCGTATCCGGAGGAGGTATTTAAAAGGCTATTGTAGGCGCTGAGTTCGGAATCCAGACCGTGTTCAGTAAAGCTGGGTGGAAGGTGGAACTGCTCGGTATTCTGCGTGGCGTGGAAAGAATGATTTTGCACTGAAGCAGGTCCATGTTGCGCACTGGAAAGTATGCCATTAGCATATTGTGGTCCCTCTTGTTGTTGTAAGGGTTGCTTTGCCATCGGAGGTGCAAACGACACATTTGCAGCCTGCGAGTCATCGACCGGATTGAGGACATCAGGGTATGGAGTGTGTGTCGAAGCTGGGACGGAGGGCGCTCGACTTGGCTCGGCGGGCAATGTCATTGTCTCATCTTCGTCAATGAGATCTCTGCTGTCCTGGAAGGGTGTCAGTTCTGTCACTGAAGCCGCTGGTACGAGGTGGTTGTCGACTTACGAGCTTGACGATCGGAGCGACCTTTTTCATGAGCCCCAAGGACAATGAATAAGCTCGACTGGCCATTCCATTGTTCACTCGCATGATTCGTAGCCATTGCAGCAGCTTCTTCATCGAAGGTATTACATTTTGACGGTCATTAGGGGAGTATTTCGACTCGAGCACCATCTCGAGAAGTAGAACCACAAGAGCTTGCATGATAACATGGACCATCTGCCACCAAGGTCCGGCCTGATATAATAGAACAAGATTGCTTGCCACGGGGTCAGGTAGGAGGGTCGCTATAGATTTTGCTGATTCAACGCACAGCAGTGCTGCCCGTTGATTGAAGGTATTCGAATTGGCTGTCTGATGGGAGATCCGGCGGTCAAGTCTGCAGAGGCAAGGCCGCGTGATGAGGATTTTGGTGCTGTGGTACATGATGTCAAGAGTGTTTTGCTCACGCCTATACTTGTGATCGATGACGTTCGACTTGTGGAAGAAGTTGAGGCCTTCGGGTAACTCGGTCGCCCAGACATCAAGAGCCTCGTTTTCTTGGGCGATCGATCTTTGTACAGACTCCCATGATTCCCTTACAGTATCGGCAGCGTACAGTGCAAGAGCGGCATGCGTGATCTCGCCAAGGTTGACCATACTTCTGAGGAAGGATCCAGAATTTGCAGGGCCAGAACCAGGGTTGTCGTAATTGAGACTCTGTGAAGTTGAGAAATCCATGGCCTGGGAGCTTCCTGGAGATCTTTGAGGCATGAGGGGGCGCTTACCCTTGTCGCCACCAAAATTTGCTTGGATCGTCGACTCAACAATATTATCAGACGAGAGCGGGAGAGGTAAGGGTACCGAGCACAGGTGACCCATAGCTATACTCGGGCGTCCGGTCAATGCGGAAACGAGGCGTTCGAGAGCGTAGTGTGCCCACCAGATCCTAGAGTTCAGCTCTTTTCTGACAGCACCTGTATGACCATCCTCATTGCGTAGATGCATGCCCAATGCGAATCCTGAGCGCATCGCATTGCCAATGAGGATCCACGAGCTGATATCGTTTAGCGGCTGTGGCTACAGGGTTGTTACGATACTGACCGATTTACATGTCCTATGGTGAGGTAGTAAAAAGAGAGAAGCCCTGTTCCAGTCAGTCATTGCGATCAAGTAACGCCAAGTGCTGATCTACCTGTGATTTGCATGTGTGGCAGGTCTGGATGAGAGAACCACCAGGGTTGTTTGAGACTCAGGGCCCACGCTCGAGAATGATACACCAAGTCATCGCGGCCACCGGCTTGCCAATTGTCTGTCGTCAAGCGACTGTAGACTGCGCCGATAGCGAACACCACGTTCAATGTGGCTTGCCATATCCGTGGAACATCGTATGGGTTACCCCGTTGCAAGGAAGTATAGTCTGTAATTGGTCAGAAACAGGTCGTGGCATCAGCACCACACTGGAGATAGGCTGGTCAGCGTGGAACCAGTCTACACCAGTGGTTCTGAAACAGGTGGATCTGACGTACAGTGATGAAAGCGGTCGACAAACGTCTGCTTGGTCAGGATTTGAAAGGAATTATGAGCGCTACTCATGTATGCTGATAGAAGCCTCTCGGCGACGTCGTACGGCGGTATCTCAAAGGGATCGACCCGCATGTCCATCTCGAAGGCTTCATCGTCAAGGTAGAAGCTTGCTTTGCTTGCGGGCATCAACGGCGGTGTAGTATGGCCATCTTGTCGCTCACGAAGGGCTGCCAAATGGTCATTGACTGCAACGTCGTCATCACCAGGAGGAACCCATGGACCTCCCTCCAATGGCTCAGAGGCGCTTGCCCCATGCAGCTTGCGTAGCCATTGTACCTCAGATGCCCGGCCTACAAAGCCAGTGGCTCTTGTTTCCTCATCTCGCATGACATCTTCATCGAGCAGGTCAGGCTCGCCAGAGCTTCCTGCTTCTGCGCTTACGTTGGCTTCACCTCGCTCGTCGTCAAAGAGTCGTCCGCGATATCTGTCCGCTGGGTCTTGAACGGTGGCAGCAGCATCAGCGACATCTTCAACAACCTTTGTCAATCAGCCAACATCTCGGTATTATTGTGGGTACAACTAACGATTGCTAAGAGATCGTCAATGCGAGCTGCTCGTTCAGTAGATTGATGCTGCCGCAGATCCTGTAACATGGCAATCATGTCCTGATTCTGTAGGGTAGCCCTATCGCGTTCAGTGACCAGGCATAAATAAGACATGTCGACACACACGTTTTGAGTCGGTCCTTGCGACTTGACGCATACACACACGACGAGGCACTCTCGCTGCAATTTGAGCATGTCGGTTGCTGGCCATTGCACTTGATCTTTCGCGACCTACAGCTCAAGCATGCCCGACTGACGCGGTTCTGTCGGTTAACTGGTGGCCTACGAGGGGGCTCGCTGCGCTGTTTGTGCAGCCTCGGGATTGGCAATTTCGATGATCCTGAGGCTGACGCTAAGGGTGGGTAGTTCGGATAAGACATGCTGCGATCCAGCGTCGCTGAATGAGAAGCAACAAGCAAACCAACCGATCGGGATGCGATTGTGGCAGATTTCGAGAATGCGATGGGGATCGGGTTTCAGCGGTCACGCACCCCTAGGCATGGCAAAACAGCAGAATCTGATCGCTAAAGGGTCTGGCAGATCGTGATTGGTGGGATCGATGCCGAACCCAGATCGACCTATGGGAGCGCGAGGACCGTCACGACGACAATCCAGCCGGTCATTGCTCTGCAATATAACGCACAACCGAACTCGATAGGTTCGGTTTTGCGCGCCGAATGGCTACGATATCATGACCTAGCCTCTAGCGTCGTTGAAAGGCCGTGATGGGCGATGCAGCCAGTGACAGTCTTTCAACAGCGTGACGGACGTTGCTGCTTCTTAGTCTAGATCATTTGACTGTCCTCGGCTAGTAAATTCGTGGTGTTGAGGAGGTGAAGACAGTCAAGCGTACACATTTGAGGTGTGACTCGGCGCGTGAACCCGGCTGTCGCGATGCAAAGGAATAGTTTCCGATAGCATCAGGTCGGACGGGCCACGTTCTTTATATGTCGAAGAAGTTGACTTCCGCGGAGCAGAATCTGGAATTGTATCGCCAGAACTGGGAAGAGTGAAGGTTCCGGTGAAGTTCGCCGCAGCCAATCCTTACAAGGCAAAACTCCGGCCAATCAGCCTTTCGCCCGTTTCTTGGCGTCGAGTCTCGAGTATCGAAGCTACCCCGCCAGAGAGCCAGCATCAACCCATCTTTTGACACGTGCACCAGTATGGCGGAAGATAGCAGCGCTCAACAGGCGGAGAGTTTCTACTTTACCCACGAGCCACCACCAAGAGACTTAAAGACGAACACGACGCTCGCACGCGAGTTCATTAATTGCCATGCCAACGAACAACGCCGTGTCGTGCTCGTCACATCAGGTGGTACCACCGTGCCCCTTGAACAGCAAACGGTACGCTTCATCGACAACTTCTCTGCGGGTACGCGTGGTGCTACCAGTGCCGAGTACTTCCTGCAGAATGGCTACGCTGTCATATTCTTGCATCGACAATTTTCACTCCTTCCGTATTCACGGCATTACTCGCACAATACCCGGTCATTTCTTGACTACATGAAAGAGGAAGATGGACGTGTCACTGTTGATGAGCAACACCAGGAGCAGATGCTACGCGTGTTGCGTCAGTACAATGAGGCCAAGCGCGACAACAAGCTGCTCATTCTGTCGTACGTCACGATCACCGAGTACCTGTGGAACTTGCGCGAAGTCGCCCAACTGATGCAACCACTTGGGCCTAAAGCCATGTTCTACTTGGCTGCTGCTGTATCCGACTTCTTCGTTCCCCAGGACCGTATGGTTGAACACAAAATCCAGTCCAATGAAGAGTTCCTGCAGAGCGCTGAATCCAGTGGCCACGGCAAACCTCCAGCCGCTCGCACTGAAGGCCGTAGTCTTGTCATCGACTTGGAGCCTGTACCCAAGTTTCTGAAACAGCTTGTTGACGGCTGGGCTCCTGAGGCTATGATTGTGAGCTTCAAGCTTGAGACAGACCCATCTATACTTGTCAAAAAGGCGCAGTATGCTCTGAACAAATACTCGCACCACCTTGTCATCGGAAACCTCCTTCTCACTCGGAAGTGGGAGGTCGTCTTCGTGTCGGTGCTCGACGGCGAGAAGTGGATTAGAGTACCTTCCAGCCGCAGGACGAAGAGCTTTTCTGGTGTACAGTCACTCGTCGGCTCTGCAGACCCTCTGACACAGTCTGATACGGTAGGGGCTGATAGGTCAGTCAGTGACCAGGGCGGTGTTCCACAAGGCGAACCAGCCTTGGAAATCGAGTCCTTGATCATTCCGGAAATCGAAACTATGCATACGAGACTCATAGAACAAGCTCAAACACGGGCTAGATCTTCGTAGCATTAGCCTCATATGAAAGGCTTGGAATAATATTTCTTTACAGAGATAGATCAACCCTTTCCCTACGTGGAAACATTCTTGCAGCTCACTTGAGAGGCAGTCTTTATTATGGACTACTACCAGTCCTAGTTTCTACCAAAGAGATACCGCATGGGTGAACATGGGGCACTCGCCAACGGTCCAACTTTAATACGCTCCAACTGTCCTTCGACACGATCCACACCGTCGCGCAAAGCCAGAACGTTGTCTCAGTCGGCCACACTAGCAGTACTGGCCGACAATAGAGCGCTGCTCCCAGTCCCAAATACCAGGTCATTCACCGCTTTAGTGAGACAGCTTCTTCTTAAGTACCGCTCAACAGACCCAAAGGACTGGTAAGTCTCAGACCTTTCCAGTATTCCAGTGAACCCAAACAGAAAACCCTCAAGTGGAAATCTGCGATGTGGGCGTGGCATCGAGGTGGTGTCGAGGACCGCCCGCCGCCTAAAATGTTTGCGTTCAAGTCCTGGTTGTCTTCAATAAGGGCCTGCAGCAACTACCGTAAGCAATGCAAATCAAAATGAGATTTCAGCAGGCGAACTCACTTGTAACAGCGAATGATTACAAGATACATAGATGCAAAATTTCCCGCCTTCCTGGATATTCACCAGCCATACGCTATGGCCCTCTCTGGATCTGCGACGGGTGTCTTCTCTGTGGCTTTGAGCGTCAAGCCCAGGGCGAGTTTGCAAAAGGACGTGAACATCAGCTGCCAAGCACGAATGAGGCAGAACAGGATGGCATCCATCAGCATGTCGATCGGCGAAGAATGCATTTTCATTGTGGACTTTCAGATATTTGGTTTCAAACTTGAATGGGACGAGATAGAGATGCTTTTGAGTGTGTTTGTTGATTGTGTGAGTTGAGTACAAATATCTCGGGGTGAGGGGCCGGATGATGTATAGAGTTGCGCGTCCTACATGCACGACCTCACAACAGTACGTGTGTACTGACGACTCAGCAGATCATTGCGCATAAGGCCTCGTTGGTGCTTACTTTGTCAGAACGTGGGGTTTGATTGTGAATGGTCAGACTACTGCTCATTATAGGCTGATGGAACCCCAGCCTTTGTGACATCGCATCGAGACTGACTCCCAAGACAGTGATTACGACTGTGAAGAATCATCAGCGGAAACCACTGGATATATTGATCGGCTCGACAGATGCCCATGGTTTTTTGTTCTGCAGAGCATCTCGGCGTTCACTGCCAGGGCATCCATGCCTTGATGACCTCAAAACAATTATGCCAAGACAGATGGACGAAACCTTATTGTAATTCTCCTGGCGAGTATGCAGCGGCTCAGTTCTCTGTCTTGTGCTTGGGTCCATTGGAACGGGGGAACAGGTTCCGTACGGAGCATGGTTTGTTGTTTGCAGCCTAATTTGCCCCAGCGAGCAAAGTCGTGCCTACCTTTCACATCATCCTCAAATAGGAATCTCCGCAGTGACGACCCCATTTGGTACAAGTTTCGACATCACTCTTACCTCACGAACTCTCCGTAGCCAGCAAGCGCATTGAGAGGGCTGGCTGGACCGGTGCTGGGTGCCCAATTGCGTTATCAATGGAAGCTAAACAATTCAACGCAATTTCGCTTCAGCGACTGGCTGCAAATTACGCCTTCAACGGCGTTCGCGACTGGGCCAGCGAGTGACGAGCTGGAGAATTTAGTTGACAACAGTCCGTCGCGAAGCTAGAAAGCGGAGAACGTTGGGGCTGAGCGTCTACGAGCCGCCAAGGCGGGACGTTACGGATCATGGACGACCAGAGCAGCTCTGTAGCTTCCTCTTCTCGACCAGTGCTTGTCACTTTTGACACGCGCTCCGTTGACAAACTTCACAGCGCGATGTAGTTTGTACCTGTGATCCTCAATGGAAGCACATCAAATCGAGATAGCTTCAGGGCCGCTGCTGTGTTGGCATGGGTGCTGATGACCACCTGGGCATAGTTCGAGAAGATGCAACGTCGGGTTCTGCGCCCGACACCTCTAGCTTTGCGTGGGGCAGCGCTGAACGATTTCTCGCGATTTGAGGCCGCGATGTTTGCGTAGGTACTGTGCAGGGGTTTTGTTTGCTTGGGTTCGCTAATATCAGTTTTCAGTGCTTTTTGATTCCGCGACGATATCTCGACTCTGCTACGTCACCCTCGCCGACTCAGCTGAACTCTGGGCGTCGTGTTTCGGTTCTCAGCTATCGTCTTCTGTTGTTTGTCTCCTTGATCAAGTTGGCTGTTCTTGGGTTACGGGCAAGTTACATTCCAATCATGTTGTACTACGGCTACCATCAGCGACTGACAAGCCTAACGTCGTCCGTCCCCACGCCGCACAAATGAGCTTGCGCAACAACGGCTTTACGCTAGCTGCATGGCGGATGCACTGCTTCTGTTCCGACATTAGAGGCGTTCGGCAGCTTCGATCAGCATGGGTCTAAAATTCTTCACGGGTGCAAAGCACGCATCATTGGGCGCTTTCTCAATGTTTTAGAGCCTTTGCCGACGGAGCGCCGTCGTCAACAAGACAAGTTGACATGTCAGCTCTCCCTTGCTTGCTTTCTTCTCGACGACACTCCCCTGTTTCTATCGGACCACGATTGACGCCTTCTGATTGGAGTATGTGACCACGATTGGTACAGAATCCTTCTGCACCGCAAATCCACGCAGCCACAGTCAGACCAAGATCTCTCTGCCGCAGCCGCCCATCGGAAGATCGATACAGCGGTGATCTGTATAATCCGGGGAGCTGGTCCAACGCAACTCTCCCTTGTCCCCTGGACGTGAGATTTCCTTCCCTACCCCAGCCACCGCCTGATGTTAACAACTCGATCTGGTCTGGAGCTACCTGTAAACGATCTGTCGCACCCCTTGGACCAAAAGCCCGGTCTTGTACCTCTTATATAGCGTGTGAACAAGCGAGACTTGCTGGTAAGCGGTCGCTGCTTGGATATTCAAGGTTCACCGTTCCTCCCTTTCCTGCCGGCACTGCTTCCTCCACTGTCTTGACTCTTCGTTTCCCGACTCCAACATGTCTACCTCAGTCATGTCCCATAGCTCAGCGCGCCTGTCGCCTCTGTCGAGAAAGGCTTCGCCCTTCAAGGATCCACGCCCGGCACCATGCACACCAGCGAAGACTGCAAAAGCCTGGGACGAGTACGAGAAGCAAGCGAGACAGAACGCAAGGAGAAGAGATCGAGCCTCACAGCCTACTCCCCCGCAGCGCAACTCAGCTTCCTCAGATGTCGGCAAGGGGCCCCGTTCATCAACCTCCACTGCAAGGTCGAGCTATGATTTCAAGTTTCGTAATGCTCCTATCGTCACATCGAAAGCAGTCGCTACTTGCAAAAGCTGCCAACAGCCTATCACGTACTCCTCAGGTGTCTGCGAACGTTGCAAGAAGACTATCATTCTGCCATCATCTTCTGGCGAGTCTACTCCACCTCTGACCCCAGCGGCCCGAAATTTTGCCTCCACGGACCTGCACTTGCTCGAGAAGGCCACATCACAAGAGGATCCAATTTCCCGGGCGTCGAGCCTGTCGAAGCGGAAAGGTTGCCCATCTGCTCTGGAATTCACGAATCCACCTGCTCGGCTTGACTCGTTGCGGCCACCACCGATCACCCAGGACTTCATGGAACCCAATCGTACCCGCAAAACATCATTGACAGATCCCAATGAACCTTTCCTTCGTCTTCAGTACGCTCAGCAGATCGCGCCTTACACATACTCCATTCCATCGACACCGACCTACCCATCAACGAGCCCACCATCCACCAACCCTTCTCGCGTCTCCACTCGACCCTCAAGCTTCGCGCAGATGACGTCTCCACTCACACAAAATGCGATCATGCCATCCTACACACGCCACAACAGCGCTACCCCGTCCGAGTACAGCCAAGTCCACCACTACGCTCCTGTCGCCCCCACATCACCGCCCTCCCTTCACTATGTCAACCACGGCTTGCAGAATACAACGTCAGCGTGGGATGACTGGGACTCTGATGGTGAGGAGAAGGTCCGCCTTGTTGACAAGTGGAAGCGCAACGGGAAAGACAGGTCTGCTGCCCATGCGAGCACAGCCAACTTGCGAGGCAAAGAGAAGGAACGCGAGCGCGCAGACAGCAAGGTGTCCTACTCCAGTACCGAAGAGCGCCGCAGCCACGAAAAGCACGATAAGAAGAGCAAAAGTAGTATGGAAAAAAAGCAAAGCAAGGAGAGCTCGCGCACCCAGAGCAGGATGAGCAAGCACGAAGATGTCAAGATAAAAGCAATTTCGCCCCCGAGAGAGAGTTACAAAAAGCACAAGAAGAGACCAAGCGGCCTGACTCGCTTCCTCAGCTGCGGGTGTTGATTCAGACTTCACGACTTTACGATGGTGTTTTCCTTTTTTTCAGACTTTGGTCTCATGATTGTGCTTGTTGTACACAAAGCGGAAAACGTGCATAGATGAGCGGGGCATTGTACTCTTGAGTTTTCTCTATTCATTTACCGGGCATATTTACGACTTCACGATATTATAGCTACGATTGTGCATTGGCCATGGCCTGACGCTGCGATGTATGTGCTTTTAGTTAGGAAGTGAACAGTACCTCTTGACAATGGCCAATTTTCAGATCCAACTTGTGATTGCAACATCATTTTCGGAGCACAACTCTCGCCTCCGTGAATGTTATTGTTGTTGTTGTTCATTCTCGATATTCGTGAACCTTGCTGTTCACAACAAAACAAACATTCCACAATCACCACTGATCACCCGCTCTCCTCAAGCGCGCAGACACCTCCGGAACAATTTATCAACCAGCGCCCAACGCCCAACGCCCAACGCCCAACGGCATCCTTCCGCTTCGATGCGTCGTCGGCACTAATCGTCGAAGGTTTTCCATCCTCATCCCCAGTCCAGGGAAAGAACCACCAGCCAGACGTGGAGGTGCAGCCCCTCAACTGCATAGAGTTCGACCCCGCATCCATGCCAACGCCCGCAACGGTATGCTTGCATCCGCGCAATCCGCTACTCGAGGCGAGAAACCAGATCCTGGCGGCTACTGACCAATTCTATTTTGGTTCGTAGGGCAGGATCACGAGCAGGGATGTGTGGCGGTGAGGTGTGCGACATTGATCCTCTATCACGTGTGCACAGATCACAACTTTATCTCTTGGGCTGGCCTGAAGAGCACACAGGAAATGACAACGTGTGATGTCGAGTACGCCGAGTCTTCGCGATGTGTGCCTCCGCGGCAGTCATATTTCCAAGAGTGCAATGCGCGCAATCTTACGAAAAAGCAACAATGACGGGATCAAGAGGACCTGGTAGTGCGGTCACAAACCTGAAACTGCATCTTCATCCACCTCTGCGCAAGATGACATCGAACCTGCGTCTGCGTTTCGAACAAACAAACTCCACAGCCGTATCGGGCAGCTTACACATCCAGCAACGCCCACATCGAGGCCAGACCTGCAGATGGCGCAGCAAGCGTCCAGGGCTGCAGATTCCGTGTACCCGTTTTGCGGTCGCCTGGCCTGGCGACGACGTCGCATTGGGGGCGGGGTATGCAGCGCAGATGATCAGGCGAAATGTGTGTTTGGAAGGCTTTGCAGCACGTCAATCTCGGTTGTGGTGCTGTGGAGGCTGTGATGGTGACGCGGGCGTTGTGGGCAGGTGTTACACAAGACTCGGCAGGCGTCGCTGTGGAGCACAGTGCCTTCTCGACCAATTGTGCAGATGCGTATTTTGTGTTGCCATGCATCAGAGGCCCTGTCATCCTTTGATGCCACGAAAATTCGATCGCCAGCTAGTTTGTGGTATTTACATGAGTAGTCTAGGTGAGATTGGTGGCACGCTGATCGTTGGTGATGCTTGCGCGAGTGGCGGTCAGAGTATGCAAGTCTTGCCGTCCTTGTTTGTAGACGCCTGGTGGATGCTGTTGATGCAAGCCGTGCCGAAACAGGGCTTCCTGTCAAGTTGTCACTTGTCACGCGGGAGAGGCATGCGTCTTCAGATGTTTGGGGAGACCGCAACATCAAACACGTAACTGCCGTTTTGGTTGTGTGGCGAAACATCTTGTCCGATTGTATCTCGCTTGACTCTGACAGTATAGTGGCTTTTCGTGTGGTCGTGGGATCGTGAGCGCCAGAAAGAAGAGCATGGGATCGCTGACCTTTGAATTCGTCAGGGTCAGGACGCAGCGGCTGCGACTTTTACTAACAACTCATCAGAGTGCCGAGATTGCTCGATAATTGACGGTTGAAGACGACCTCGCTGTGGCTTGGCCAGCATATGCTCGACGGACACCTGCATGCAGCATCGACAATGGAAGAGGCAAGTCTCGCTCGACACTGGCATCACGATCTCCCTCTAGGTCAACCCTGCTACCATCGACGTATCTCGGGTGGTCTTAGATCCTCGCAAGATCACCAGAATGCTTGCAGAATGTCGGTCAAGGACGATGGGCGATGTTATGCAAGCTCATGCTCGACGGGTAACAACATGAGTACATGCAGATTCGGATCCGGAGCGAGTTGCGGTGAGGCCGACACTCATGATGAAGATGAGATGAAGCGACTCGAATGATGTGGAGCGCAAAGGTCTGTTGAACTGGCTTCAGTATTGATCAAGGTCGTATTGATATTACCTGGGTGTGCCTGATTAGGAAGCTACGGGAATAAGTGGACAAGATGTGTCACTGGGCCCTACGAGTAGTAAGCCTCGATAAGCTCTACAAGCCTTGAGATTGCTGACACGTATCAGTGGATGTGTGGCGACAGCTTCTTTACGAAGTGCTCTTCGTGCAGCTTCAATTGCGCGGCACATCCAAATAACCCCCTAAACCCCCTGCACCCGTCCATCACGCCCCTGATACACGATGATCTGACCCCTCCTTCCAGGCCTGGAGATACGACTGTTCCTGCAGTAGGGACGTCGTGTACGAACGGGATTGAACGAGAAACGAACAAGCCCACACACGATGACCGGCCCAAGACCACCATGAGCGAGCAATCGCGTGGCCGCGAATCAAAATCCACTCATCCCGTACTCGCTACTATCGACGATGGCACGCCTAAGAACAACCGTTGTGACCCGGAGACGCACGGCGTGCGGGCGGCGTCTCCTAGAGATGGAAGGGCGGGAGAAGCGATCTCAATAATGCCGCTATCTGGAGTTGGCAAGGCACCTCAGTGCGTACCGCAGATCCTTGTAGAGAGCAAGGAGTGTCAGGTCTTCGAGGTGGCACTGCAACAACAAGAGGTGACCGTCTGCCCCTCCTGCGCACGGAGTCCACGACGTGCTGCCTTACCCGCACATGCTCGCGGATGTCTCGGCCTGAGCTGACCGGGCAGCGTTGGAGGGTGGATCTCAGGCGGAGAAATGATGCTCGAAGGGTCCGGCAGGTCTGGCGGTGCATGGACTCGTGCAAGAAATGGGCAAGGACCTCGGCATCAGTGCGGCATCTGACCTTTAGTCACGCCGACGTCATTCATCGTGTTCGCTGAGATTGGCAGTGTTCTCCTTGGTCTTGTCAGCCTGTCGCGTTGGGCGTTGCGAAGAACGAGCGCAATTTCAAAGACATGATGTTTGCCAGTATTTGCGGGGCGGGAGATGCAACGGCACATCAATAGTACAGCGATCAGCGTGTGCGGACACGTCGGACTGCACAATCCATTGATCTTCGTCAAACTAAACCACCGTTACTGTCAACAGTGCTTACCCCCAACCGCGTGCCAGCCGTCGGTTGTCAACGAAGCTTGTCCTGCTCGGCTGGCCCGGTAGTGCGCTGTGACCAAAATGGACTGGGCGCGTGTGAAGATACGAGCAGGCGGGAAGGTTCTTGCCTGCGGCCGCCTCGTCCCGCCACGTCTCGTGTCTTGTGTCTGGGAGACAGCAAATTTCTGCGGGCTGAACACAACAGCGGTGACTTTTGCTCGGCGCAGACGCTGTCTGACGTAAAACGATGGGACGTGATGTCTTGGAGAATCTTGGGTTTCTTCGCCCAGCGTCCCAGGCTGCGGTTGCGGCTGCCACATTCACTCGGCGCGCTTACCCGTTCCTGTCAAAAGTTGTGGGGATGGAAGCACGCTTCCCCTGACTCTATCTTATCATGGCTAAAGCGTGGCTGCGACTGGTGCCAACAGAGATTGCATCGGACGCCCGCACCAATGCTTGACCAACCTAAGCTTTTCGCTACACTCCATCGCCTGACCCGCGTCAAGCTTTTCATAGCGACTGACCGGCGATGGCAGCGACCAGCCCAGCCATCGCTGCCAGAGATCGGTCTGCGGCCTGGAGACAGACGGTACGGCTCCAGCAGCCACAACGAGCCGCGCCAATAGGTACGACAGATTTGCTCGAGCAGACGCCTACCGACCTCCTTTTCATGCAAAACATGCAGTTTGCCAGTCGCTCGTGTTCGCGCGCGTCGCTATCCAATCCTTCCGCCCAGAAATAGATGGTAACCTTGACGATGATCACACCGTGGCAGCCCTAGCATTGGCCGAGCTTCACAAGGGAAATTGCCGCTGCTTCCATATTCGGCCTTATTCCGGTATTCTGATTGGATCAGTGCGTGAAACGGCGTCCAACTTTCCATTTCGGAAGCGATGGTCAGAGACATGACTAGGAGGAGGCCTGAACGGTACTGGAGACGCTGGATATAACTACCAGACTGCAGCCTCCAGCCTTCCTCCCCACCACGCTCGTTGTAGGCAGACCGTCAAGTCCCTTGCCTTCAGCACCCCGAGTACTTTAAGTAGTACTCAGACATTCGTTAACCTTTGCTGTATTCGTCACTCGCTCGCCTTGCGCACCTAATACCGGACTCCTTGCATCGATCCTACGGTGCTCGTATCTATCCTTACATTTCGACTACATACGATTTAATAGAAGGTCGACTTCGAATCCCCAACTTTCGAGTCGCCACTTCCTTAGGGCTCATATACTTTGGTAGGTTCCTTCCTTCACGAAGAATGGCACTAGGCCCACACCTTGGAACATGGGTCCTATTTGCTGGAAACACCACCACGTGGGCGGCAAACATCAACATTGTCGACAAACGCCCATTGGAGACACTCGAACATGAATACCGGACCCTGACAGCTGCGATCATACTCAGCTGCAGCCTTCCGTATTCATGAACGACTCCTGTGATCGTCTTGCCTTCTGAACGATTGCCTCGATTCTCTCACCGAGCATTTGCTTACTATTAGTATTTCAGATCTCTATCAACAATGAGGACCTCGATCATCGCCTTCGGCGCTCTCGCCGGGCTCGCCTCGGCCAACATCAACTTTAGCTGGGTCAACCCTACCTGCGATGTCAACGCACCCAATCGCTGTTTGACAGGCCAGCACTGTGGTGAGGACAGCACGTGCGTCCCCGATATCAAGAGTGATCACTCCAAGGTCTCGACTTCGCACCTCCAGATCGTTCCCGAGAAGAGGCAGACCAAGTACTCCCAGGACGGCCAGTGTGGTCCTTCCCACGGCAACCTGCTCTGTGACCCTAACAGCACAGTCTACAAGGGTTCCTGCTGCTCGTCTTACGGATGGTGCGGCAACACTGACGCTCATTGCGGCACTGGCTGCTTGTCTGGCTGTGACAACACCCCGGCCACACCCGTTGCCTCCAAGGCTGCCACCGTCTCTTACAGGGACGACGGTCGCTGCGGTAAAGACTTCGGCGGCGCTACTTGCGATCCCAAGGGCGCTTACGGTGGCTGCTGCAGCTCTTACGGATATTGCGGTTCTACTGTATGTCAATATGAATCTCTGCGGTTGAAGGTCTGCTAACATCTCCCAGGATGGTCACTGCCTCGTTGCTGATGGCTGCCAGAACGGCTGCAAGGATGCTGCCACCACCACTGCCGCTGCTACCACCGCTGCTGTCTCTCGTCCTCCTTCCACCACTACCTCCGGCGAGCCCGTCCTCGGCAAGCCTTCCACCGTCGTCACTACTGCCGCTCAGCCTACTGGCAAGCAGACCACGGACGGAAGCTGCGGTGCCACTTTCGGTGACACCATCTGCGGTAACTGGGCTCAAGGGTCTTGCTGCTCCATGTACGGCTACTGTGGTAACACCACTGCTCACTGCGGTGAGGGTTGCCAGTCCGGTCCCTGTGTCAACGCTCCTGCTGTCGCCGCCCCTAAGGCCAGCCCTGCTCCCGCTGCCGCCAAGCCTGGTACCATTGTGATCAAGGGTCGCTCTGGTGTCCCTGCTATGCACGCTGGTCTTATGCAGAACGGCAAGGTTGTCTTCCTTGACAAGGTCGAGAACTACACCGAGCTCAAGCTCGGCAACGGCCAGTACGCTTACTCCTCCGAGTACGACCCCACGACCCAGAAGCTCGCTCCTCTGGCCTACAAGACCAACGCCTTCTGCTCTGGTGGTATTTTTCTTGCTGACGGACGCTTCGTTTCTGTTGGTGGTAACGCTCCTCTCGACTTCATTGACCCTACTGTCGGTGATGGTTTCAAGGGTATTCGTTTCCTCAAGCGCTCTGCTACCGATGCCTCCCTTGACGGTCAGGCCTGGTCTGAGCCCGGCTCGCAGCTCAACACCGCCCGCTGGTACGCATCTGTCCAGATCATGCCTAACAACCAGATCTTCGTCGCTTCCGGCTCCCTGAACGGTCTTGACCCTACCAAGCCTGAGAACAACAACCCCACATACGAGATCCTCAATGCCGACGGTACTCCCCAGGGCAAGTCGATCAGCATGGAGATTCTTAAGAAGAACCAACCTTACTACATGTATCCTTTCCTCCACTTGATGAAGGATGGCAACCTCTTCGTCCAAGTTTCCAAGTCCGCTGAGATCTTCAACGTCGGTACCGGCAACGTCGTCCGCACTCTGCCTGATCTCCCCGGTACCTACCGTACCTACCCCAACACTGGTGGATCCGTAATGATGCCCCTCACTAGTGCCAACCAGTGGAACCCTGATATCATCATCTGCGGTGGCGGACCTTACCAGGATATCACTGCTCCCGGTGACCCATCTTGCGGTCGCATGAAGCCTCTCGATGCCAACCCTACCTGGGAGATGGACTCCATGCCTGAGGGCCGTGGTATGGTTGAGGGAACCATTCTCGCTGACGGTACCATCGCCTGGGTCAACGGTGCTCAGGAGGGTGCTCAAGGGTTCGGTGTTGCTCAGGACCCTGCTCTCGAAGTCCTCCTGTACGACCCCAACCAGCCCAAGGGCAAGCGCTTCACCACTGGTCCTAAGTCGACCATTGCTCGTCTCTACCACAGTGTCGCCCTCCTCCTCCTTGACGGTACTCTCCTCATCTCTGGATCCAACCCTGTCGAGCAGCCTATCCTCCAGCCTACCGCCAAGGACCCTTACGTCACCGAGTTCCGCAACGAGATCTACACTCCTCCCTACCTTGTTGGCAACCCTACCCGTCCTTCTGCTGTCCAGATCTCCACCAAAGCTCTCAAGGCTGATGGATCTAACTTCACCATCAAGTTCAACGCCCCTGCCAACGGCAAGGCTGTCAAGGTCCACCTCTACTACGGTGGTTTTGTTACCCACTCCGTCCACATGGGCCACCGCTCCCTGTTCCTCGACAACACCGGCTTCAAGGCCGGTGCTACCGCCCAGACTATTACAGTCACAATGCCTCCTAACAGGAACGTTGCGCCTGCCGGTCCTTACGTCGTCTACGTTCTTGTTGACGGTGTCCCTGCCATGGGCCAATTCGTCAGCGTCTCGTGAATGTAATGCCGGTATAATGAGTTGGATGAGGTTTTCTTTTCTTTGTGGCTACTTACACGTACACCTGGTTGGAATGAAGCGCTTTAGACCTGAGTAGTGTTAGATAAATAGTCAACACAAGCAAGTCCGTTTAGGCGGATGTTCAAACATATTGTTCCTCATCAATTTCGGCGTTTCTACTGTGCTGACATGTCGTATGGATGACAGGTCGTGGTATTGGTAAATAACAGCAAATCAGACCGATTCGGTACCTGAGTCCGCCGTCATACGTCATTATGAACGAGCAACCATTACACCAAACCGCAGCCTCAAATAAACGCAATGCCTCCAGCGTATAGATACAACGAAAAGTAAACCGCTCTTCCTATCCAACCCATCTCAAACCAGCACATTGGATAGCCATGGCGCCCAACATCGAGCTTCTGACCGCAGCCACACCCAACGGGCAAAAGATCTCGGTTTTCTTGGAAGAGCTTGGGATCCCATACAAAACCACCGCTATTGACCTTGGTGCCGATGATCAGAAAAAGCCAGACTTCCTCAAGATCAATCCTAACGGCCGGATTCCTGCCATTGTCGACCACAGCCGCAATGACTTCCCCGTGTTCGAGTCCGGCGCTATCTTCTTGTACCTAGCTGAGCACTACGACAAGGACTTCAAGTTCAGCTTTAAAGACGCGGATGAGAAGAGCGAGATGCTGCAGTGGCTGTTCTTCCAGAACGCGGGAGTTGGGCCCATTCAGGGCCAAGCCAACCACTTCTTCCGCTATGCGCCTGAGAAGATCCAGTATGGACTTGATCGGTACCAGAATGAGACGAAGAGGCTGTACTCTGTATTGGAAGAGAGGTTGAAGGACCGTGACTATTTGGTGGGCAAGGGAACGGGCAAATACAGCGTTGCTGATATTAGCACGTTCACGTGGGTGCGCTGGGGACCGTGGGCGGGCATCGATCTCGACAACTTTCCGAACCTCGAGACGTGGGCAGAGAAGATCGAAAAGCGCGAGGCAGTCCAGAAGGGCTTGTTGGTGCCGAATGGCGAGGATCAAATCGTTAAGCTCAGAAAAGACCCCAATGTGGATGATCCGTTCAAAGGCTGGGTCATGAAGGGACAGAACGAAATCAAGGAGAAACACGGGAAATAGACTAGGCCCCTGTAGTTCGAGACTCACAAGTACAATTATACACACGTGTGTGTACTCCATCTGGCCGGAAATTGTCGTTCTTACATAGTTTCAACTCGTGCCATCTTCTTGTTGCTCGCTGGTCGTCTGCAACTTCGCTTTGCTCACATCCGCTCCTTCCTCTTTCCCACTGCCACACGCTCTTTACCTTGCAGGTGCAGGAGGTCGAGATCCAGATGATTATTTCTCCGCACCACATGTTCCAACACGTGTCCTCCACCGCTGCACTTCTGAACTACGCATAGAAATTAAGCATCACACTGACGGTAGATGATTTCCAACACCTTCATGCCTTGGTTGGCGATTTGCGACATGGAGCAGCATATACCTGGCTCGACGCACCTGAGCTGCGCGAAGAATCCTTTGTACGACCCGAGCTGCACGCCCCACTGGCTGTGCAACGCGACGAGAAAGGAACTCCAATCTCCTCTGGTCAAATCTTCCCGGTGCGACCCTCCATCTCCTCAACATCACAGATAGTCCTGCGGCCTCGCTGAAAAGCGTGCGTTCTTGCATTTTGCGGATTGCACTTGGCTGAGTGTGCAAATCTTTATGAGCGGCCTCCAACAGTATGTAACACAAGCCTGTCTCCAGCTGTGCAGAGTACCCGCATGACACTGACCAACGCAGTTGCATCTCGTTCTGACGCGACTATCGACCCTTTTCGTGCGTAGTGCAACTTTATCGAACCCATCTTCAACATGAGCCCTTTTGCTGCCGGCCCGATCGACGCTTCTTATTACATGCAAGGAGGTGGACCGAAGTATCAACAGCAATACGGCCAAGTACCGATTCATCCATGGCTTTATGTTGAGCCCAATGCACCATCCCACTTTCTCAAATTACCAACAGAGCTGCGGCAAGAGATCTTCAGATACTTGATGCCAGAGCAACCCATCGAGCTGCAATCGTCGATCCCTCCCACATTCGAACCACCTACATTGGAGCTACCTGCATTCAGACCAGTAAATCACTCACATACATTCGAACCACCCACATTCGAACCTCCCAGGCTCTGTCGTGAAGAAGGTTCCTGGTGCAGTACGAGAGCGACACCCTTGCTCAATCTCCTCCTCGGCTTCAATCGTGAGATATACCACGAAGCCAAAGATATCCTCTATGCTACGGCGACTTTCATCATCCATATTGATCGAGATGGCGTCACCTTCTGTAAGTAGAACCCTGTCTCCCTGATACGAGCGTGGTTCTGATCAGCTCTATCGCAGGCACTAGACGCATTCTAGGACAAAGTGGGCCGGTAGGCCATGACGGTGGTGTCTACCTCTACCATAGCGATGAAGGGAAGGACATTGGTCAATTCATTCAGCAGTTTCCGTGGACGAAGATCAGGAACTATCAGATTGACCTGGTGTTTGGACAAGATGCTGATCCGCAGAGTCACACAATGAGGCCACAGAATGACTGGCAAGTCGAAAAATTCGATATCCGAGGTGAGTCTCCTCGATGTCTAGAAGCATTCAAGCATTATACTGACGGCCTCAGACTACGTTTCTGTAGTCGTCTCTGGCATCTTGAGTAAGTCTCGCCGGCTGGACAAACTGCAGGTGCGTGCAAGGTATCTGGACGCTCGTCCCAGACCTGAGAAAGCACTGGCCGATTTCAGACTGTTGATTGGGCCGCTGAAACGTCTACGATGCGTCAAAAAGCCGCTCCTAATGGGCGTCTTCCAGCACGAAGCATTCGTGAACAGGTACTGTCAACATCGCCACCCACACGGCCATAGCTTGAGCAACTGCATCCCGCCTCCTTCGTCCGACCCTGTCCCGATTGTCGCGCCAGGAGGCTTCGACTTCGACAACATCGCCACGCCTTGGGAAGAAACACTCGCTTTGGAAGCACCAACAAATATCATACCCCCTTCGCCTCTCACACAACTGTTCGTCCGGTTCAAGGAGTTTCACGACAAGCTTGCAAATGCCATGCCGCACATTGTCAGAGTGGGCCGCCAATGCTTTCTACATCGCGCCCGGGTCGCTCGCGAGAGGGAAGATATAGCCGGGTTCCGAAGCGTGGTAGCGCAAATGATGGCTGCGTGGCGCCACCATGTACAGCTACATGACGCACAGAGGTACGAAGTGCATAGGGCTATGTGGCGCATGATGGACGCAGATACGTACCCGGGCGGTCGAGGAGCGGCACTGCAGGACATTGTGGAGAACAGCTCGGATCCTATCAAGCAATGGAAGCTGAGAGCCCCGACGATGACATAGGAGACGTGAATGAGATGAGATGGCGATAGGGGGAACGGCTTAGGGGTGAGTCATGGAAAAGGCGTTTGTGGTGTCGAATTCAATCGTGTCCTTCCTGCGTATGGTCCTTACCAAGGCTGTGCCATTCATTTGACCACTGCACCGACTAGTGATTCAGATTCGATATTGTATGCATTGAAGGCAGTTATGATCTTTTGCTAGTGGGATGAGCCGTAATAATCACGACATCGCGCAACATCCACTCGAATGCGTCTCGACACCATACAATTAATGCGAACATGCTCGAACACCGCCAGGACATTTGTTACTGAATATGGGGATACATTTCCGTCCTGCTATCGCCTAAGTTGGCTGTCCCTTGGCCATGATGTCACCCTCGATCATCAGGCCGCGGCTCCACGTTGGACTGGAAATTTGTTAGTATGTATGCTACCTTTGATTGAGGAAGAAGTCCGGCCCACCTGGTTCCCATTGTAGAATTGCTGATTCCGCGGCTCTCGTGCTCTCTGGTCAGCGAGCGTCCTCACCCTGATACCTCCCTCTTCTCTCTCAGACCGCGCACTTTCGGGCTGCGGGCTACTGCTACTGCCTCCACCTACGGTCTGTCCCTGCGGTTGCTGCGGCGCCGCATTTCCCGTGCCGAGGAACGAGCCCAACATGCTCCCAGCGTACCCTACGGTGCTACTCAGCAGCCCAAACGCACCGCTGACAATGCCTGTTGTGGTTCCTGCCAGCAAATTTGTGCCTGGGCCTGCATACGCGTCGCTATACCCCTTGACTGGGACTAGGACCAGCGTCGCGCTCGGTGCAAGGTCTATATCGCCGAGAGTTTGGTTCTCGTCGCCCGCTGATAGCTCGCGCGAGGGCTGCGGCGGGAGAATATGCCGGAAGAAATAGGGCGGTAGTTGCTTGTTCTGAATATTGGGGTCGTCTTGAGACAATTTCGAGAACTCCTCATCCACCCATCTCCGCACCTCCTTCTCTAGTGTTGCGGTTCGTGGGAACGTGTGGCGGATTGTGCGGCCGTCGAAGAGGCGGATGTTCAGGTTGACGTTCTGCGCTTGCGAGCCGCGATTCGACGTCGTTGTTCGAGATTGCGTTGGTGGTGGACTCGATGCGTTTCGTTCTGCCTCGCGCTCAGCTTTCCGTGCTTCTGCTTGTGCTTTGCGCGCAGCCTTGTCCTGCTCTATACGTGATTTGATACGGGCGAGCTCTTCCGCGTCTTCTCGTTTCTTCTTCTGTAGTGCAGCACGCGCTGCCTGTTGTGCAGAATTCGTGGTCGTAGACGAGGCGGCGAGGCCAGCTTGTGGAGCAGCTACAGCTCGTTGCTTGCCTTTGGCATTGGATGCGGGAGTAGTGGGAGCTGAAGCTGGCACAGTAGTCGCTGGCGCTGGCGCTGGCGCTGACGCACGCACAGCTGCAGGCGGTGGTGCTTGTGCTTGTGGCGGCGAAGGTACGGGGCTCGGTGCTTGTACTATAGCTGCTGTAGGCTCATCGTCGCCGTACAGGTCGTCCTCTGCTTGCACTGTGCTAGCTTGCGTGCTCGCCGAGCCAGGTATTGGTGCTGCTCCCAAGACCTGCCGTACTTTGTTCACGAACTCTTCCTGTCCAACCTCGCTACCAAGCTGCAGCTGTAGCTTCCCATTGTGAATGACGACCAGTGTAGGCGCGCTTTCAATCTTGCAGAACGCAGCGAGGAATCCGGCTTCGGTCGACCCGCTCTCGAGGCGTAGTAGGATGGCTTTCTGTTCGAGTAGACTTGATAGCTGTGCTGCGTTAGATACCCGGTCTGATGCTTTACGAGCTTAGTCATATGATTGAAAGCGTACCCAACCACTCCTCAACCATTGGTCTTCCCACTGCTTGCTCGTTGCGCCGGCATCTAGGCAGCGTGTTAGTCGCGTACCGGGATGACGTAGTCGCGTGCGCACCTCGGATGAAGCAAGCTACGAGCTTCTTCTGCTGAATAGCTTGTCCAATGCCACTCTGCAAGGTGCCTTCGTAGAACATGTTCGCGATTGTTGTTCAAGTTGATCATTACGTTGCGCCTTGCGGGGACAGAGCCGGAGTTTGGTTCCCGCGAGGGTCCGCTTTCACGCGTCCCGCGGAGGTCCCTGAGACACGTGACATTCAACGCGCCTGCCCCTGCCACCTCTGGCCAAGTCGATCATCCACAATCAAGCACGCCCTCAGCTCACAACTCTTTTGGACGATGACCATCTTTGAAGTTGGCCGGCGCTCAAGCTCTGACGGAGTGAATAGTCCTGCATTCGAACACACGGCCCAGGACCTTTACATTGCCGTACATACATTTGACTCAAGACGGTAGTGAGTTGGAAACACTCCTCATGTATTTGTTGAGTTGTGGGGATTTGCTTACACGAGTGCAGGACTCAGGCAGGACGCCTGTTCTAGATGGCAGGAACATTGCCTGACGACAACCTCTGACAAAAGCACGAGCGCTTATGGACTCACGCGTATGCAAGCGCTGCCGGAACATATCATGGAAGTCGCTAGAGATTGGCCTCCACAACTGCGAGGTCGTCATTGAGGAGTCCATCTACGAGTTGCAGCAGTCACGGTGTCGAATCTGTCGCCTGCTTGGCTACTTCTTTCTTCTGCGAGAAGCGCCTGCTCCCAGCTATCAACCTTCTTTGTGCTCGCCTTCCTACGATTTTCCTGGGCCTCACGCAATCCATAGCTACGAGATTGCAGAAGCTCCGTCGTATTCGTGGATTCGATCAACGATAACGAAAATCCTACTTTCCAAGGCAAATCCATACAGTCTGGGCGATGGTATCGGTTGCCTCCATCCAGAGAAGCTGGACTTCCAGAAGGTCAGAGCTTGGATTAAAAACTGCAAAAGCAAGCATCCTGGATGTTCGAGATACTGTAGGGATCTGCTTACAGATCTGAAATTGATTGATTGCGAGAAAGGCGAAGTAGTGAACGCGCCATATGCTTGCGCATACGTTGCTTTGTCATACGTGTGGGGCAGTGTGGTCGACTGCCCTGTCGACCTGAGCTCAGATAAGCTCCAGGATGCTCCAAGAACGATTGTCGATGCCATGGCGCTGACGAAAGATTTGGGCTACAAGTATCTGTGGGTGGACAGATACGTAAGTCAACCAACACTGCAGATGCGATTGCTAACTTTTGATGCTTGTAGTGTATAGCCCAACAAGACGCAGAAGTCAAGCACATTCAGATCGCACAAATGGGCAAAATATATGCAACAGCGGATCTGACCATCATTGCTGCTATCGGCAGTGATCCAACTCACGGCTTACCCGGCTTTCGCGAGTCAAGATCAGTCAGATCTGCACGATTAAGATCGTCGTATATCTCGGTGTTGCCAGCCAGCGACGATCTCACGCAGATCGTGCATTCGCCATGGTCGATGCGTGCCTGGACACTTCAAGAGAGCATCCTCTCCAGACGTCGATTGATCTTGACAGGCCGTCAGGCAATGTTCCTGTGCAACACGCAACTCAACTTCGAAGCCGAAGATGACGACTCGGAGCACAGATACGAAGCAAGTGCATTTCAAAGTGTTGGCTGGCTTCCCCCTAGAGCCTCAGATCCGCAGAAAGTCGCACTCGACATCGCTCAGAGTTACCTGATCGAGTACAGCAAGCGCGCCCTGTCATACGATGCGGATGCTCTGGACGCTATTGTCGGCGCACTGAACACGCTCATGAGGGAGACGGTATACCACACTTGGGGAGTGCCATTCGCACCAATCCATCAGCGTGTCCTCCTGTCTTGGTCTCACTCGAGCCTAGCAAGGCGTCGACCTGCATTCCCCAGTTGGAGCCCACTCGGCTGGGTGGGAGCGATCGACTTTCAAGCGGGAGCGATCATAGAGCCCTCGAGAGTGGAAGTGACGGTTCGCGGATACACAATACCGCTGACGGACTTTGCTCCCAAGGTGAGCCTCCTTCCAACAGAGGTTTCGCAGAAAATTGCAATACGAGGCGAGTCCTACGCGCCGCCCTTCATAAATGGCGACGGCGTTGTTGTTCCCTTCACCAACTCTTTCTACTACGTGGCTCGCGTCGCCTGGTCTGAGCTACCCAGCAAGAAGCATGATGGCTCTTTCGGGGTAAAGGTGCTTCTACTTCGCAACGAAGGAGACTACTCCGACTGGTTCTTCGTGCTGAAGCGATTAGAGCAGGATAGAGAAAACACCTGGGAACGAATTGGCTTTGGATCTTTGCCGAACTTTCCTGGCCCCCTTGCTGTTCAGGATGCCCAGTTCACTGAGTGGCTGAATGTGAATTTCCAAGCCGTGTCATCGACATCTATTGCCGCCGGTCAGTTGAGGTACAGCCTGGCCAGCTCTTATTTCCAAGGGCATAGGTGGTTCAAACAGTATTTTACGGAGGACACTATGGCGATCGTTTGAAGCTTTTGGTCAAGAATGGTTCTTTCGTGCTAATAGTCATATCGCCTTTTCCAAAACCCACACAAAATATGCTCATGCTACACTGCCGACTACCAGCGCCGCAACACCCTCCTCTTCACTCCGGACGTCAATCTTCATTGTAACACCCGTCTTTGCGCTGAACGCCATCCTGATCATCGCGGCTACCTTGCCGCCGGTTATTGTCTTTCCGTAGAGCTTGAGGGTATGTGTTGTAGTTGAAAGCGCGACGTCCGTGCCCTCGAGTGGCTGCAAACTCAATGTCTTGGTGAGCTGTTCTGTTGCGTCTGTGATGCTGTTAGTACGTGCATACAATCTGTTAGGGTCTTAGGTTCGACATACCTGATAAGCTCTTCATCTCGCTCAATTGTAGTGTCTCAGTGGCAGAGTCGCCATTAGCCTGATCCCACACGTTGTCGAAACTGCCAGCGTACGCTGGAACAACGTAATCAGCGCCGTTGAGGTCCAGGTCTTCGATCTGGTACTCGTCAGGATACCCGTCACCCTCTTCAGGCTCGTTTGTATCCGGATCAATCTCCTTGCTTGTGAACTTGAGAACGTTGGTAAAGCTGGTGGCGATGTATTGCGATTCGGTCTCGAGGCGCTTGAAGGAAACGTAGACTGTGCCAGGCTCGTTGGTGGCGAGCTTCGGTGCGGGGATGAGGAATTCTTCCTCTAGCTGAACATCGCCATCGTCCTCCGGAGTGACAACCATCTCCACATCCAGAAGGACTGTGTCTGGGAGAGTGTTCTTGATGTCGTACTGAAGAACAACGTGATCCTTGAAGATATGCTTGACGGCGGTGACAACGTACTCGGTCTCGGCCTCGGTGAGCTCGATGACATCGCTCGACTTGAGGACACCACCGTGCGCCGCAAGCTCCGGGATCTTCTGGAGCTCTTCCTGGTACTTCTGAGCATTGTTTGCGATCGCCGCCGCTGCCTCCGCACCACCCTTGGGGGCAGCCTTCGCAGCGCTGGGAGCCTTGATGGTTGGTGTAGCGTCCTGTGTCTTCTTGGACAGATCGGCGGCATCTGCCTGTTCGCGCGAGACGGTAGGGATCTTTGTGATGTCGAAGGCAGTCTCGAAGGTGTCGCGAGAGTCGGAGCTGACGTACATTGCAAGCTGGTGCTCAAGAACAGGCAGGGAGAACATGGAATCATTGCGGATGAAGCTGACAGCCATGTCATCGTCCTGATCCATCAAGCGAAGGTTCAGAGCGGCACGATCACGGACTTCGTCATCAACATCGTCGAGACAACGGGTGAGAAGTACGCGCACCGACTTCTTGATCTCAGGGTCCTTCTGGCCAACACCGAACTTGGACAGTGCAGAGGTGGCAGCAGCGCGAACGATGGCGTTCTCGAGAACAACGCGGTTGTAAATGTATCGAATGTACTTGGTGGGCTGAGGTGTCGAGGGACCTTCGCGACCAAGAACGAAGAGAATGCGGACAGCAAGCTTAGTGAACTCGCAGTCCTCGATGAACTCGCAAAGTGTCGCAAGAGCGTCTTCCTTGGCCTCGGGGACAAAGCGGATGAGATCCATGATAGCCTCGACGACAGAGCGCTTGAAGTCGTAGCCTCCCTCGTCGCGCAGAATACCGCTGAGGAAAGCCAAGAAGCCGGACTGCTTCGCCTTGAACTTCAGGGCAAGGGTGCGGACAGCTTCCACGATTGTGACCTTGAACTCGTCTGTGATCTCCGCCATGAATCCGGTAATCTGCTTCATCAACCTGTCGACAGACGATTCGTTGCCCGTCTTAAGCAGTGTTGTGATGGCGAATGTAGCGATGCTGCGGTTGGAGTTGGTGATGAGCGACTCGATGTCCTGGTTGCATGTGCGAACAGCGTCAGGCTTGAACGAAGCCATCTGCGACAGTATCCTGAGCGAAGCGAATTTGGTGACGGCGCGGGGCGAAGTGAGGAACAGCTGTAAAACGTGAACGGCCTGGACGAGCTCGGCGTCGGTAACGTTGTGCATGTCGGCGATGGCCTTCGCAGCCTCGAAATTGACCATCTCGGACTTGTGGCGTAGCCAGCCGTCGAGGAGTCCCATCATGGGCTGCGGGAAGTGTCAGTATGTTATATGCTGCCGCAATGCTTCGGCGTACCTTGCGGAGGTTGGGGTCCTCCTCGGCCAGCTTAGCAGCCAGCCTGACAAGCAGGACTGTAGCAGCAGGGCTCTTAACGACACCAGCAGCCGAGTACTGCTGCACCATCTTGACGAGGCTCATCCTGTCGCCAGAGCGCATCTGGTACAACAGACCAATGGCGTGGTACTGTGTCATGTAGTTTGTGCTGGCCTGCAGAGCAGTCTGCGAGCTGCCACCAAATCCACCAAAGAATCCACCAGACTTGGCTCCAGACGCTGCCTCAGCTGCCTCAGACTGCCACCTTCGAACGACATCCTTGGCAACTGGGAGGAGATGGTACGCTGAGACGAGAGCGGCGGAGGCTACGGAGGGGTTCTTGTCGACAATGCACGTCTTGACGAGACGCTCGATTGCTTGCACGGTGGAGGCATCGATAACGCGGCACAGGGCGCGAATTGCGTTTGCGCGGTATACAACATCACTGCCGACAGAGACGTCCTTCATGATGGACGATGTGACCATGATCACGTCGTCAGCGGAGCCAGCGAGCTCCTTGATGACCAGATAGACCATCTGGCGCAGCGAGGCATCCTTGTTCTGGAACAGCTTCGAAATGCCGAAGAACAATGTGGTGGCTTCCTGGCGTCCCCAGCTCTCGCCTGTGAACAGCAGCAGCGCGAGCTTGGTGAGGATCACTCTGCATTTTCTGGGCGAAATGGGGCTCTGGTTGAAGGCGCGGGCATCCTGGAAGACGGTCGTCTTGTCGATCTGGGCAACACCGCCAACATCCTCCTGCTTCTTGTCCATGGTGGTGCTCGTGGTGCAGCTCTCACTGCGAGCTCTCCCTTAGTCGAATAAGTGTCCCCCGCCAAACGTGGCCTTTGCCTGTCGATGCAGTCGGTATGGGCGTGCAGATCCGGCGCTGCAATTGGTCGTGAACGATTGGGCGGTCGGGGAGAATGCGCCGGTGAGGACTCGGGAGAGGTTGCGTTGTGCTACCGCGGGAATTGGTCTACGTTGTGTTGCGACTTCCCAAAGTCAGTCACGTGAAACCTTGTCGCTGGGCTTACAGGGGTGGTTGCGGGCTGCTGCGCGTCTGGTCTGCAACGGGGCCTTAGCGCGCCAGCGCCTTCTTTTCCCGCATCAAGCCGCATTGTCCGCCGGGATGCATTTCTAAGACTCAAGGCCCAACAACGTCCTTCCCTCTCCCTTCTGCTCAAACCTCACACATACACAATGGCTGCCTCGATACCCCGTACTCGCTGCCTCTTTGCTGCACCAGCACGACAGGGTCTTACTGCACACCGAGCGTCGCAATGCCCCCGAACTTTTGCCACGACCTCAGACAATCCCCCAGCTGCGCCCACATCGTCGAAGCCCCAGAGGGCGAGGACCACTTTCAGCGATACTTTGAACTCTGGTCCCTCGTTCAACGACTTCGTCAACCCCAATGCGCCGCTGTCCCCCGCCGAAGCCTACGAGATCAAGACTGCTACCGTCGGTCCTGAGGGTCGTAAGAAGACCATCACACGCCTCCCTGAGTGGCTCAAGACGCCGATTCCCGTAAATCAGAACTACAAGAAGATCAAAAAGGATCTGCGCGGTCTGAATCTACACACCGTTTGCGAGGAAGCGAAATGTCCCAATATCTCAGACTGCTGGGGAGGAAGTGATAAGAGCGCGGCGACAGCAACGATCATGTTGATGGGTGACACATGTACACGTGGTTGCCGTTTCTGCTCTGTCAAGACCTCGAAGGCACCTCCGCCGCTGGATCCTCACGAGCCCGAGAACACAGCTGAGGCGCTGAAGCGTTGGGGCTTGGGATATGTTGTCTTGACGTCTGTGGATCGTGACGATCTTGCAGACGGAGGGGCCCGTCACTTTGCTGAGACAATCATGAAGATCAAGCAGAAGGCGCCAACCATGCTGGTCGAGGCTCTGACCGGAGACTACGCTGGTGATCTGGAAATGGTCAAGAAGGTGGCATTGAGCGGACTTGACGTCTACGCCCACAACGTCGAGACCACAGAGGCTCTCACACCTTTCGTCCGCGACAGGAGAGCTAAGTTCAGGCAGTCGCTTGACGTTTTGCGCACTGCGAAGGAGGCACAGCCCGCGCTCATCACCAAGACAAGTATCATGTTGGGTCTGGGTGAGACCGAGGAGGATCTGTGGGAGGCACTGAGGGGTATGACTCCACTAGACAACGAACTTGAATCTTGCTAATGGCTCCTAGAACTTCGCAAGAACAACGTCGACGTCGTCACCTTCGGACAATACATGCGCCCGACGAAGCGCCACATGGCCGTTCACGAATACGTTACCCCCGACAAGTTCGAGTTGTGGCGTCAGCGAGCTCTCGACATGGGCTTCTTGTACTGCGCCTCAGGCCCGCTCGTACGATCCAGCTACAAGGCCGGAGAGGCCTTCATCGAGAATGTGCTGAAGAAGAGGAGGCTCGGTGCAGGCAACAGCGAGGTCCCCACAACCCAGGCGGCTGAGAGCCAGACATTGTAGGGACGAGAGTGAGAGCAGATCTGTATTATATCTTGCGAGCTTGAGCGCATTCAACGAGCTATAGCTCCGTGCACTTCAACGTGTGCGTAATGGAAGGGCACTGAAGTCCAAATCGACGTCACATCGCATCTGCTTTGCAGCTAAAAGGCTGCGCTGCTGAGTGAGGCAGATGGCAGGAGCAACTGCAACAAAGGAGGGGACTACTAATACACTGACCAAGCTGCTCCATCGACCTCAAGTCTTGACCTGCGTCTCTCCACTGCGCAACCCATGAAATCACGAGTTCGAATCCTGAAGCTCGCCTCTACGCACATGGCAGCTACGAAAGTTCCAGAGAGGATCAAATCTCGGCAACGCGAAAACAACATTCACTCACCATGTTCACACTCCGGTCCGAACTGACACGAACTCTGAGTTACTCATACCAGTAATATGTCGCTCTCCATAGCGGTTGAATGCCCCACACTTTGTGCACATTCGCACCAATCTCCAAGCCCTACGAGGTTCGGCCCGCAACTCAAGCGTACCACAAGGACGTACAGCTCATTTACCTCTAGCAACCTCGTCCAGGTCAGGAAAGTGCTCATCCCTATCTTCGCAGATATCGACGCGTCCATTCTCTACCATGCCTGGCTGGAAGGGCTTCCAGGCCGCGGTGGTACTTCGTCACATCTCGGCTGGCAGAGATGTCCTCTCCTTGGCCAATCCTTGCCTTCGAAGCTACCAGATCGTGTCGATGCCGCATCCAATCGCACACCAGCAGATCTTCAGTACGATAGAGACGACGCTTTTTCACGAGCGATGGTACGTCTGACGACCATCGAACAGTAAGCATCGGCGCACAATGTAATGGGGTCTATAGCTCATACAGCTTTCGATCCGTTCTCAGCAAGATTCGACCCTGCCGACCTCGCATCAAGACGCCAATAGGATTCCTCGTCACGATTGGTGAACGAGAAATGATTCTGCTTCCTGCTCCTCGCCCAGCTCCTGTCTTGATCAGCGAGTCTGCACACTGTCATTATGCCCCCAGGAAGTATGCCGGTCTTGCCAGGCTACAGTTGCACTCACCGTGTCCATCGTGGCACTGGTCGTACCGCTCCCCCACTCAAGACACTATCGATTTCCTACACTCTGGAGGACTAGCAAAGAAACGTCCCTGCAAACACTGGATCCGCAAGCCCGAAAGGGCCGGACAAATCGCTATCTGTGCCTGGTATGAATGGCAGCACACTGCGACAGGTGTGAAGACTGTGAAACGAACGAGGCGAGCTGCTACTCGATCAGAAAGACCTATCGTGAGATCGGATTGAGACGTTGGTTTGACATAGTATGAGGCATAATGTAGCGACCAATAAAGCTATATCCGACAATTCGGTTCCCAGGCGAGCTGCATATGCCTTCCGCTCGGATCGCACCCGTCAGCACCGCTCACCAGCTCTCAGGACACGGAATTTGGAGGCATGAGCAATGCTGTGCATTTAAGGTGCTTGAATCAGGGTTTTGCCAATACTGCGTGCATCCTACTACAACTTCTTGCAGCGACCATCAATTACTGAAAATCACCTCCAACTTCACACCGCGAGAGGTTTCATATCTCCTCTGCATTGCTCACTTCTCTTCACATGCTCTTCTGTCTATTTAAGTCTTTGTCGTTGTAATAATTCCGCATTCAGGACCTGGGAAGAACTTGGGAACGACAGTGAAGCATTTGCTCATACTCACATCGGCAGGGCGCAATACTGTTTGCCGCATCTTTACAGCACTGTAACTTCGTCGAGGACTCGCGTTCTTGTGCCTCGAGCAGCGCCACGTGGCACGGTCCAGGTGCACAGCCACCGCGTAACCTGTTTGAAGATGTACATCATCAGCGAGCTCGCAGCAGCGTTGTTCTTGTGCACCACTTTGTCTCGTGCAAGTTACATTCCACAAACTCCAGTGAATACTGAAAACTCCATAAGCACTATGTCTACGCCATCAGGATTCAGAAATGTTGCATACTTTGTGAATTGGGTACGTTCATTCACCAATGTCTAGCATCAACACCATACAAAGCTAACCGAATCAGGGAATCTACGGACGCAACTATCATCCACAAAACCTACCCGCCGAGGAGCTAAGTCACGTACTTTACGCTTTCGCAAATGTCCGACCAGAGTCTGGAGAAGTCTACTTGACTGACCCCTGGTCGGACACAGACAAACACTACGAGCATGACTCTTGGAACGACGTTGGAACCAACGTGTACGGCTGTGCGAAACAGCTTTTCCTACAGAAGAAAAAGAATCGCCAAATGAAGGTGTTGCTCTCTATCGGGGGGTGGACATATTCTTCCAACTTCGCCCAGCCAGCGTCCACACCTCAGGGTCGAGCAAGGTTCGCCAACAGCGCGGTAGATCTCATGATGAATCTCGGCTTCGACGGCCTCGACGTCGATTGGGAATACCCTCAAAACGACACCCAAGCAAATGACCTTGTCAACCTCCTCGCTGAAACCCGCAAAGCCCTGGACGCCTACGCGTGCGAACACACTCCAGACGCGCACTACCTGCTCACCGTTGCCTCGCCCGCCGGACCAACGAACTACAACAAGATGCGTCTCGCTGAGATGGACAAGCATCTCGATTTCTGGAACCTCATGGCGTACGACTACGCCGGGTCTTGGGATAGCACAGCAGGCCACCAAGCGAATTGGGCCCCGGACGCTGGGAACAGCACGTGCACACCGTTCTCCACCGCGCACGCACTCCGCGACTACATCGCCGCCGGTGTGCCTGCGCACAAGATCGTGGTCGGTGTGCCGCTCTACGGCCGCTCGTTCACCAACACTTCCGGTCCCGGCACTGCATATTCAGGGCTTGGCGAGGGGAGTTGGGAGCGCGGCGTGTACGACTATAAAGCGCTTCCGGCCAATGGCTCAGATGTGTATTCTGATATGAAGGTGGGCGCGAGCTGGAGCTACGATAATAACACAAGGACGATGGTGAGCTATGACACGCCCGAGATGGTGCGGTTAAAGGCGCATCAGATTCAGCAAATGGGGTTGGGGGGCGCAATGTATTGGGAGAGTAGTGGGGATCGGAAGGGTGAGGGGAGTTTAATCTCAACGGTGAGTCTCCGTTATCCGTCGTGAGAGAATTTAAGCTAACGAGTACAGTTCGTAAAGAGCATAGGTGGCGTGGGCGCGCTGGATCAGAGCCAGAATGTGCTGAATTATCCGGCGAGCAAGTACGACAATCTTCGTGCTGGGTTTCCGAATGAATGACTCTTGGGGGTCGAGCAGTGTGGCGCCGTGTTTGGTGTCGGCGTGTTTCCAGCGTTTGGTATGAATGCAACGGCTTTGGTAGCACATGTATGAGCGAATAGTCATGTTGAGAAAATGTCGATGAGTCAATCTGATCTGATTCGGCGTCTGTCTATCTTACACCAATGCTCGTGGGGTCATGCTACCACCAACGCCGTCCAATGCTTATTTTGTACATCATAGCTCACAACAGTGCCTTACTCACATGTCAAACATGTTCTCGTTCTTCTTCCTCCCCTTCCTGCCTCCACTGCCTCTGATCTTTCTGTCCTTGTTATACCTTCCATCTTTGTCACCATAGCGCTTGCCAGCGGTAGTAACCCGATCCTGCCCAGCATCCACCACCTGACCATCCTGCTCAGCCACCCCGACCTCAATAACCATCTTCTTCGGCTGCCTGATCCTGCGACCCTTGCGATCAAACTCCTCATTCGGCTTGCCCAGGCGCACAGACCGCGGAATCCTTGTCTTCGCACCAAGCGCCCACAAATCGCCCCAGCGGGACTTCTTCGCATCGCGGAACGCTTGCTTACTGAAACTGCGCGGAACTGTCCAACGCTCGAGCGTGCCGGCGGGTGTGCACACATCGAGGATGATATGTCCCCTCCTCTTAAGCGCGGGAAGTATCATTCGTGGCAAGGCGAGGGGATTGATGTCGCCGGGCTTGACGAGCTCGGGGTTCTCGGGATCCTCAGGATTGGCGAAGAACTCATGGCCAACGAAAGCCCTGTCGGTGGCATCCTTGCCTTGCGATACACCGCGCCCGACGAGGTCGTGCTCTGGCAGGCGTTGGTCCCGACCGCGCTGCACGGCGAGGTAGCTGAATTGCACGTCCTCGTGGTTGCGGTCTTTGGCGTTAAGTATACGCTGCAAGTAGGGCGGGCGGATGTATCGTTGGGTGAAGAAGCAGAAGTCCTTGCGGCCGGGGGATTTACCAGGCGTTTGGTACATAGGGCATGCGGAGTGGTTCGTGCAGGGCGCGATGATCATGCCTGTCTCCTTGTTTGTGAACCTGGTCTCTTCTTCGGGACGGGAGACTTGCTCGTCCAGTGGTGTCTCGATCTCGGTGCTGTGGGGCGAGGAGATGTGGCGTTCCAGGAGCTGCAAACGAGCTGCGGCGATGACTTCGAAACCCCGTGGTAGGCCCTTTTCGATCAGGATCAGAACACCGCCCTGAGGATTCAAGAGCGACCAGTACTTGGAAACCTGGTCTTTGCGTAGATATTCTTGCTTCAACGGCCAAAGGGTGTGCGGCGCGATGATCACGTCGTAAACCTTGCGAGGTTGCGAGGTGTTGGCTTCTTCTTGGGAAGTGATATGCTCTGGAAGACGAGGGATGAACGTGGTGTTGTCGAGAAGACGGCTTGCGCGATGGCGAAGGGTATCGGAGCTCGTGAGAACCGTGGCCTTGCCTGTCGGGGCAGTCTCGGTGCTCCCCTTGGGTTGCGCTTCCTCTGATGTGGGCTCTTCTACTGCGCCTTCCCAAGACACCTCTTGCTTGCTCTCCCACTCTGCCTTCAAGATCTCCTGCCATGCAAGCACACCAACACCACCAGAGCCGGCGTCGAGGATTGCTCCACCCTTCTTTGCTAGCATGTGTTCGATCCAAGGTGTACCGAGACGACGCCGAACTTCGACTAGTGCGCTCATGACACTTGCGTATGTTCCAGGCTGCACAGCAGCCATGTATGCATCCGCCTCGATATTGCCCATCTCGCCCTGCGAAGGGTCGAGTGCGATCGGCTTCTGCTCCTTGCCTAATCTCGCAGGCGGCGTGCTCGCCGAGTAGGGTAGTCCTCGACCTCCGAAGATGCGATTCGCTGATTCGGCAAGGTGCTTGTGGTTTGCGCGTGTAAGCAGTTGTGCGGTGGGATCGACGAGCGTGTCCTTCGGAAGGAACACAGTGGACGGCGAAGGCTTGAAGCGACCGGCGATGGTCATGGGATGGGCGCGCATGAATGATTCCTCTTCTTCGGCCTCTTCATCCTCCCACTCCTCCAGCTCTTCATGCCGTATGCGACTCTGCTCGTAGACGTTGTCGTGGAATGTTGCTGCCTTCTGCTCCCTGTACGCCTCCCACTCTTCTGGTGTCATTGACTGTTCGTCCTCTTCCTCCTCGAGATCAAACTCCTCTTCCTCGTACAGATCAATCTCCTCAAGCTGGCCATCTTCGCCTTTTCGTAGCAGGACTGTCGAGCCATCTGGTTGTTCTTCAACGATGATCTCCTCCGGTCCCTTGTCGGTCGCCAGTAGCTCCTCGGCTGTATCCACGAATATGGGCGGCCCGTACAGTCTCTCATATAGCGCAAACTCCTCCGCATTCAGATGGTCTCGTGGCAAAAAGTCGCGAAACTGTTGTCTTGCATTTCGTACATTGACTTCGATGTTCACTCTGTGTACTGCTGGGTCCAATGAAGGTTCCTCCGCGCCCGCAGCTTGGTCTTGGGCCTGCTGCTGACGACGCAGGGTCGTCGTGGAGAGCGTTCGTCGCTGCGTGAAGACGATGGTTTGCGCCGGTCGCAGTGCAAGGGT
Source organism: Didymella pomorum (assembly GCA_022225945.1). Lineage (NCBI taxonomy): Eukaryota > Fungi > Ascomycota > Dothideomycetes > Pleosporales > Didymellaceae > Didymella > Didymella pomorum. The sequence continues at coordinate 865,778 of JAKJXN010000002.1, read as the reverse complement.
TGATCGTGGTAATCGTGCATTGCGGGCATTCGTGATGGCGAGATTGAGGCGGCATGATGCGCAAACGGACTGCAGACCCCTTACTTTCAACATATTGACGTCTTGAGGTTAGATAATGTCGAGCGCTCCAACCTCACGGAGGAGAGAAAGTTCGCCGCATTCACTGCCAGGGTCCACGCTAGAGACGCGCGCTCAGCCAATCATGATGGACGCGTTGAAGGCGAACGCGCGACAATCGTCAAGAGACCATCTTCGAGCCTCAGATTGCTTCAGCTACGGTCCTGTTGAGCTCCATAGGTGCAGAAGGAGAGGATACAATGCCAACTCCTCAGCTCGTTCGACGACAGGTACGTTTGCCGCATGAGTCGCGGATAACGCACCTGCAGGAACGTCGGCCGCTGCATTAGCACGACCAGAGTGGATTCTCGAGATGCTGACAGTCCAGCTGAGATAGCCAATTGTAACGACTTTCTAACGATGTCACAAGAATTGGTGCTGATCATTGCTGACTGCCCAGGTGCCATTATCGGCGTCGGTAGCCACCTTCCGGAGATATGAATGCTCCACCCCACCATAATACCATAACATTAGGCACAACCTTACGCCGCCTTTTTGCATCAGACTTGAGATCGTAAGATCGGTGTCCGCTTTCTAGAGATTATTCGTTTGAATTCATCCCTCAACACGCTTCTGCAACAATACTGTGTCACCAGTTTCTAGCAAACCACGTTACTAGCCTTGCAATCCCAGTTGAGCTCTCCACATAGGTTTGCCTACTTGAGTTGTCGAACTGCTGTCACAATGGGTTCCATCTCCGAAACTTTCGACTATGCGTCGTTGAAAGAGCTATTAAAGGACACAAAAGCGGACATCTTGCTTCCTAGTGATGGCCAAAAGTATGAGGACATCATCCAGAGATGGAGCGAGAGCTGCGTGAAGAGAGCTGTACGTCATGTTCACTTACCCTTATTCCATGGAATCCACAAAGTTGCCGATTATCGTGTTGACCAGATCATTGAAGCCTTACATACTGACGTCCGTATAGTCAGCAGTAGTAGCAGTCCAGTCTACTTCAGACGTCTCAGCAACACTGGAGCAGGTCCGCAAGCACAAACTACCGTTCACTGTCCGAGGAGGTGGCCACTCGACCTCAGGCGCTGCCTCGATTCAAGATGGCCTGGTCATTGACCTGTCCAAGATGCATGGCGTCACTGTGGATCCTGAAGTCCGCACCATCACCGCAGAGGGCGGTACCATCTGGGAGGACGTCGACAATGCCGCCGCAGAACACGGACTCGCAACGGTCGGTGGCACCGTGAATCACACTGGAGTCGGCGGCCTGACACTTGGTGGCGGTTATGGCTACTTGTCCGGCAAGTATGGACTGACCATCGACAACTTGCTCTCTGTCGAGATTGTCCTGGCCTCAGGCGAAGTCGTCACAGCCTCCAAGACGGAGAACGAAGACCTTTTCTGGGCGATCCGGGGCGCAGGCCAGAACTTCGGCGTCGTGACCAAGTTCACATTCCAAGGTTATCCTCAGGAGAACCCCGTCTTTGCAGGCCCGCTTGTCTTCCCGCCCACAGCACTTCCCAAGATTGTGGAGTTCATGAACAAGTTTCATGAGACGAATGATGGAAACCAAGCACTACTCGTTGCATTCAGCTCTCCTCCACCAGCGAATGCTCCCGTCATTCTGACACAAATGTTCCACAACGGCACCGAAGAAGAAGGCAAGAAAATCTTTGCAGACCTATTCGCCCTCGAGCCCCTCGCAAACATGTCAGGCATGGTACCCTACAAAGTTCTCAACAGCCTCCTGAACGTCAGTGCCGGCTTCGACGGGCGCAAGCTCTTCGGTGGCGGCGCATTCAAGCTGCCTCTCGAACCGTCTTTCGTGCAGAATGTGTACAACGAGTTCCAAGCTTTCGTAGAGAGTAAAGAGAATTTCGCTGTGGCTCAGAGTATGATGCTGTGGGAGGTTGTGCCGTACAAGAAGGTCATGGAGGTTAAGAACGAGGAGACGAGTTTCGCGAACAGGGGCGACTATTATAATGTTGCTACTATGTTCAAGTGGTACGCTCTCAACTTGCTCCCCGTTTTACAGTACACTCACTAACGTTGCTCAGGTTCGATCCCACCCTTGACACTGAGATGCGGACGTTCTCACGCTCGCTGCTGAAGAAGGCCTCAGAAACCGCGGCTGACAGGTCGAAGGATGGAGGAGTGGGTCAGTACGGTAACTATGCGAGTGAAGACGTTGCGGCGAACGAGATATTTGGTGAGAATGTGAGAAGGCTGGAGGATCTGAAGCAGAAGTACGACCCGGACAACCTCTTCAGCTACGGGACGAAGCTTACGCCGAGGCCGCTGGTGGTTGTAAACTAAGCTCTTCGCCAATGATACATGGCAATGCGTTGCACAAAGAAGAAGATCGGACTAAGGGTTCGTAAGATTGGGCATAACGTCAAGCCATACCCACGCAGATCATTCCCTCCAAGCACGGCCCATAAATCTCAGCCTTTTCTCGTTCTCACATCATTCCAGATGTACTCATGGTTGTCTTGCATGCATTTGTAGCACGCCAGCCATGCTGCGCCGCCTCCACAGCTCCTCTGATCTCCAGTATGCCGTCCTCGCCCGCATCATCTCCTCCTCAGACGTCCTTCATAAGCTCCTCCAACTCCTCATCGCTATCCCACCCGCCGCCACCCCGTCGGTTCACCACAATCTTCTGCTCCTCCTTCTCATTTTGCTCCGCAACTGCACCAAGGATATCCTTCAGCTGGTCTTCTGAGACCTTCTGCCTGATCTGCCCTGTTCTCGCCAACATGATGAGGCGGTTCTCGATGTCTGTTGCGCGGGACTCTTTGACGAGGCGAATACGGCCGAGGCGGTCGGCGGCGTCGGGGGTCAGTATCTGGGAGAGGATGTGTTGGCGCTGGTCGGCTGGGGTGCATTAGCTGCTTGTTCATTGTCGTGCTCGAGGCTGAGCGAGAGCTGGTAGCGTCGAGACGGCTTGGGAGTAGGAAGATGGTGGTTCGAACGTACATTCTTGTTGTCTGCGCACGTGTTAGCAATGCGCACGGTATTGTACATCGAGGCTGTCTACCTCCGCTGGTCCTGCTCCGAGCCTTCGCCGCCGGCCGGGCTGCCTCGTCCACCGCCCTGCTGTTGCAGCTGCTGCAGGCGCGCTTGCCTAATCTGTTCAAGGTCGGCGTCAGACATTGTGGGTGTGTTTGTTGTGTTGTTTGGGCTGCTGTAGAAAAGTGTGGATGACGTGCGGGGAAGTGAGGCCTCGGGGGTCCGATGGTGGTGGGGCAAGAGATGGACTTCACCAAGCTCGAACACAAGGCAAACATTTACGGATTGGCACAACTCATTATCGGGCTAAGAAGCTCTTGCGTTCACAAACATGACGGAGATTATTAATCAGTCAAGGATAAGGCATACCTTATGAGCATCCAAGCACGCACATCACACGAAATCATGGGAGAAGGTTGGGAACAAAGGAGACTGTATTGTGAAGTAAATCACCATCGTCGACCACCAACTCCGGACGCAGACGCAAGGTAACAAGCTAGACAACCTCTACACACCCCCGGAAGCGGCCCCTCAAGAAGTCCTTCCGACCGTCTAGCCATCAACCAATACGTCCTCCTGTCTGCCACTCATCCGCCTGCCGAGCCACCGCTCCAGCTATGTTTGCAATTTAGATGTGTTTCGTCCCCTGAATATCTTGACCTCCCCACAAGCTGGCAGACCATACCGAAGGGAAGAACGCACGAAGGAAATGCTGTAGGAAACCACGCAATGAAGACAAGGAAAGGGCAGAATTAATGCAGAGTAGCGCCGAAGAACCAGTGATCATCCGGGAAATGTCCAGTAGAGCTGTGCTCAGCGTCCAAGAATTAGGTGTCGTGCTGACGAAAATCATATGCTGAGTAGTGATGATCGCCTGCCGTAACGCCGTGAGAGTTGAGATACCGCATGGGATAAGCTTCCAGTTACCAAGACAGTCGCCAGAAACCCGAGGCCGTAGTAGTTGCAAGACCCCGAAAAGTCCTGCCAGGTCCTGAGTGGGTCTCCGACGAGTAAAATCCCGTTTGATGATCGAATAGGTGCGGATGCCGTCCAAAATGTTGCCAGGACAGCATTGCCGCATTTCCCATTCATTGGTGTGAGCCGATTCGAATGAGCCGGTTAACACAAGAGAGTTGAGATGACGAATCGAAAGCCGCATCAAGAATCAGTAGCCGCCAGATGCATACTGGTCCCCGCCACGCTTATTAGCTGAACGAAGCTGCCTGCAAAGAGAATCAGAGGTTAGTAAGTTCTGACTGTGGCGTCCTCCGCGCAAAAGCGTTATCGAACACCAAACGCAGAGGAAGGGGTCCTTACAAGGATCAGATATATCGAACTCACATTCCGGTGCCCTCCTGGCGTGCATTGACCGGTCCACGCTTGGTGCCGGCCGCAGTGCCAGCGTTGGCAGCGGCTGTGGTGGTGACGTGGCGTCCGCGGCCCTTGTCATCCTCCTCGCCCTGACCCTGACCAGCAGCCTGGGCGATGGCCTGGGCATTCTTCTGGTACTTGTAGACGGTCCAGTCGAAGACGTAGTCGTACTGGAAGCCCTCACGAACGAAGAGGTCGCGGAAGATCTTGCGGAGGTAGGAGTAGTCGGGCTTGTCATCGAAGCGGAGCGAACGGGTGTAGTTCAGGTAGATGGCGAACTCGTTGGGGAAGCCGCGGCAGAGAACCTCGGTGGGAGTGGTCATCTTCTTCTCCATGATGCGGTCGTACTTCTGCTTCTTGGTAGCCGCCTTAAGACCCTGCCATGGCAGAGAGCCGCGGCAGAAGTAGAGCATAACGTATCCAAGGGACTCCATGTCATCACGGCGGGACTGCTCTGCTGAAAGTTAGTATATACGGTAAGGTGGGGAGATTAAGCAACACGTACCGACACCCAAGTGGGTATTGATGGAAGCGTAACGAGCAGTACCAGTCAGGTTCTTGTTCTCTCTGTACGGGATGTGGAAGTGGGTCTTGGGATCACGGTACTTCTTGGCGAGACCGAAATCGATAACGTTGACCTGGTTGCCACGCTTGCCGATACCCATGAGGAAATTATCAGGCTTGATATCACGGTGGATGAAGGACTTGGCGTGGATGTACTCGATGCGGGAGATGAGCTGATCGGCGAGCAGGAGGACGGTCTTCAGCGAGAACTTGCGGTTGCAGAAGTTGAAGAGATCTTCCAGGGAGGGACCGAGCAGATCGAGGACCATGGCGTTGTAGTCGCACTCAGTGCCGAACCAGCGCACGAAGGGAATACCAACACCGCCGGCGAGGGACTTGTAGACACGGGCCTCATACTCAAGCTGAGGGTGCTTAGCCTTGACACTTTCGAGCTTGATAGCGATCTCCTCGCCCGAGATGATGTTAGTGCCTGCGGAAGGTTAGTTGAGACGAGGATCCAGGCAAGCTTTGTAACGCACCGAGGTAGATGTCACCGAAGGAACCGCTACCGATTTTACGACCGATTCTGTACTTGTTGCCGACGCGAAGATCCTGCGACAATTAGCTGCTGGCCTTGTAGTGCATCATGCGGACTCTGCACGCTGATGCAGAGCTGCGGGGTTGCCGTACCATTGTCGTCATGGCTGCTGATGGGTCAACCTTAAGGAGGCTGGCCTGCAGATGATGTGTTGGTTGTAATGGGGACGTCGGGCGAGACGCAGAGGTGGAGGTGGTTGTGTTGTTGTCGTGGAGGTGAGGTTCAGCCTGCTGGGTGGACCGGTCAGTATGAGGCTTTTGCCAAAGAAGGCGGTGAGTAAGCCGGTGCGGGCAAGCGAATCCGCCGACCAGGGAGGTAGCGCAAGCAGCAGTGAAAGGTATGAGGGATCACGGTTGTGTGAAGGTACGAACCGCTGTTGTGGGGGATAAATAGGCACGGGCGTGGAGGCAGGTAATGGGTAGGGCGGGACCTTGCTCGCTGGGCTGGATTGGACTTACAGGGCGTGAATGGGCACCAACGATTACGGCACCGGGGATACTGGGAGAAGGCTGCGAGCAGGAAATCGTTTACTGCTAGACGCGGTACGGAAGGCGGCTGCACAGAACAGCAACAGCCCAGAGAGAAGCACAGCAGTGGAAATGCGGGAGAGCAGGTAAAGGTAGGAGACGGGTGGTGTTCTGGAAGGCGTAGCCACACCCTCACGCGCGGGCGCCAAGGACGACGCTACCACTTTCCGCACGGCGAGCACAGCGCCCTGCGTTCACGCTCCGAAAGAATTACCACCCAGCTACGACCTGCGCTCAAGCCTTTACGTCGTCCGCAGCCAGGTCAACGCTGCCGGACTGCTTCAAGCGTTTCAAGTGCCGCAAACTGCTGGCCGCCCCGTGCCGAGGCCTTGTGTTCCACGAGACACTGCCCCTTTATGCATTCTCCACTATCTCACATCATGAATATGCGCTGCCCAATATAGCTGCATTGCTCTGCATGTTGTTCTGCTGGACAAACGACGAGAATTTGGAACGATCTGGCAGCAACTCTCCGGCCAGATCGATCTCACAGGCTAAGATCGGCCTACCGCAGCACCTCTGGCTTCAAAGCTTGAGCGTCCTAATGTGACATCGGCGGAGATGTTGACGGTGCCCAGCCACCGAGGCAATTGAAGGGTCTGCAGCGGGCGTTCTCGACAATAATCGATTATCCATTTGCTCTGCCATTCCGACCGAAGACACCACCAGTCAGGGTCGCAGACCTGATGTCGGTGGCTTGCACTGCATACATGCTTGACAGCTGTCATGCTTCTCACTGGAACGGCTCAGCGTCTCAATGCAGCGTGCAGGTGACGAGCTATACGTCTTAATTGTTGCTAGGCCACGAGCAAATACGTACAAACGGCTCGTATCGTTCTTGTTGCACCTGGTCTTGTATCCAGTCTCACTGCGCCGCATACCAGCATTCTGGTCTGTAACAAATATCGATTTCACTAAGATATGTGCTGGCCTGAAATGGTTTCGGGGCTTTATCTCGAAAGCGCTTCGAAGCCGTCTGCTTGCACTTGCTGCGTCGAGGTGCTTCTACGACACAATATGGAAGTCAGGCTGCCTAGTGTGTCTGACCTTACAGCTTGCGTCAACAATTCGAGAACACTATTCTTGAAGATTTCTAGCTGCGGTATCGTCGAACGATTGTCTGACTGGTATGGGATTGTGTTCCAGCGGACGAGTAATTGTAAGCAACGATCGCTATACGCCCTCGATCTTGTTGAGCACCATGTGCTCTTTGCCCCAGTGAACGTGGACGGTTGTGCGAAGCTCGTATGATAATCGAGAGCCTTAGACGTGAAAGTCATGTACCAGAAAGGTATCATTGAGAAGTAGGACATGACGTTCAATCAAGCTTGCATTGCCAAAGTCTATACAGCCACTCCAAAGTGGAGCGTTTCCGGCAGCCTCCGCATACACGGCTATTGTACAGTGCCTCTCGTGGTATCATGGCTTCCCATCATCGTGCGTTATCGAATCTAGTGGGCGGGCGAAGCGTTCTTGACAGCCGGGTTGCGGGGGTCATTCTTGTACTCATCAGCTAGTTGGTGTTAGCCTAGTTCCATCTCCAGAGACCCTCGGTCTCGATGTTGGCAGCACTGACCCTGGCCCATGGCGTTGGCAGCAGCGTTGACACCGTAGAGGATGACAAGGCCTGTGTGATTCGTTAACAATGTCCGGTGCGTGTCCAGGTCCTCTCCCATCTCGTCCAATTGCTCCCGATCATTCCCGATCCAGCTTCCTTCTCTTCTTCAAAATTGCTCGTTTGGCGTTCTCGACGTACCGGAGACGTAGAATGGCCACATGGGCTTAGCTACAATCGAACATTCGTTAGCTGTGACTCGCGGCTTCCATTGCGCTCCGATGAGCTGCGCGACCTGACATACCGACTTGCGCGGGGAACTTGCGACCGAGGAGAGGCATGTTGACGTGTGATGGAGCGACAATGGATGGGTATGCGGGTGCCGTGGGTGATGGGGATCGATGGGCTGTTGCGGTCGAAGCTCGAAGTTCTGAATGCTTGGCGGACACGAGGTCGGCGCTTTTGGAAGGTACGGCCGACACTTGAGCATTGTTTACACCCCTCCGCATAGTACCCCACATCTACAACACGAAGAATACATTCGCGGATACACTGCAAGCAGCGCAGATATAGACTGGCAACATGGCATCGGCATTGGAAGGCTGCGTTGCCTCGCTGCGCGCCAGCATGCAGAACCTCGATTCGACCATCAACATCCTCGATGACGGTGTGAGCGACATGCCGCGACTGGCCAAGGTGCTACAAACAACACGGGTGCGGACAAACTCAAGACGGAAACAAAGTCGCGACACATCATGCTGACTGCCACAAGCACTTTGAGCTGATCTCCGAAACCGACCTCCAAACAGCGCAAGGCGCATTGCTCTCAGAAATCCGCCCAGAAGTCGACAACCTCCTAAAGCGCGTTGAGAACTATCTGGACAAGCTGGAGCGCCGCGAGCAGTCTCTCATTGCGAAGTGCGACTTGAACGACGGCCGACTAGGTCGCGACAGCACAGGAGGCTCAGCTTCAAGACCTGCGAGTCGAGTAGCGGCAGGCCGAAGCAACGCAAGGGCGGCGAGCGCACAGCAAGAATTGAGGTTCAAGCAACTGAAGGCGAGAAGAGACAGGTTGAGCTACGCTGTGGAGACGCTGGAACTGCAGGCAAAGCAGAGGGAGAGGCAGCTGAGGATGAGCATGGCGGCACCTCAGCAGTTTGACGACTACTAGATGGCTCACGACAGGCATGATGAAGAGAGCGCATAGGACCAGCGTTTGTGTTTGAGATACCCCTGCAATTGATTGCTGTCTTCACCTCACCGGTGCGGTCTCCCCCTCATCTGGACGCAAATAGGGCTACGATTCTCCCAGACAACGGCCAGCCAAGACACGAGACTAACCATGGCCCATCTTTGCGGATGGCTCAGCGCTGTTGCCCAGTTCTTCGAGGCCCGATACAAGTACGCATTCACTTTGTGCGAGAGAGGCGAACGCGAGAAGGCAGAAGCACTGTCTCATGAGATGTCGATGGAGCCTGCCTTCGAGAAGCTGCATCATGCCGGATGCCACTCTATTCTTGCATATGCGTCGACGAGACCCTGTAAGTACAAAGCTCACTACGTCGACCATGTCCGCCGCTAACTTTGTTAATGAACATGCAAAGCGTGCTTTGCACCTCTACAAGGCTCTCTATGATGATGTCGGTCCCGCCATAACACTGCGATTCGTCTAGAGCGCCAGTAAGCATGGATCAAGGACGCGCAGGCTATTCATGACACGATCCTCAATGAGGAGTACGAGAGGGAGTCGGACGAAACGTCTCATGGCGATGAGGAAGGGATGGACAAGGAAGGACTTGAAGGGACAGCAGTGTCGTCTTCAGCATCATAGACAAGGGAGAAGCCGTCTGCCAGCCCAAACGAGCTCAGGCAACAAAATGCGAAGCGAACTTGTTCATTGCGGTGCTGAGCATTGCCGCGCCTCAGCAGTGCGACGGCCGACGGAGAGACTACAACGGAGAGACTATTCGTAAAAAGACCAAACCGCATCTGAGACATCTCTGCAATCAAGTGCTGTACCGTCGCATTGCATTACATTTTGAAGCTTGAACGCTGTTCTGCTATCAACATGATCGGGGAATAGGTCGTGAAGAACACAACACTGTGTAAGACCTGAGCTGAACGCGGTATGGAAGGACGTCGATTCCGCTGAGATGTATTCGTATTCCATTCTGATGTGTTTCGAGGTCAGATCAACAGCAGTGGAGATGTAAGTGCCGCGCTAGCGCCTAAACTTCGGCAGAACCCGCAAATCCGTTGGACGCATCTTCACATCTCAAGCTTCGGCCCACCAGCCATTGCCATCCTCACACCCCTCCATCCATCATGAGCGCCCTCCGCATTGCCCGTTCCGCCCTCCGCGCGCGCCCTGCCGCCATCGCCCGCCCCATTCAGCGCCGTGGATACGCTGAGGTCGCCTCGGACAAGATCAAGCTCTCCCTAGCTCTGCCTCACCAGGTACGCACCGCCCGCGCCTGCCGCATCTCGAAGATGACGTTGGAGCGCTCCTTCCTCCTGAATTGCATGCTGACCAATTGATGCGCAGACTGTCTTTAAGTCCCAGGATGTGTATGTCCACCGCCAGCCCGACCGAACCCGCAATGCGAACGAGCGATTACTGACATGACGGATTCTGCAGCGTCCAGGTCAACCTTGCCGCCGAGACCGGTGATATGGGTGTCCTCGCCAACCACGTTCCTTCCATCGAGCAGCTGAAGCCTGGTCTGGTTGAGATCATCGAGGAGAGTGGCAGCAACAAGCAATTCTTCCTGTCCGGTGGATTCGCCGTTGTCCAGCCCGACTCCAAGCTCAGCATCAACGCCGTCGAGGGTTACCCGCTCGAGGACTTCAGCGCCGATGTACGAATACCCGGAGATAGAGTGGAAGCGCGCAAGCTGACAGAGAACAGGCCGTCAGGAACCAGATCGCCGAGGCCCAGAAGATTGCCAGCGGCAGTGGCAGCGAGCAGGACATCGCTGAGGCTAAGATTGAGCTTGAGGTTCTCGAGAGCCTGCAGGCCGCCCTCAAGTAAACGTGTATATAAGCGACTAGGAGCATGACGATGCGGTATGTATAATATCAAGCCAAGCTGGGCTGTGTTATCATGGCAGTGAGGACCCTCGGTGTGTTCCAATTTTACACCAGGCGCGGCACACGCGACTTGCTTTCACAGGAATTGATAGAAGGTGCATTTTGCGCGAGCCCGAAGCTTTGTTTACCACGCGCTTTCGTCTCCGCCACCGCTCCTCACTTACCGTAATTTGACGGCCTTCACTCCAGCACCACCCCTCACGCACCTTATCTCTATCTTACAGGTCTTCTTGCCTTCTCCAATTTACATCTCCTACTTACTGTTCTTTATAACGAGCTAAGCACCAGCATTTCACGCCTCACCTGACACCGTCACTCTCTTGATAGCGTCCCAGATGCGCCGAGGCTTTGAACAGCCCACGTCAAGCTCTGCATCCCGATCCAGTGGTACGGGTCCTCGCGAGCACACTCAGCGCACGAGACAGGGCCGCAACGACGCCCCGGTGCAAGCAGACTCTATCACAGCTCGACACAGGTCGTCTAACCAGCCGAGCTTGGCTCTGCCGCAGCAGTCCAATGACATCCAGCCTGCTCCATCTGGACGCAAGTCGCCGGCATACCTTGAAGGCAAGAACCACTATGGTCAGATCCTGGACAACGTCGATCACCCCTACCGAAGGTCAAAGGTTACGGGAAGCGCACCCCCCCCAGATTGGTGCTACCTCTGAGAATCGACCACGAACCTCCGGGTCTTTCTAGTTCAAGACCCGTCCAGAACCCAAAGCTGAGCCTGAGCGAGGGGTCACTATGCCGAATCCTTCTCCGCCACCTTTACCCCCAAGAACGCCAGTGAAGCCAGTCTCGGTACGGGCCGCAAAGGACTTCTTTGAGAGCAAAGCGTCGCAGAACGGATCAGCTCCTCCTCTCCCGCCTCGGCGAGCTTCTGCTGCAGTCATGGGCGCAGTCTCCAGGAGTGCCGCAAGAGAAAAGCAAGCAGCCTTTCTCCCCGATTTTCGTTCCAAGAACGAAGTCAGTCAACCTGCATGCATCCCAAGCCCATCAACGCGCATCGCTATACGTTCTGAGTCTGACATGATACTCTCCATGCCACGCCCGCCTGCAGACGCCTCTTCCCAGGTTGGGTCTGCCCAGCGTACGAATCCTTTCGCTCGCCCGAAGAGCGACTATGTGGCTCCAAAGGTAGTTCTTCGCAACGCCACCGCGCCTAATGACTCCCATGTCTATGACGACGCCTCGTTGTCTGATCCGTCCGAACATAAGCATGGAAGGAGAAAGTCAAACAATATCTTCGAGACCACTCTTCGAGACGCAAAGCCATTAGGGTATGAGCGACGGGCTGTTGATGACAGCTCGGCTCTGGATGAAGCCTCCAATGCGCCACTCAATCCGCTTGAACATGCAAACAGATCAAACGATCGTCACACCTACGAGTCTGTGTCAGCAGCTGAGAGAGATGAAGGCGCAACTGAAGAAGCACCACTTGCCCACACGCAAGCTCGGCGTACGAAATCTGGTCGCTATGTTCGAAAAGCTTCCGAAGACAACACCGGATCCGAAGCTAAGCGAGTACGGGGTCGTAAGTCTCGCAATGCTCCTCTTGCGGACGAGACGTCTTCGATCAGTGTGGGTACAGGATCAAAATCTCGCAAATCCTCGGCGACCGACATCGATCCATTGCTCAGCTCATACCTTGATGGCAGGCCAGACAGCGTCCTCCAAAGGATTGCGGACATCGCTTCCAACAGCTATAGTCACGATGGTTCGAGTTCTACGCCATCTATCTCGCGCCACAGTACAGCTCCTGGGCCTGCGCCACAGACCGGTGTCCACCGCGTTGCAGTGCCAGAACACGTGGACTGGCGCGGCGCATACGGCAGACGCATTACCACCGATTTCGGCTATCCTGGAGCACGCATCAAGCCACGCGGCACATATCGAACATACAAGCCGCTTCAAGATCCTGATCACTGGACCAAGCGCGCTTGCGGCCAATTTTCGTACACGGCGAAAATCGAGCCGAGGGAAGAAGTGTCCAAGAAGCTCTGTCAAGAATGCGCATCCAAGCCTTCATCGCCCATGTCGCAGCCAACGATGCATCAGCGGACTCGTAGAGGAGCAGCGACCGGCTCATCCTCGTCGTCCAGCTCGGACTTAGCAGACAAGGTCGATGTGTGCAGTCGTAGCACACGGCGTCGTCAACACCATTCCGAATGTTCGCCTACAAACAAATGCGGCGACACCTTTGTTAAGGACTTGGGGTACATTATCGATGCGATTCTCGAAGAGCATACAAGCACACTGCAAGGCGTAATCGACAACATCAGGCATAGCCAACCAAGCCTTGCAAAGCTTCGAAGAGTGTCTGAAGAACTCGTCCAACGAGACCAGACTGGTGGCATCTGCATCAACCCCTGTCATACACCGTGTCGGCCTTCCTGCACACAACAGATAGCCTATCAACCTTGTCAGCCGTTTCAGCCAGTCTGCGAGCCTGCGCAGCAAGTGTGCGAATAGCAACTGCCATGTCCATATGTTCCTCCCAAAGCAGCTGAGAAGCTGAACGTTGGATCGACCGGACGGCTTGCTCCGAACCTCAATGATCGCAAATCGACTCTGCGCGAAAACATCAGGACGGTCCCGGATCTTGTGGACTTGGTCAATTCTGCTGCAGATGACCTTGGCGTCGATTTGGACAGACGGCCCACAGCGACGGAGGATGAAACATTCCGCATTGCGCCTGTTCGGAGCTCATCCAGCGCATCCAGCGTTTCTCAGAAGACCTTCCCCAAGGTCAATGAAGATGCCATCCTCGAAGGGACAGAGCCTGGCGAGGATGCATGGCTCAAGCAAAATGGCAGGCACTTGACCAAATTGTCCGAAGCTCGGTCCCAGCTCATGGATGAGCTTGATGAGATTGCCGAAGATCTTGGTGTTCCTGCACAAGAACGTTGCGAGTCTGAGCCAGGCTTTGATCCGGTACAACGAGTCCTCAGTAAGGTGTCGACAGGCGTTTCAAGGAAAAGCACACGGCTCAGGAACAAGTCAGTCGACTCGGTGGCGGAAGAGTTACCCCGCATGATCGATCAGCAGATCAACGAAAGACGTCTCAGTCGTGTCCTCACACGAATCTCCACTAAGTCTCGACGCATGTCTGCCATCACGCGAGGACTCTCGGACTTGGTGGTGATCGAATCGATTGCCGCAAGCAGCTCGGACTGCGCTACTTCTAGCCATTCTCGGATCTCCTCTTGTGGACTGTCACCCATGTTGGAGATGCTTCCTGCTCTGAAACACGAGCCTGAGTTCGAGGAGGCTGAAGAACAGCCAGAGTACGAACCAGACCTTGAGTACAATCAGGAGCCCGAACTTATTTACGAAGACTACACACCGCCTCAGCGTTCGTACAAGGAGTCACTCGTTAAGCTACAGGACCGTATTGCAGATCTTGAGCGTCTTCTCCGGCAACAAACAGTGCAGCTCACTTCGTCCGACTACGAAGAAGGCTACTCCTCTGCGCCGCTGGAGCGGGCAGCCACCTTAGAGACAGTTGGATTCGGGCCTCCTGTGGAGAGAATAGCGGAACAGGAGCCCGGCGAAGAGATAACGTCTGAGTTGGAGCACAAGCCTGAGCCCAGCACTTTCGAGCGCATTGCGACTCGTGCAACCACTTCAGTGTCCCGCAAGCCCACCAACATGTCGCAAGACATTAAAGATCAGAGTCTGTTCATCCCCGCCTCTTCCGAGCTCTAGGAAGGGGAGGAGGAAGTTGAGGACCCTCCCATGGTTGAACGTGTTGCAACCAAGCCCGCAACTCGTCGAGCGACTCTTCGCACCGAGAGAACTTTCTCTTGCATCTCTCCCGCAGGCAGTGTCCGCAGTGATGAGGTTCTGTCTTCGCTTGAGCTACAGCAAAAGCTCGCTGAAGTCGACCAGAATAGTCTTTCCCGGCGCCTGACAAAACGTTCAACCTCCTTGATTTCATCTCCAGTGTCACCAGTTGAACGGCTTGCATCAGTCTCTGCTGACTGGATCTGGTTCGGCGTATTTCGACCAAGACGCCAACTATCTCAGCTTCTCGCCAGTCATTTTGAGGGAAGCTGAAGATGATCCGGGTACTGCGAATGAAACCTCCAGTCTGACCTCGACGTCTAGCGAGGAAGAACAAGTAGAGTCTGTCGAAAAGGTGGAGGTAGAGGATATTCCTCCGAAGGCTCCAGTGGAGCGAGTTCGCCAAGATACCTCGATAGATCAATCGCACACAGGGCACCTTTACGTCCAACTGAACATCAGCTTCATCTTCAGAGATTGTTGTGGACGATGTGGAGGAAGCTCCCGAACTACTGCGATGCCGCTCCTCAGTCCCTCTGTACGACACACGCTCCTCAGACCCGTATGCAGTACCCTAACGTGCCGCACTCCCAAAACCAAAACCGGAACCAAGCCGAAAAGATTCAGTTCCTGCTTCGCGCTCCCCAACGAGAGGCTGGTTTGGAGGCAAGGGAAAGGGCCAGGATCAGCAACTGCCAGCCCAGACAGCAGGTCCTGGAGCAGGACGAGACTCAAGTCCGTCGAAAGATAAGATATCAGGAGCAGGCATGGGAGAGCAGTCAAAGGGACAGCAGCAACCGGAAAAGATCGGAGCGAAGGCTGTACATGGAAGCTCGGGTGGAGGCGCGCGTTGGGAATGGGGATGGGGACGTTGGTGAGGTACAGTCAGTGCACTTGTGAGAGACGAAAAAGCTCGAATGTCCTTATGATACATCTGCTGGTAATGAAGGTCTTTACCTACATTTCTATGACTGCTCTGGCTGTTGACGTACTAGCATTCACGTACAGTGATGAGCAAACAAGCTGCCTTCACCTTGACTTGCGCTTCTAAGACCACAACAGCTATTCCTAGAGTGGATTAGCGCAACTCCAGTATGACAAACGCCTCACTCTAAACAGTATTCCTCAGTTCGTTCCAATCGCTCCTCAATCACAACCGCTAGCTGCGCGTCGCTCGAAGAACCCGAACGCGCTGTTCCCCGGCTCAAGTCGCGCATTGTCCCTGCTAGAGAGACCTGATCGCCCAGTCTCAACGTGGCGCCGCGAAAGCAGAACCGGACGCACGTTCGTCTCCCCAGCTTCAGATAGTATTGGGAGGGGCAGCTTTACGATACCCCATCATCCGCAGCACAGCCTAGATCACCCCAAGACGGTTCGACAATGAGCTCAGGTACTGTAAGCTTTCGAGCTTACCTTCGGTGGGACGCTTCACTTGGTCATGATACGATATGGGCTGGACTACCCCAAGGCACTGACATGAGGCTTTACGACGCTATGCCTTACTATGCAGACCACAATGGTACAGTCACACGCGACAACATTCCACCTGCTGGGGTTCATCTCAGCTGCCGGGAAGTCGGCGGACTCATCTGTCATTGGAAAGGAGGAGGCATCACGAAAGAAGAACTTGGGCTGCGCTGGCCATCGTCGTTCACCACTGAAGGCAAGGTTCACAAGGTACGTTGACCAATGGGAGAGCCTTTCTTGATGAGTAACGGCGAGGACATCGTGTTCGGAGTTGCATTCGGTCATTATCTTCTCTGTGGCTCAGGTTACAAGGCCGACGCTTGGGAAAAGCTGACCGGCAAGCTGCAGGTCTCCCGAAAGGAATGCTTCTGGTATCTTGACAATCCGATTGGCAAGTTCCTCCAGCCATCCAGAACTCCAGCTGTAGCGGGCAACATCGACGATGACCGGGGCGTTCTCCTTGCTTTGACGCGAAGCAGAGCCAATAAGCTAAAGGAAGACGGTCGCGCGATCTGGGCCGACCGGTCATCAACTGAGACCCCAATTAAAGGCTCTTGGGGCGGTTCAGCGAGTGTAAAGCGGTATTGGCCCAAGCCCACCACTCTGGGCAACGAGCCAAAGTCGAACCGAAAATACCTGGACGAAGACGACCGGGACAGCGATTACTCCAAGCATGGACGCGAGGAACCTTTCGCTGAGCTGACCACATCAAACTCTATCACCCATCATCCATCAGGGTCGAGCAATCCCAAAGTCGTCGACCAGCGAACAGTCACGAAATCGACCACTGCCTCGGCTACACCGACGAAGGTTCTTAATCAGGTGACACAGCGGGCAATGAAGTTTAGACCAGGTGGATTGATCAAGCGCGAGGCCAGCGAAGAAATCGAAGACACTCGGCCGCCCCCACCTCAGCCCAAACCGTCCGCAAAAGCCGCGACCACATCAGCCTCCCACGATCCGTACGATACCAATGAAGTCCGCGTCATCCGACAAATCCAGCGTTTGGACGATACCGCAGCGAAACCGCTCGCCCTGATGACACAGTATCAAGCGTTGGACGAGTCAATCACCGCATCACATTTCGACACAACGAAAAGTGCGCTAGATGCCATGATCAAGGAGGATGTGACGGGAAAGACTCCTGAGGAAGTCCTAGCATCCTGGAAAGATCAGCTGAAGACTGTCAAGAAAGGTCTTCTGAAGTTCAACAATATCAAAGTTGACTATTCCAACAGCTTTGAGCTTGAAATTGAGCAGATCGCACAGTCTCTCGAAGATGTATCGGCCTATAACATCTTTCAGACCCGTACGAATAAGGTACATCGTCCTGATCTTATTACCTCCATTAATGACGACTATCCTCCCGAAGCACCTGATCAAGAACGAAGGAAGGCCATCTTGAAGAACAAGAAATGCCCCGATTACAACGTTGATGAAGCATTCAAACAGAGTCAAGTCTATCATGACCTCATCAACTGCCACTTCACGGGCTGGCCAAAAACTTCTGACAAGGTCCCCAACCGCCAATTTGATCTCACAAACCCCAATTATGCGGTAGAGCAGCCAATCAACACGACAGATGACGACGACTTTTTTGATACGGCGTTTCCTTCGACCACCAGGCGATCCCCTAGTGCGAGGAGCGATATCAAAGTAGGTCCTGCGAAGCTTTCCAGAGACGAGCGACATGCAGGATTTGGTGACCAAGGCCCTCCCTTTCCTTCACACGGTGTAAGTCTTTCGTGCGGGTTTCATCAGACATATCTAGCTCAGTAACTTCAGTATTGTCGTACTTCCCAGCGCTTTGACGGATCTCGACGGCTAGGCGGAGGTTTCGCGCTTTCGTACGACCAATCCCATATCCGCCAACCGCGTCCAATGTACGATGCTCCATACGAGTATGATCGATACGAAGATTATGATCGACCGCTGGGTCCACCTTCTGGCCGATCTTATCAAGACCGTGGAGACCGTGAAGACCCCAGGGCTGGGTCGTACGTTCCGGAGACTGGTTATGGGTATGGTCGACCAAATCGTCGAGACGACGAAGGACGTTATGGTGGATTGTCAGAGGATGACTTCACATCAGATGAGTGGAGAAACAGACGTATTAGATGAGATACGTGTGCGTTACAGATCAAGCATTGGATGGCTCTGCGAAACAATGTAGCTGTTGACTGTCGGAGTTATGTGATGACAGGCCCATCGCACGACTTGTAAATGAGTATAGTTAAGTTCGTGAGACGACACGGTCAAGAATGGAATGTAAAACCGCTCAACGCAATCTCGATTGACTCTCGGGGCGACCGCACCATCTTGCTACAATTCCGCCTTTTTCGCCCTCTGAACTAGCCTCCTCAGCCTCAACTGAGTGACAAAGGTGATGGCATGATCAACGGGAACTAGATTAATAGAACGGGGAGTTTTCGCCTTGGTCATTCCATTTGCCTGAAATTTGCAGCACCCGTTCGGGCAAGCCTTTGTAACTCTGGCAATGTAAGCTCCCTTTATCGGCTCTTCAGTGCCAAACATAGGCTTTGGATCAGTCGACTCTATACCGCACACCTCGCACTGTGTCATCAGCGGTTCTGACCGACGCTGGATCGAGCGCTCAAAGCTGACTGTCGACTTTTCTCGCTTCTTGTGAAGGTTGTCATTTCGCTGGTCATTGCCCTTCTTCGTCATCATACGTTGGACGATCTGCAGACAAGATACACGATCTCGCTGTGCATCGGCCTGTATACTAGCTTTGGGATCTTCCAGACTAGCTTCTTCCTTTAGCCAGCGTAAAATACTTGGATCGATATCCTCATATTGGATCGTCCGGTCAGCCCATTTCTCAAGCTGAAGTCCTTCTACCATCGCCTTTCTTGGAACGCGGTTGGACAGGTCATCGATCTGTTCCGGTGATATGTACGCCATGAGTCGCTCAAAGTATGTGGGATCAATCTCGTTGTCATCGATACCCTTGGGACATAGGGCAACTGCTGCATTGATCGAGCGATCCATCCGTCGAACTACGTCTGACGCTTCTAGAATTCGACCATTCACAGCCAGGAGTGCTACTTGTGGATGCGGAGCGGTGACAGCGATCCGGACGATCTTCGCACCCTCTCGGAGCAGAAGAAGCTCGATGGGAGGATTCAAGATGATAAGCCGTTCGAGATTCTCGTCTCTCTTGCCTCTTTTCTGGACGTGTCGTCCGAAGAGGATAATGACGGGTTGTTGTTCGCACCAATAAGAGAATTCCAAAAGACAGGCTGAAAGTTCGGCGGAGTACTCCGTTTGAGGCGGAGGCTGTTGCTTGCCATCCGAGGTCTGTGGGAATTGCTCCCGACGACAGTACTGATCGTACCAACAAGCGTTATTTAGACCTTTCCTGGCCAATTATCTGATGCAGGCGAAGGTCGAATTGGCAACTTCACCATCTTCGAGGTCTGTACCTGAGAAGGTCGGATAATGTAGCTTAAGTCCCAATGGGGCAAAGAGAACCCCGGATGGCTTTACCAGCTCCTGGATCGGACGATTGCTCAGGGCAACTTCGGCCAAGCGGAATGCTTCGAAAGCCTTCTCCAGCCGAGTGCGTTCCAAATCAGGTGTTGCAAGCGTGACTCGGTCATAGTCATCCTGTGATGTGCGGAGGAACTCCTCGATGTCGTCTCTGATCGGTTGACGTAGTGAACCCAATATCTGTTCGCGAAGACCATCAGGGTCCCAGACAACTGGCTGATGTTCTGTTGGTTCGTGCGAGTCATCGTTCTCATTGATCGTACGAACCCGCTTTGAGCGGCAAGGTAGTTGACAGTGGGTCGATACGGAAGTACGTGAGGCGTTCTGCTCACTGCTGGCAGCATTGCTGATGTCGGTCAATGGCCTGCGACTCATGCCTGATATAGCCGACTGCGCTGGAAGCCAGGGGCCGTGAGACGTGTGGGACGTTTGGGACGCAGTAGGAAGGTACGCTCGCAATCGAGCGTTCCAAATCGCTCCTTCCTCTGATCGTACCTTCCCTCACCGACCCTAGTCGCCATAACAAAGTAGTCACACAAAGTTCCCGCAAAACACAGCTCTCTCTACTAGACCCTGACGATCGTATCAGCTGTTTTACGTCAGGGCTCGAGTGCTGAGCATGGTGCACTCTGGCGTGCATTGCAAACATGCAGTTTAACCTCACACGTCGCGCATGCAGATAAGACATTCTGCAGAGCACGGGAACGTATTGTAACGATAGATGAGGTCCTGGATATCGAACTTATGGCTTCGATAGTATTGACCTCTTTGTCGTGGCGACTGCTCTTATAGGTCTATCTCCGGCGACGTGCCGGCCCCACTCAGTATACATATTTTAGCTCCTACTTTCCATGTAATGCAGAAACTCCTACACCAGAGTCGATGTACGCCTAGTCCTCTCTGTGCTGGTGTCGTCGTTCCGGATGTGGACCGTGATCGAGGGTGTTGTATTCGCGGCGGGCAGGTTTGCCCAGCCATAGAGACGAAAGTGCACGCGTGCAGCATGCTGGAACATTTAAAAATTACCTAGAAGCGTGAATCCAAGTACTTCGTCCAGTGCATGTAGTGGTGAGACATTCGGGATCGATAGCTCGCTCGCTTGACGATTTGGGCACATGATCTATGTTTGCCCACCAACGACCACGAAGCTCGAAGACAAGCAGGCACCGCATGTTCGCCATCGACGGCAACAAAAGAAACGTTGCATGCGGATATGTATGAGCGGGTAGCTTATGAAGCGGACTGCGTGAGTTATTGGAGGCAGGCCTTAACGTGCAGTTGAAAGACCATCACGCGGCAAGCCGGGTAATGCGAAAACATAATCAAGTTATATAATTAATATTTTGGCTATAAACCCATCAAATCCGTTATGGTCTAGGTAAGCAACACCAGTATCAGGTCTTCAACTGCAATAGCTAACAGAAAAAGTGGCTAGGATACATCGCTCTCACCACCAAGTGCCGATGTGGCCGGGGTTCGATTCCCCGTGACGGAAGTTATTCTTTTTTGTCTTTGTGGACGTTGTGTAAGCCATCCGTTGGTCCCCTGCAAAGAATTTTACTGGTAGTGAAGCACGTGATGGGGCTCCGCGCGGATCTTAGCGCGCACGCGTGGGTCCACACCGACCACGCGAGGCTATGCGATACGACTCCTCTCAGGAGAATTGAACTGCAGGACGGCTGCGACGGGAGCAACATGACTGCAATTTCGATACGTTTAGAGACTGCGCGCAGGCGGTCGTGATGGACGCGCTCTCCCTTTTTTTTAAGACACGTCATCGGCCTGCAAAGTTGTTGTCCACGGGTGCAGCTACCATAGGTAGGACCTTGCCGCGAAGTCTGCCGCGGCACGCTGTATCATTCTGTCCAGCCTCGTAACTTCGAGATGAATCTGGTCGAAGAAGGGAGACCTTTAGTCACTGCCACTGTGGCGCGGCGCAATTCCGCCCGTCCAATTCCACCTTAGTCAGACGCGCTTTCAAAGCACAAGTCCTACATATCGAACAGGTATGGTATAACTGCTTCTAACGCATCTCTAGACATCACCCGTCACAGATCGTTCGCGATATTCACAGCTGCCGCCATGTCTTTGCTCGAACAAACAGTCCTCAGTCTCATCCGCGAATCGAAAACCAAGCAGGTCCGCAATATCGAACAGCACCTTTCTCACTACGAGTCCTGGGAGCAACTTCATCTATTGAAGCAACTGCTTTGCATTCGCTCGCCACAGCCGCCACTTCCGGAAGACCTTCTCAAAGACATCGATAACATCTTAAAACATTCCCGTAACCAACGTATCTTGATTAAAGGATCCTTAATTCCTGCGAGAGCAACTCTAGATCGAGATGGAAGATACAGCATACACCTGAAGCTCTGGCAAGGGGACATCACTACCCTCGCGAACGATGTCACGACCATCACCAACGCAGCTAACTCACAAATGCTAGGCTGTTTCCGGCCGCCGCATAAATGCATAGACAATGTTATACATTCACTTGCCGGCCCTAGATTACGACAGGAATGCTTTGAAATTATGGAGGAAAGGGGCACTGATCTGCCTGTTGGCGAAGCGGTCACTACGAAAGGTTACCGCCTCCCTTCGCCATACATTATTCATACTGTTGGACCGCAGCTGGACCGAGGCGCGAAGCCGACGAATAACGAGGTACAGCAACTGAGACAATGCTACATCTCGGTGCTTGAGCAAGCAGAAAGTCTACCGTCGAACACGGATGGCTCGAAGCGAGTTGCCTTGTGCGGCATAAGCACTGGTCTATTTGCATTTCCGACCAGCCTTGCAGCTCAGATTGCTGTGGACACCGTCTCCGCTTGGATTGCATATAACGAAAACACCTCGATCACAGATGTTGTGTTCGTCACTTTCGCTGAAGGCGACTATGAAATTTACGACAGCCTCCTCGCACAAATTAGGCAGCCATGGCGTCTGCAAGACCAGCAAGGCCTCTCAACGAACACTGTACAAATCGAAGGCGGTACGCTGGCAGTTGCAAGACAGTGGCTCGAAGCAGCCGACACAATCGTCATCTCAGCAGGCGCCGGGTTCTCAGCCGCCGATGGGCTTGACTACACTTCAAAAGCACTCTTCAAGAAGCACTTCCCAACCTTCATCGACTTGGGTCTCGAAACCCTCTACAGTGCCATCGGCTTCGGCTTTCCATCCGAGGAAGACAAGTGGGCATACTACTTCACCAACATCGAAATGGTTCGCTTTTGGCCAAGCTGGAGCTTGTATCAGTGCCTCGTCCCCTGGCTGAAAACGTCAGGTAAAGACGTTCACATCCGGACAAGCAACGCTGACGGCCTCTTCCTTGCCAACGGCTGGGACGAAGAGAGGTTGTCGACACCGCAGGGGAGATACTCGGTGCTGCAGTGCCTGGCGGAGTGTCGACCGGATTCGACTTTTGACACGATGGAGTACTACGAGGCTGCGAGACCGTTTTTGGATACGAAGATGCAACGACTCACTGATCCCTCGAAGGTACCCAGGTGCAAGAATTGTGGTGGCGAGATGATGCTGTGCGTCAGAGGCGGTGACTGGTTCAATGACAAGCCGTTTCAGGAAGGAGAGAAGCGGTGGCGAAATTTCAGACACGATCTGTTGGCGAATGAGAAGCAGACTGTCGTGCTTGAGCTGGGCGTGGGCATGAATACTCCTGGAGTCCTTCGTTGGCCGAATGAAGACTTGGTCAGGAAGGGTGATGGTAGAGTCAAGTTGGTGAGACTTGGGCTAGGTCCATCAGCCATGGTTCCGAGTGATTTGAAAGAGGAGGGTCTGGCTGTTAGTGTGGAGGGTGATATCAAGCTGGCTGTACCTTGGATGCTCAAGGACAAGTGACCTAAGAGAACCCTGCATTGTGACTAGCGAATATTTTGTGCAAGAAGACGGTAGTATACCTTGGTATTGATCAATATAGGGAGTACACTCCGTTACTTCTAAATCCACCGCTTCAGCCCAACGCGTGCCATGCCACGGCCACCCCGATTGGCTCTGTAATAGTAGGGTACGAACTTGAGCTCATCAATGATTTCTCCAGGGGCGATCGTGTTATCATCGTTTTCCCTATCAAGCGAAGCGTTGACGCCCAGTCTGGTGAGGTCTGAGATAAAGGCCGCCCGAGTGACCGTGAGTTCCACGTGCTTCTCGTCTGACACCCCAGGATCAGTCCGTTCCTGTTCTGTGACGGCGTTGTCCTTGATACATCCGGGGCTCAGGTATGTTGATCGGAAGTGGTCCGTGACCCAGGGGTTGTCGACGTCTTCAACACAATAGACGATAGGCCCTCGGGCAAGCGAAAGCGTAGTTTGGTTAGTAAGAGGATGAGGAAAGATTAAGCGAGGCTTGAGATCGATCCTAAGAGTAAAGTCCGGATGCACAGCCAGGTAATCAGTCGGTATGGTGAGGTATCCGTTCGTGAAATCGGAATGAGCCAGAGGCGGAAAAATCTGGGGTAGTGATCAGTGGAAGACAACGCAGGAGTAGCGTACAAAGCTTACCGCCCACCACGGCGCCCAGCCGGGAATGCGAAGCTTGAGCTGTACATTTTGGGTTTGACCAGTCAACGAAAACTTAATTGTGCCATGCCTCGGCCAATCACTCTCTTGTTTTAGCCGTGCTTGACCAGATGATGTTTCGAAGGTCAAGGTAGCCGACGCATAGAGGTGAACATCAACCTGCATGACGTCGCTGGTGCTATTCTCTGAGACATTCCATAGATAGCCTCCAATCATGCCTAGCAGTCTGAGGACATTTGGGGGACAGCAAGCGCACTGGAACCACCCGAATCGTTCAGACAGATCTTTCTCGCTCGATGCTAGTTGATTCAAATAAGCAAACTCCATGCAGTCAAGTGACGTAGCAGTGAAGACCGCGTTGTACAGACAGAGTTCCATGACATCTCCGTACTTATTGTTAAGGTCGTACTGGTAGCAGTCAGTAAACGTCCAACCACGAACGCCAAGTGCATTCTTCACCTGAAGCATTCGTTGTGCCAACATCATCACGCCAATAGCTGCACATGTCTCTGCATAGCAGCCTCCTTCGTCTGTGCCTTGTGGAAGGAAGTAATCTTGACCGAAACCTTCCCATTGCTTCATCGAACCGATACCTCCAGTGAGGTACATCCGCTTTTCCACCATGTTGTTCCAAAGCCTAGAGATAGCCTCCTTCAGGTCAGCAGAGGATGCGTCGAGTCGAACGAGGTCGGCAGCAGCTGTCAAGAGATACATCGCTCGCACGCTGTGGCCTTCGATGGTCTCTTGTTGGGCGATGGGTGCGTGTGCTTGTTGGTACCAATGTGATCTCGGAGCTGGGTACCAAACCGGTTGCCACTCCAGGGCTTCGTTACGTTTCTCGGCCTCTACGGTGAAGAAGTCCCTACCGTCTACCCCGTTTGGATTGCCTCGTTCGTTAATAAAATATTGAGCCAGCTGGAAGCTCTTCTTGTCGCCTGTACGGTGATGCAGACGCAAAAGAGCCAACTCTAGCTCGGGATGACCCGGGTACCCATGTAATTGACCCTCGCTCGGTCCAATGATGCTGTGAATCAAAGAGACATACTTCAACATAGGCTCAAGGAAGAGATTGTTGCTGTAGTATTGATTGTGCGCTAGTGCGCCTTCGATAAGATGGCCCAAGTTGTAGAGCTCATGCATGTCTCGCAAGTTCGTGAAACGTTTCCCTGGCTCCACAACCTGGTAATGTATGTTGAGATAACCGTCAGGTTGCTGAGCTGTTCTGATCATATCCACAAGCTCCCTGATGGCACTATCAATGGTTGGATCTGGATTCGACTCTCCCGTCAAGAAGTAGCATGCGCCTTCGATCCACTTGCCAATGTCTGAGTCCCAAAACAGATGGTCAGCTATTGGTGGAAATTCTGGGACTTTGTCGTAAATCGGCTGCCATTTCATGTCGAAGGCATCGTAACGCCCAGTCTTTTTGAGTATTTCAAGTTGATAGGTGATCATGTTTGCTGACGCTGCAGCCCGACGCTGGCCAAGTAGCGATGTTGTCTTAAGGTATGTCCACTTGAAAGTCTCTTGAGGATATGCCATCTTGAAGGAGTGACTGCCTTTGATCAAAAGTCGCGACGTAATTAGAAGTCAAGAACGTTGAAGGAGCGCAATTGGTGTAGAAGCCTGACCGACAGGCACAGTGCCAGATCAAATGCTGCCGTCGATACTCTCTCCGCGTTTGGACATTACGCCCCACGTCAAGCCACTAATGCGGGAGTCCGAGGCGTGGGACGAGGCGGAGAACTGGCGGAAGGCGGAGACGTAGCCAATGGGTCGTTCAAAGGACCGCCGCGGCAACTGAATCTGTCGCCCCAGCCACCGAAAGATGTTCCGCTCCCTGCAACGCTCCAACGACTTCGAATATCGATCGTGGGTGTGTTTACGTTGGATAAACACTCTCACGACATTGGAGGAGGTGTGGTATTGGTGTCGCTGCGACGCAAGAAAGATATGGGCAAGCTGAGGAGTTACGAGGCAGGTGTCGGTTTTGCGCCTCCATCATTGGGCGGTGATGGCTAGCGCACAACGCTGGGGCTCTTTCTGCGACCTCGACTGGCCTTACTCACAACATGGACGAGCGACCCAATGCCATTCTAGGATGACCCAAGCGACTCTACAACACAACATCTAGGGAAAGAGCATCTCCACACCTTCGCCAGTGCTATGAAACCCGCCTCCCGCCATCCTGCAAACTCTCAAGCGAAGCGAGGCTTGACCATCCCTCATAGAAAGGTCCAACGGAAGTAGCGATCACGAATCATCCTATCTTTGGCCTTCTGGATCGGTGACTTATTAGACCATCATTGTCGCTATACAACCTTTATCTCAACTCCGACCTCGTTGATTCCCGGTCCCTCGGCACCAATATGGAGAACAAAGCACTAGATGACGAGCCTCAGCTCGAGCTTGTTGGTACTGAGCAGGCGGGCAAGGACTTTCGAAAGGATGCCATGATGCTGAGAGCACAGGCTCAGGCCAACACCGATGCTGAACATTCCATGAGTCTTCGCGACGCTGTCCGACTGTATCCCAAGTCAGTTCTTTACTGCATAGTCCTCAGCATGGCCATCATCATGGAGGGTTACCAAGTCGCACTTGTGCCGTCTCTGTTTGCTCAGCCATCTTTCCGACGCAAGTACGGCCGTGTTCGTCCGGATGGATCACATCAGCTCAGAAACAGATATCAGTCAGCCTTGACAGCCGCTGTGCAAGCAGGTTCGATCTTCGGCTACTGGCTCAGCGGTATCCTCATCGAACGCATTGGCTACAAGAGAACCATGCAGGGCTCACTCGTCTTGATTACCTGCTTCATCTTCATCATCTTCTTTGCGCCTTCGATCATTGTACTTATCGTCGGCGAGGGTCTCCTTGGAATCCCGTGGGGTATCATACAGACATTGACGACAACTTACGCAGCGGAAGTCAGCCCAGTGGCGTTGAGAGCATATGTCACCTCCTACGTCAACTTGTGCTGGGTCATTGGTGGTTTCATCTCGACCGGTGTCCTGCGTGGAACAGTCGACATGGCCGATCAATGGGCGTACAGAATCCCATTTGCTTTACAATGGCTGTGGCCTGTACCCATCATCATAGGCGTCCACTTTGCTCCTGAGAGGTATGGCAGCAGCCTCAAATCGTCATACGGTGCACAGATTGCTAATCAATCACTCTAGTCCTTGGTGGCTTGTTCGTAAGAACAGGATAGAGGATGCACGCAAGGCTCTCCTCAGTCTGACATCCTCGAAGAACATAGGCTACGATGTCGACGCTGTCTTAGCCATGATCCGGCATACCGTCAGCCAGGAAGAACACATTGATCGAGGTACTCGATATCGCGACTGTCTCCGCGGTGTTGGTCTTCGCCGGACAGAGATTACTTGTGTTGCCGGAGCCGTCCCTTTCCTCGCAGGGACCGGCTTCACAAGCCAGGCGATCTATTTTCTTTCTGTCGCAGGCCTGAGCTCTGATGCAGCTTACAATCTTGGTCTTGGCCAAAATGCACTCGGCTTTATCGGTGTCCTCGCCTCTTGGGTACTGATGCACCGCTTCGGGCGTCGAACTCTCTACCTATGGGGGCTCACAATCACCTGCATCTTGTTGCTTTTGGTCGGGATTCTCGGCAGTGTTCCAAGTGGTGGCAACAAGGGTGCGATTTGGGCCACGGGGGCATTGATGATGACATACATGTTCGTCTACAATGCATGTCTGGGACCGGTCGCGTACGTCATCGTAGGCGAAACACCTTCCTCGAGACACCGCAACAAGACGGTTGCCATTGCTAGAATCTTCTTGAATATTCTCAACTTTTGCGGGTCCTGGCTCAATCCTGCTATCATAAATCCTACAGCTTGGGGGCTCGGCGGTAAAGGTGGGTATATCTGGTTCGCAATCGCATTCGCAACGCTTGTGTGGACCTTTTTCAGGTTTCCTGAAATGAAGGGCCGTACATATGGTGAGCTGGTAAGTCGGCCAACCTGTTTTGTCTCGTTGTCTACTGACATCTTCGTGCAGGACGATTTGTTTCAACGCGAGGTCCCGGCAGGACAATTCGCGGATGCCGCCGCACACGTCGCAGCTGCGGGTGGACAGTAGTGCTCAACTGCGTCGACCGAACCCATACTGGCGGTGTGTACGACTTGTGATCGGTCCGGGAATGTAGCTGTAGGTTGATGCAACATGTCTAGACTTGTAGACGCCCATATTGAAGGGTCCTCTGAGAATTGCGTAATGACTGACTTGCGATCTTTGACACTAAAGCGCGTGGTGGACGACGCGTCGCGGAAACATCAGTCAGCCGGCCTTTGTGCTCATTTGCACCTTTACTGCTTTACTGTCCTGCCATTGGATTTGCTTTTGTCTTCCCAGTGACATCGTGGCTAATCTCAGTCAAACTTTGGTGCGAAAGGACGCTACGACGATACGAGTACGACCCCGCACGGTCAAAGGAAGGGGGCTGGATCGGACCTGCCTCGAATTGGAGCGACGCGCAAGGCCATCTCGAACCCCAAGATTTTTCATCGTCCACTGCTGTCAACGGATAGTGCGCGGATGACGGCGCGTCACTAGAAGACGGGCCTACTGGGCGATCCCGTAAACGCGTCATCAAGCATTATGCGAATCGTGACTTCGTGCACGTTCTGCCGGTAGATCAGGTACCACTTCCTCAAAATTCAAGCTTACTAAGTCATCTAGCTCTCGCAAACGGCGATGCACATTCATCGCGTCTTCCAATTCCTGTAAAGAGTGCATAGCAAAAGATGCTAAGTGTAGCCTCAGCGACCATGGCAACAGCGCTTTGGACAGGCAGCGTGGTGCTCGTCGGCCATTGCTGCCCTTGCAACAACACATCTCTGCATCTTCAGGTCTGCACACAGGACCTGCGAGCTCGCCCTTGTCCGTGTACGATGCTCCGGACCAAGAGCTCATCACTGAGCTGGTAGAGATCTATTTCGACCTCATACATGACAAGCAACACATCCTCTTCCACCCTGCGACATTCATGGCTCAATACCATGCAGGTCAGGCACCTTCGTACCTGATCTGGGCAATGGCGGCCTTGGTTTCTCGGTGGGTCATTCATCCCAACCCCTAATGCACGAGTTATTGACGCTGTTAGCTTCTCTGACCATGCCGCATTTGCATCCATACCACGTGGAGAACGTGGGCGCCGTTGGCTAAACAAAGCTCTGGACTCCTTCAACAGAAGGACCGACGACATCTGCATTTCCGCTTTGCAAGGTACTATTGTACTTGGAATGGCATGCTTCGCTGAGGGTGAGGGTGCGAAAGAGGACCTTTTATCAGCACAAGCCATTCGCATGGTTCAGGTGTTACGGCTGCCTAACATGTCTTGTTCAGACGCCATAGCGTTTGAGATAGAAGTCCGACGTGAGTACACACAATCGATGCAGTGTGGAACCGGTCGACTGATTCAAGCAGTATACTGGCAGGTCTTCATGATGGACATGTGGTCTGCTTCAAGAGGACAGTTCTCTCGTCAGCTCAGATTCGACGAACGGTTACCAATGGTCCTAGAAGAGAAAGCTTTTTATCGCTTAAGGAGGCGTGCAGCCTCCAATGGCAGCTATCTCCCATCGCCCCCTGTCCTCGAGGCCAATCGTAAAGGCCTTTGGAGCACGATGCTGCCCCTCTCAGAGATTCACAGTCGAGTGATGCATCTCAATTACGTCCTATGTGACCAAAATGAAGACCCCTGGGAGCGTCCCGGTCGAGTTGAAGAAATGGCAGAAGAGCTTCTCAATTGGCATCGCGCACTGCCAGATGACCTCCTATATCTCCCGGCGAACATCGCTCGCGTCAAGGCAGATGGGCAATTCCGTGAGTTCAGCGTCATGCATATTCTGTACCACTTTCAGTTTCAGCTTCTGTACTATCATCACCTGCAAAGGGACGTCAAGATCGACCCAGACTCGGCAACAGCAGCAGAGCGCGACACAAACGCAGCTCGGTGCAAGGCACACGCTGTTGCTATGTCTGAGATGTTCTGGGCAGCGAACAGCCAGAAGGGCTCTGAGTGTCTCTGGTCGCCGGTGAACGGTCACTTGCTCGTCGTGGCTTCGTCGATACACCTACATACCTTACTGTTCGACACAGACGAAGAGCGGACGGCAACGACGAAGAAGTTGCTCGAGCAGAACTTCGCAATGCTCCTGCAGTGGCAGGAATACTGGCCTAGCCTGGAGAACTCAATGGTGAGGCTCAGGGCCTTCCACAAGACCTGTCTGCTCAACGCAGAGCCAGGGGAGTCCTACGACATGGACGATTGGACGGCGCAATTCCTAAATCGATACCATATGCCTGTAGAAGATAGGCAAAGCACAACAACGCCTTCAGAAGAGCTAGGTGACTGGGATAGGAACACACTCCAATCTCTCAACCAGTAAGAAACCTCGAAGCTGGATGTCGGAGGTCGGTGAAGCTGCTGGTCGCCTGAGTTTTCGCATTCGGCGCGCAAGGCCACCGAACGAACCATTCGGCGATCACGGGCGCAGCTCTGAGGCGCCCAACCCACGCTGCCTGATTGGCCAGTCGGACTCTTCTACACCCCGAGAAGGATGAGGGGAGCCAGATCGTATGTTCGGGTTTGATGGCATAAATGCAGAGCGATTCGCACATCTGAGATGGTTTGCACGCAAAAGCTATCCTCAATCCCCAGCTTCCGTTACGCTCAATCGCTACCATGACAGCCTCACAGTCACTTGTCCTGTACAGCGCGCCCACGCCAACCACCCTGTCAAACAGACCCAGCGCATCTTCGCTCATTCCTGCGGACTTTTTTACGCGACAGACTGGCACTGCAATTGCAACAGAACTACTCTATCGTATTCTCTTCGACATCGTCCAGCGATTCTTGGCCACATTCCAGCGCCTCGCCGCCAAAGGCATGGACCAATGCTCGACCTGGCTTGAGCGCAAGATGCAGGAGCGCCGCGAGCGACAAGCCGCGAACGCAAGCAAGGGCTTAGAGATCACGCAGGAAGTGAGCAAGCTGGCCGCAAAGCAGGGCTTCATTACATGCCCAATGACGGGCGCGGATACCAATGGCGGAGGACCGCAACCACCGAGATGGATTAGAGATGTGCTTGAAGGCATTGAGGAGGGGAGGATGGAAGAGAGGGACTTCTTGATTCACGCGCACACTGGATGATGAGAGGCAGTGGTTCACTTGTATAGCCTGGACAACACGTACCCAGCTTGAGCAAAGCTCCTCTGCCCCACCTCATCCAGTCGAGGTGGCTCTCTACAGCGTGGAAGTAGGAGCCCTTCGACGCGCGAAGCTTCTAATTTCATCGCGAAAGGCTGTGCGGCTGCTATCGAGCAGCTTCACGGGCAGCTGGCGGTTCGCGTAGTCATGCCCGCGGACGGGATCGCGCGGGGAGACGGGCAGCTGTGAAACTCAGCGTGTCAACGAGCTGCGACAACGTAGAGAAAAACGTCCTCAGCAGAGACCTGAAATTTGGAGCTTGACGAGTTAGTGTTGGCTTACTTATCTACTTGCGCTCACCGGCAGATGGTCACAATAATCGTAGTTCACTTTGCTCGGAAGGTAGCTCAACAAGATCTACTTGATGTCGCTCAGCTTGACAGCAATTCCTAATCTCGCCATCGGAGTGCTTCTGGGTGGCTTGAAACGAAAGATACGGTATGCTGCAACTCTTGCGGCTACTGTGCACCCCGCGCTGTTACGAGTTCGCCAGCTACAAGCTGCGCAAGGTTATGTCGCCCGCGACATCACTGACGGCGCATGAAGCAGCTGAGCTCATTATGCCACCAGCAGCCTTGCTCAAGCATTTAGAGTCGTTATCCAAAAGTTCGATAAGGCCGCTCGGACCACGCCATCTTGAGTTCATGCTCGTGGTGTTGCACTCGCAGTCACCACGACTGCGCCCGCGCTCACCCCCCCCCCCCCCCCCAACACAAAGCTGCCTTCAGTTCATATCACCACCCGCGCACGATTTCGCTGTCGCCAGCATCACGTCGCTTGGACTGCGGCCCGCCAGGTGGTCCCTGCGCAGTGCCCTGCGCATATATAACGGCCTCACGGTCGCCCTTACGTCCATTTTTCCCCGTCGACCTTCTACTCCACTCCTCAACCACCAACCTCGAAGGCTTTGGTAACCTAACCTTGAATACCCATTCATTCGATCCTCACTCATCATGCCTTCTATGGCTGCTCATTATTTCAAGTCTTCATGACATCCTTCCCTTACATGAGCATCGCCTTCCATCATCAACACTCCTTCACCATGGCTGCTCAACATCTTCGATGAGCAACATGGTCGACTTTGACTGACATTCAAGTTCTCTTCACGCATTCACCACCGCGCCTTATCAATATCACCAAGCCTTCTCAGATCAACACAATCACTCATGTTATCCTTGCAACAATGCCTCTTAGGCCTTCACCACGACATCACCGCAGTAGAGCACGCCATCGACCACACCATCCTCCTCCTTTCACACTCTCGCATGCGCATTCACACTCGATCACACATACTTGGTACGCTGTCTGGGTGTCAAACGGTTCAGAATGATGAGGATCGCTTGGGGGCTTGAGGGTCCGCCCAACAGAGCTTGGCATCATGTTCTGGTAACCGTCATCGTTTGGTGCGGGAGGTGAAGCTCTTCGAGCAGGCCTACCACTGGATGATCGGAGTTGTCTGTTGCTGATGATGGATCTGATCCTCGCGCCGGATTCTGCCCAGATCGCCTGCAGTCTTTGGCTGTAGCAGCATTGGGTGGGAGAGACAGTCGGGCGGGATGGGATGAGTTTCAGTGGCATCCAGCCAGGTGGCTTTGTGGCAGCCGGGCTGGACTTGGATTGGTACTTCTTCGTTGGACCTCTTCTTCATCATGGCTTGGGTATATCAGCAAAGTAAAGCCACTGTATCACTAACATCAATCAAAACATTCGACCTTCGGGTCAACCATCATTACCTCTCTTCCTCGTGCGCACTGTGACTTCCTTGACTACCTCCAGCCTTGCTTATCTTCGTGCTTCATGGCAATGTCTTCTTCGAACTCTGTGTCGGCTTTGGCTGCATGTCTCATCGTGTCAACTCAGCCTGCTTGCCTTGCCTTGGGATTGTTCCGCTGCAATTTGGCAGGATGTGCAAATGGCAGACAACGCGCATGGGCGACTCTATCAGGCTTGACGATTGAGGCAAGAGTAATAACAGACATGATTGCGCAAGTGGAGCTACTATAGTGAAGTGAGGTACTACCGCACTCGCAGCTTAGGAAGTGGTGAAGTTCGTGTTCAGGTGATCGCGCGTGCAGGAAGCCGCCACCGCCAGCGCGACTGCCTGGTCGACGTGACGTGCAGCCAGCCCCACAACGCACCTCGCAGCCTACAACACACCGCGCATGCGCGCACCCGCGAAATGCTCGTCCTCGCTCCTTGAACGGTTCATCTTCACCGAAATGCGCTAGCGGTCGCTCGCACACGCCGTCACCATGTGGTTCCTCGAACACGAATCGCTCTTCGGCGGAAGGCGCGTCTGGCTGCGCCCCGGGTCGCAGCAGCTCTTCGGCCGCACCAAGTCCAGTGAAGAAGGGAAGACATGGAGGATCGACAACAAGGCCGTCTCGCGGCAGCACTGCACGATCAGGGTGCTCGAGGTCCCTGCGGATGCTGGCTCGAAGCTGCATATCAGATCGCAGATTGAGATTACGGATCTCAGTTGCAGGCAGGGCACGCAGATTGACGGCAATATGATCAAGAGCACGAAGAACGACGACGGGTCAATTGAATATGCGAAGACGATACTGGAGGGTACTGAGCATTCGATTCGGCTGGCGCAGAGCTACGAACCGTTCAAGATCTTCTGGAAGCCGTTTGTCTTCACGTACGCTTCGAAGGAGAGCAGGGAATCGAAAGCTCGTAGCGCAAAGTTGCACGCCCTCGACATCAAGACCACCGTCGATTTTGTGTTCGGCCAAACGACACACGTCGTCACTCAGAAGCGCAACTTGCCTCGAGTGCTCTCCGGCCTGGTTGCAGGCAAGCACATCGTGCATCCGGGTTTCCTTGACACCGTGCTCGAGCGAGCTACTCATACATTGGACGGCGACTATGGTTATGTGCCCTCGCCGCTGGAAGAGGACTTTGTCAGTCATTGGCCGAAAGAGGAGGATTACACACCACCAACTGCCACTGAACCCGTGCCTCGACCGCAGGAGATGCTCAGGCCCGATAGCCTACGCTCGGAGATCTTTCACGGACTTACCTTCATCTTCATTGATCCGGCTCAGCACAACAGTTTGCAGGACCCTGTCCAAGGTGGCGGCGGAAAGGCACTTCTCTATGAGGCGTTCAAGCATGGCGAGACGACTGTACAAGAGTATGTTGACTACCATTGGAGCGTGGCTGGCAAGAAGAGGACAAAGCGCTTGGAGAGAGGCAAGTCTCCTGTGATCACGGTGCGCCTCTCCATACCGGCAGATGGTTCGGACGAGTGGGCTGCAAATTTCATAAACGGTGTGGATCACGCAGTCGGTCAGAGATCGATACTCCAGAACGAGTTTCTCGACGTCATCCTCACCAAGGACAGGGCTGCGCTGCAGCAGCTACCACAGAAGATCCCTGGAGCTACGTCAAAGGAACCAGTACCATTGACACGGCGATCGGAGGAAGACAGCACGCTGGCCTCGAGAGCACCTTCGGAAGCACCGGAGTCTTCCGTACCTACTGATGAGCCCTTTAAGCCGAACCCGCGCAAGCGCATACACCGTCCAAAGACTACAAGTCGCTTCACCGGTTTCGATGATTATGAGCCACCGACAAAGATTCGCAAGACGGAGGATACGCAGATGGAAGGCGTGCAGCAGTCGATAACAGAGTCTGCCCGCTCGAGAACCCAGACACAAGGCATTCAGTATGCTGCTGCCCCCACGACACAGACGCGGACGCAGACTCGTACGCAGCGCGCGTTGTCCCCTGCCCACCAGACAATGGAGAAAGAGGAGATGATGGACGCCCAATTTCCCGCCGCAGCCGAAATCAAGCGCCGGCGAGCAGCTACTCGCGCACCATCAGAACCCGTAGAGCCCGAGACGGCCACACCAGCCACCCAAACCAAGCGCCGCGCTGTCGATTCGCTCGAGAGTCTACAACGCGTCCGCCAAAAGGCCGACAAGGAGATCAACGTCAAAGAGCTAAGCAAGCTGCGCATGAAAGAAGCAGAAGAGCGCCGCAAAGCCGACGAGGAGTCTCTCCGCGAACAGCTCGAGGGTATCGATATCGAGCAGATGAAGAACCTCGCTGTCATCGAAGAGATAGAAGTCCGACCCCGACAACGCAATGGTGATAACCTCCGCACACCGGCGGAAGCCCGCGCCCAAGCCGAAGCAAAGACCGATCGCTGGGACCCGGCGTGGAACGGACGCAAGAACTTCAAGAAGTTCCGCCGTCGCGGGGCTGAGCAGGGCGTTGCACCGCACCGCGTCATCGTTGCGCTGGAAGAAGCGCCGAGCCAGAGGGGCTTCGCTGACGGGTTCTTCCTCATGCCGGACGAGCCTCGAGCCAGCGGTCTAGCAACACGTAAGAAGAAAGGTGGTGAGACCGTCGAAGCTGAGGAGGAGGACAGCGAGCCTGAACAGGGCTTCAGAGGAAGGCAGAGTAGAACGCAGTCCCAGCGGCAGACGCAGACGCAGGAGCAGCTTGAAGTCATCAATGTTGAGGACAGTGGGCCGGATGATGAGGAGATCGTAGAGCCGAGGACGCAGAAGAGTAGCGGGAGGACGCAGAGGGTTGTTGAGACGCAGTCTTTTGATCAGGGCAGAAAGAGACCCGGTGGCGCGGCGAGTGGACAGCCACTTGCGAAGAAAGCCAAATCCTTTGTCAATAATCGCTCGTTGAGGGTTGATAGTGACAGCGATGATGAGGAGAAGGGGTTCAGGTTCAAGAGGAGGTCGTGATCTTCTCCAGTGTTTTATAAGCATAGCGAGCATGTTAGATACCATATGAGCGAAGACAGTGTTTTGACTGCACATATTGCACCAGCAGCAGAAGCTCGTGAGCTGAAAACTGATATTCAAACAATCATAACTAACCGTAGCACCCAAACGCCGAGCTACTCGCTGAGTGAGCAGAGATCATGTCCTGTCTGTACAATCCTCTTCCACGACCAAGTCTGTGCTGGCCTATCCTTGCCCTATACAATGTCCCTCAATCTATGCCGCGCACCTGGAGCACATCTCCCGGTCGAATCGTCCGTAGGACTGAAGATCTGTCGTTCTTGGTGGTATGGAGGCTCTACCTCTTGCGCTCAAAGTAGCTGCTGCTCGCGAAGAAGGCAACACTCTGGTCCATGACCGTCTCCCCAACCCACAGGTAATTCTCCACCCACTTCTGCATGCTCGGTGTCTCGCTGAATTGCTCGGGCTTTACACTGGGACTGGTGTCAGCCTGTTAGCTTTGCTCTTGTGCATAGCAGACACGGTATGGGAAGGTGCGAGCTGAGCTTGGTGGCATGTGGTGCTTAAGAGAAGTAACAGGGCATATCGACCAACGTCAGTGTTGCGAAGGCTAGTGCTGAGGGGTATCTCTGGGCCGGTATGGCTTGTTTGGGCGGAGGCGGCAGTGGAGATATGCTGATACGCGGAGGCGGGCGGCGATGATCGCGTGGGGAGTGTTTGGGATAGACTCACGTCAGGCCGGTGGAGCGTCGGACGCCTGCGAGGAAGGCGGAGACTGCGCACTGTTAGCCAAGAGCGCGCTGAAGTGTTGAATGTCTGGACGAACCTAGTACCGCGTCGAAGGCGTAGTGCGCAACCTTGCCGAGCTGTAGGTGTGTGAGGTTAGCTATACGACTCGTGAGGCGGTCAGTGGGAGCACGTACAACCATGTTGAATATGTGTGTAAGTGGGAGCGGGTGGTGAGAGGCAAGAAGGGTTGTTTGAGGTGTTCACGTATGGTTGCGGAGAGCTGTGGTCGTTGATGCAGGGCAAGCGGAGGTGTGGCTGGTGCCTGCGGGCATGTGAAGCTTGCGGCTCTGTGTTGTCAGTGGGTCAGGATTGAAACGGCGAAGGCACATCCCAGAAAGCTTGCATTTGGGCGAGAGCTGGCTGGTGGCTTTGCTCGTGACTTTGATGGTCTCTATGTAACAGCTTCCGCTACTCATGTCAAGATGCTCATGCCCGTGCTGGTCAACCGTTGTGAAGGCATTCGTACCATCAGCAAGAACAACCACAGCTCGAGACGATCAACTGCCACGACCGGTCCCGAACTTAACCCCTTCATCCTCGGGAACCAACGTCAGGTACGGCCATGCGGAGTAGTCTTCGGGTCATGTAGGAACGAAGGGTTAAGGCGCGTGGTCCATATAAATGGCCGGCCCTCGCTGTCGTGCATGCGGGCTTTCTCATAGCTTTGACCACGCGAAACACGCCCAAGACATGAGGCAGGTGGATCTCCTCGCCCGGAGCTCCATGACACGCCAAACATCCTCGACATCCGGCCGCGCACCACAGCGCAGACAACGGCTAGCCAGGGCGAGACGATAAATTTTCAATCGCAATGAAAAACACGGGGCTTATCTGGGCGGGATGCTTGGTCGTTACGTGGGTGGACTGCAGAAGCAATGGGCGTCACGGCGGCAGGTCTGCTGCGCGGAGCAGCTGCAGCAGCAGCCTTATAAGATGTGAACCGGCATATGGCCAGCAGATTTTGATCAATTACATTGCAGGTCTTCCACACGCTCTTCTTCTCTCTGTTTTCCCAGACTATCCTATCAGCCCGCAAACATACCGGTGACGGTAGGCTAGATTCGAAGCTCTCAACAACACCTGCAGACAGCCCCACGCTCTAGCGCGATACAGTACCCCTCCGCCTCTAAGCTCAACGCGCCAACGCTTTTTCTGAGAGAACAAAACCCACCCAGGCGCATTCCTTCCAGAAGCACGCCTGTTTGATTCTCTCCTCTCCCTCCCTCAAGCCAAACCGAGAGCAATTGCAGTCACTCAGACGGCAACAACACTCGGCCCCGCACCCCGCCTCACCTTTTGAACAGCTCTGCTCAGCCTTCACTCACCACATACCGCAGCAATGGCGAACGCGTACGTCCAACATGATAAGGGGACTAGAGGTGCTTGGTTACGGCGCAATTCAAGGTAGTCTTCTATGAGAAGCACAAGAATCGCCAGCCTCTGCACCAACAGCCCCGCAAACCCTTTATCAGTGTGTATGCTAACATATCTTCTGCAGATTGGACCACCTCAACGCTGGCAGGACCAGGATTGAATGGCTCAGCCAGCTCAACACTGAGTACCACCCAGCCAAGCAGTACCGCCGTACCTCCATCATCGGTACCATTGGCCCCAAGACCAACTCTCCCGAGAAGATCAACGCTTTGCGCAAGGTTGGTCTCAATGTCGTCCGCATGAACTTCTCCCACGGTTCGTACGAGTACCACCAGTCCGTTATCGACAACGCGCGTGAGGCCGAGAGGACCCAGGCTGGTCGCCCTCTCGCCATTGCCCTCGACACCAAGGGCCCTGAGATCCGCACAGGTAACACTGTTGGCGATGCCGATATCCCTATCAAGGCCGGCACAATCTTGAATATTACCACCGATGAGCAGTACGCCACCGCCTGCGACGACAAGAACATGTACGTCGACTACAAGAACATCACCAAGGTCATTGAGGTCGGCCGCACTATCTACGTCGATGACGGTGTTCTGTCCTTCAAGGTCCTCGAGATCATCGACGAGAAGACCCTCAAGTGCGAGTGCGTCAACAACGGCAAGATCTCCTCCAAGAAGGGTGTCAACCTGCCCAAGACCGACATCGATCTCCCTCCTCTGTCCGAGAAGGACAAGGCCGATCTCAAGTTTGGTGTCAAGAACGGTGTCGACATGGTCTTCGCCTCTTTCATCCGCCGCGGCAGCGACATAACTGCTATCCGCGAGGTCCTCGGCGAGGAGGGCAAGGACATCCAGATCATTGCCAAGGTTGAGAACCAGCAGGGAGTTAACAACTTCGACGAGATTCTCAAGGAGACTGACGGTGTCATGGTCGCCCGTGGCGATCTTGGAATTGAGATCCCTCCCAGCCAGGTCTTCATTGCCCAGAAGATGATGATCACCAAGTGCAACATCGCCGGAAAGCCCGTCATCACCGCCACACAGATGCTCGAGTCCATGACATACAACCCTCGCCCTACCCGTGCTGAGGTTTCTGATGTCGGTAACGCTGTCCTTGACGGCTCCGATTGCGTCATGTTGTCTGGAGAGACCGCCAAGGGTGACTACCCCGTCGAGGCCGTTACCATGATGCACGAGACCTGCTTGCTTGCTGAGGTTGCTATCCCCTACGTCAACGCCTTCGACGAGCTGAGGAAGCTTGCTCCTATCCCCTGCCCCACCACCGAGACCTGCGCCATGGCCGCCGTCAGCGCGTCTCTTGAGCAGAACGCTGGTGCTATCCTCGTCTTGACAACCAGCGGTACCACCGCCCGACTTGTCTCCAAGTACCGACCCGTCTGCCCCATCATCATGGTTTCTCGCAACGCCACAGCCTGCAGGGTAAGTTCGCTCGCTACTGAAAACCGACATTGGCTAATTATTGCAGTATTCTCACCTGTATCGCGGTGTCTACCCCTTCTTCTTCCCTGAGGAGAAGCCCGACTTCAAGGAGAGCCCATGGCAGGAGGATGTCGACCGCCGTCTCAAGTGGGGCATCATGAACGCTATCAAGCTCGGTGTTTTGAGCAAGGGCGACCCTGTTATCTGTGTCCAGGGCTGGAGGGGAGGTATGGGCCACACCAACACCCTCCGCATCGTTCCCGCGACAGAGGATCTTGGTCTGGACCAGGAAGCATAGAGGAAGACACTTTTGGCTATAATGTAAAGAGCCGTGTCTATAATGAGATTAGAAATGACTCTGCAATGAACAAAGATACCTTTTCATGACTCGTTTTGGCAATTGTGGTTTGGCGTATTGGGTACGAATGCTCAGTGCATACGCTAGCATATGCACGCAGACTCCATTACGAGGCCGAAAGTCCCTGACCTTGAGCGTCTGTTCCAAGACATCAAATACAGGTGACAAAAGCAGACTCAATACCAGACAAAGAGCCTGGTGAGCTTTGGAACATCCGAGGGTGACTAAGTGGTCTTAGCGTCGCGCTCCAATCACTCTCAGACAAGGCCATGTATCGTAACACCCTACCACCACCGACCATGGATCTATCCGCAATAGTGAACCAAGATGAGGGGCTGGTGCTACCGCGCCGGTCCAGCTCTAATGCACACGCAATATCGCAACCGAGTCCTGTTTCCACATCCTCCAAGATGCCTACGCCGGCCCCGAGAGCCATGCCCTTGAAGCGCAAGCGACATGAACCCAAACCCATCTGGGCTTACAGAGAGGGCGAGGAGCTGCCTGAGGAACTTCAGAGACAACAAGAACAGCAGCGCCAGCAAGCTCGACCACCTCCGCCGCCCATACAGCCTCCGGCGCAACACCAGGCTCCAGCGATAGCGCATAGCAACGGACGACCGACTACGGCCCCAGGCGTCGCGCCGGTCGCCGTTCACGAACTCGCCGGATACGAACGACCTGTCTCAAATACTCCGCACGTTTATGACGACGTCTCGCGCAAAGTATGCGACTTCATCTGGACTACAGCCGTTAACAACGACATTGTCCGAAAGGCTATCAAAGAGTCACCGCTCACACAACTCGAGGTCGAAGCGCGCTGGGGGCAAATAATTGATAAGCACCGTGGGCCTGGTGGAGAGCGTCTTCGCGGATTCCATGACACGGAGTGCGTGATCAGGAAGACGGACAACTTGGATCTCAAGTTTGAAAGCACGATGACGATGGAGCAGCACAAGCGCATGAACATGTATCTGAACGGCCAGGTCCAGAAGTCTGCGCCCGGCTCGACGGAACATCGCCCGGAAGTCAAATACCGCCATACAAGAGAGGTCGATCAGTTCTACGAGCTGGGGCAGGCCGGGTTCGACCAGCTTCCTCTCGCTGTAAAGCAGTTAATAGCACAGACCGGCAAGCATGAGCGAGTGCGCGTGTCAAAAGATGTGAAGACTGGCGAAGTTCTCAGGAAGATGATCAAGCTGCGCATCGCGAACCTTGAGATCAGCTCTCCCCAAACCGAATGGGACTACCGCATTGGCATCAACCTTGAAATCAACTACCCTGGAGAAATCGAGGAGCTTGAACCGAGCGTCGAAGCTGGAAAGTCATTGCGCGATATGCAACGTATCAAAGACCGCATGTCCTACTCATGGCTCGGCGCGTACCAGATCGATCTGACGCAGGTGACGCAGGGGCCGAGCAAGAACCACGAGCTCGAACTCGAACTCGAATCAGGCGTACTACTGAGAGAGGCAGAGAAGTGCCGACAACCGGGTCCAAACAGCTTCGAGCCTCTGATCAACGGCATGCTGAACAACCTGCGCGTGCTTTCACGAGAGATGACGCCTCAAGGTCCGGGGCTCTGAGGTGGAGATGATGTGTGATTACTTTTGTGTTGCTATGGCTTTTTTGAGTAGCTTGCACGCGGCATTGGAAGCGGAG
Organism: Didymella pomorum; assembly: GCA_022225945.1. Taxonomy (NCBI): domain Eukaryota; kingdom Fungi; phylum Ascomycota; class Dothideomycetes; order Pleosporales; family Didymellaceae; genus Didymella; species Didymella pomorum. The sequence goes on along the minus strand of JAKJXN010000002.1, from coordinate 824,180 downwards.
TTCGATGCGTTACAATGAGATACCCCAGTTCACTACTGCACATTTGGTTGCAGTACCCACATCCATGGTTCTGCCTTACAGCTGATGAGTGACATGAAAGTGGAGCTTGACTGCCTAACAATGCCCGCCAAGAGAGGTTCGTACAAGCAAGAGCACCCAGTAGGTCCTGGAGATACTACGGAATGGCAGAGAAATAACTCTTGTGTTCAAGTGAAATCTTCGTGTCACATTGGAGAGCCGAAGCTTATCGCGTGCTGTGCATGTGAGAAGGAGGGCATTAGGTCATCGCGCTAGTTTGCCTCCGTGTGTTTGAGCTCGGCCATCACGTCCAGCATCGAATACAGCACCACCACGGCTAACGCCAACCCATCACCCACGCCACTTCCCTTTCCGTCTTTCCTTCACCGCGCAGCACAAACGACGTTGTCTGCGCTGCATCGCCCCAAGTATCTTCTCTGACCGCCGCCGCCCTCGCAGGCGCCAAATAGCTCCATCGCCTTCCACTTGCTTCCGCAATCAACACACCTGCCACCACACCCGCAGGACAGCCTCAGCTCCAACTCTGCCACCGCCATCAGCCAACTCCCGCTACCATGGTTGGCCTCACGTCCGCTGCCGGTGTCGTTGGATTTCTCTCAGAGCCAGACCCAGCTCTGCGGTCATTCGCCCTACGTCAGCTAAACGACCAGATTGACCTGTTGTGGCCAGAAGTCGCGGGCTCCGTCAGTCAGATGTAAGAGCTTTCTAACCCAGGCTGGCTACCCGCAGCACCTGGTATAACCTCAGCTACTAACGTGTGTGTCATAGTGAGGCGCTCTATGAAGATGAGTCGTTCCCCGAGCGAGAGCTCGCCGCGCTCGTAGCAGCAAAGGTCTACTACCAGCTGCAAGAATACAACGAGAGCATGGTCTTTGCGCTGGGTGCTGGCAAGCTCCTGGATATTCACAAGGCTGGTGAATTCGAGGAGACAATACTGGGTAAGCAGGCACAAACAGTCCAGGACCGGGCGCACTTTCACATATTGCGTCTGGACTTTGAATAGCAGATTCTCCGTGCATCTGAAGCTCAGCGGCTAACTTATTTCTTCCAGCGAAATGCGTCGACACGTACATCGCCATGTCCGTTCTCCACAACCCACCTACCCCGGTCAGCAAGACAAACAACGGCCCCCCACAGCTCAGCACAGCGTTTCCCGCAAGCTCTGCAGGTGCCGCCAGTACTTCCGCTAGCTTGGCCTCGCCGATCACACCCTTCTCGCAGTCCGCGCTGCCCTCAAAGTCGCTGCTTTCCCGCGAGGATTCGAACACATTCGACCCCACAACCCCCGGTGGCGGCAATGCCGGTGTCGCTGGGTCGCATCCCTCGCCTATGATCCTGCAGAGGAACGTCCAGAAGAACCTGCAAGCAACAATAAGACGGATTTTCGAGAGCTGCTACGAGTCTGGCAACTACAAGCAGGTCGTCGGTATTGCGATTGAGGCACGGAATCTGGAGGTTTTGCGCAGCTCGATCCTCCGCGCCAGCCAGGATGAGAAGAAGAAGGCAGGCAAAAAGGCGGCGACAGGCGCTCAAACACAGAGCGAGGAGCTGATGGAGTACGTCCTCGATATCTGCATGAACGTCGTGCAGGAGCGCGGACTCAGGAACGAGGTACGTTGGAATCATGACATGATGGAGCCCGCGGCAATGACTAACAGTATTAGATCCTCCGCCTCATCCTCGACCTGCTCAACGACAATGAGATCCCTAACCCCGACTACTTCTCGATCGCAAAGTGCGTCACTTACCTCGACCAGCACTCGCTAGCTTCGAAGCTTGTCCGGCAGTTGGTGGAACAGGGTGATGACAAGTCGCTCGCGACGGCATACCAGATCTCTTTCGACCTTTACGAGAACGGCACCCAAGAGTTCCTTGCGAAGGTCATGGCAGACCTGCCCGAGGAGGAGGAGTCGAAGCCTGACGCATCTGAAGCGAAGGAGTCTGACTCTCTTCTTGCTGGCGTAGACACAAGCAACAAGTCTAGCAGCGACCACAGCAAGGCGTACAGCAACGTGCGCGCCATTCTTCGTGGAACAAAGAGCATCGAGCTCAACCTCGAATTCCTCTACAGGAACAATCACACCGACAAGTCCGTCCTGAACAAGATCCGCGACAGCCTCGAGGCACGAAGTTCGATCTTCCACAGCAGTGTCACATTTGCGAACGCGTTCATGAACGCGGGCACAACCAACGACACATTCTTTCGCGAGAACCTGGATTGGTTGGGCAAGGCTGTCAACTGGTCGAAGTTCTCGGCTACTGCTGCTCTCGGTGTAATCCACCGCGGTAACATCACACAGGGTCAGAAGCTGCTGGACCCGTATCTGCCCAAGGACAGCGTTTCATCCGGCTCTCACTACGAGCAGGGTGGATCTCTGTACGCTCTTGGTCTGATCTACGCCAACCACGGCAGCAATGTTCTGGACTACCTCGTCAAGCAATTTAAGGATGCACAAGAGGAGGTCATCCAGCACGGTGGTGCGCTCGGTGTCGGTGTCGCCGGTATGGCTACCGGGTCTGAGGAGATCTTTGACGCCTTTAAGACCGTTCTGTACTCCGACTCGGCCGTCAACGGTGAGGCTGTTGGTCTTTCAATGGGTCTTGTCATGCTTGGAACAGGCAGCATCAAGGCTCTTGAGGACATGATCCAGTATGCACACGACACACAGCACGAGAAGATCGTTCGTGGTCTCGCCATGGGTATGGCGCTCATCATGTACGCCCGTCAGGAGGCTGCCGATGAGCTGATCAACGGGCTTCTGGACGACCCAGACCCAACTCTGCGTTACGGAGGTATCATGACGATCGCTCTGGCGTACTGCGGCACAGGTAGCAACAAGGCTGTCCGCAGGTTATTGCACGTTGCTGTCAGCGATGTCAGCGACGATGTTCGCCGCGTGGCAGTCATGAGCTTGGGTTTCGTGCTGTTCAGGAAGCCCGGCAGCGTGCCACGCATGGTCGAGCTGCTCTCCGAGTCATACAACCCCCATGTCCGCTACGGAGCCACCATGGCTCTCGGTATCGCCTGCGCTGGTACCGGCCTTCCTGAGGCAGTCGATCTCTTGGAGCCCATGATGAAGGATTCGACCGACTTCGTGCGTCAGGGTGCTTTGATCGCGCTTGCCATGATCATGGTACAGCAGAACGAGGCCATGAACCCCAAGGTCGCATCGATCAGGAAGCAACTCACCAAGATCATTGGTGACCGCCACGAGGACGCGATGGCCAAGATGGGTTGTGCGCTTGCTCTGGGTATCATCGATGCCGGTGGCCGCAACTGCACAATTGGTCTGCAGACACCGACTGGTAACCTCAATATGGCTGCCATCGTCGGTATGGCTGTCTTTACACAGTACTGGTACTGGTTCCCTCTCACACATTTCCTGTCGCTCAGCTTCACACCGACCGCCATCATTGGTGTCGACCAGGACCTCCAGATCCCCGCCTTCAACTTCCACAGCAACACACGGCCAAGCATGTTCGACTACCCACCAGAGACTGAGGTCAAGACCGAGGAGGCGCCAGAGAAGGTTAAGACTGCTGTTCTGTCGACAACCGCACAAGACAAGCGCCGACGAATGGTCAAGGAGCGTCAGCGCCGTAGGGAGAGCATGGATGTTGACACCCCTGCGACGCCCAAACCCGCGGATGACGAGAAGATGGACCTTGATGAGGACAAGAAGGACGACGAGAAGGCCGAGGGTGCCGCACCAGAGTCACCCAAGAAGAAAGCCGAAAAGGAGAAGGTTGGCTACGAGCTGGGTAACATGTCGCGTGTCCTGCCTCCTCAGGTGAAGCATATCACATTCCCTGGGGACCGCTTCATTCCAGTCAAGAAGGTCAGTTCAACCCCATGTCTTACCCCACGACACATTCTAACTCAAGTACAGCCAACTCTCGGAGTAATTCTTCTTACAGACACGAAGCCTTCCGAGCACAAGGAGCTCCTTGAGCTCAAGGTCAAGAAGGCGGCGCCAGCACCCGCACCTGGGGCTACAGGGTCCGGAGAGCAGGCACCTGAAGGTGTCGAGGAGATGGAGACATCTGACCCCACAACAGATAATCTGGTCGATGAGGGTGACGAGGAGGCATCCCTACCTGCAGACTTCGAGTACGAGTCTGACACGAACCCCAACGACAGCGAGTAGATAGTGTATGGACGGTAGTATCCTTCTTGAAGACAGGCGGATGTCTGCATTGATCTCAGGCGTGGGAGGTCAAATGGCCACTTTCTCAGCCTGCTTAGATGTATAATAGCCCATGCGGTCTACTAGAATTATAAGCATAGTTGTTCATACCATTTCCTGCGCGTGACTTGTATTTGATAATCATCTCAACTCGACTGGACGACGCGTTGTGGCCTCGGCGATCCGGTCTTGGCCGAAATGCAGCCGCATCGAAAAGTGCCATGGCATGACCTCCGCTCCGCAACACTCCCCCATGCCGCCATGAGCCTTCGACCTGGGCTGCCTCGCTCCATCGCCGGTCGCGATACGAACACAGTATGCCTGCAATGCTGGCGGAAGCTGACGCGGACACCGTTGCCTCCGCGACAGGCCTTCTCGACCATCCCATCACATAGGTCAGGCGCGGTCGCCGTAGGAAAGAGCAGGAACTCATTCAGCAAGGACTTCTTCGGCAAGAATTCGCTGTTGAAAGAAACATTCTGGCAGTCGCGAAGGGAGCTGCAGAGCTCAATTGCAGCTGTTAAGACGAGCGGCGCAGATGCATCTCAGCAAGTTGCAACCACACCGACAAGCACATCCACATCCAAAACACCAGACAATGTGCTCCCGCACCGGCGGCGGAAGCGCGCCAAAGAACTCGCCGCCCAGAACCCCCCACCCACCCCCTCAGGCACAGAAGCCTACCCCATCCCCCTCGACGCCTCCGCGCGCCTGGCCGACCGCGCAGCCTCGCAAACAAGCCTAAAGCGGCTCTTCTTCACCTACCTCTCACTCTCGAAGCCACGGCTCTCCTTCCTCGTCGTACTCACCGCAACCGCGACGTACTCTCTCTACCCCGTCCCACAACTGCTCAGCACCGCCGCGACCGCCACACCGAGTCTGAGCGCGCTCACGCTACTGTTTCTCACGACGGGGACGGCGCTGTGCAGTGCGTCCGCGAACGCGTTTAATATGCTCATGGAGCCGAAATTCGATGCGCAGATGAGCCGGACGCGCAACCGGCCGCTGGTTCGAAAGTTGATCAGCACGCGCGGCGCCGTTGTGTTTGCGGTCGTCTGCGGTATCACGGGCACCGGCGCGCTGCTGTTTGGTGTCAATCCTACAACTGCCTTCTTGGGTGCGGCGAATATCGTGCTCTACGCGGGTATCTACACACCTATGAAGCGCATGAGCGTGCTGAATACGTGGGTTGGTGCGGTCGTGGGCGGGCTGCCGCCGCTGATGGGGTGGACGGCTGCAGCGAGCCAGTATGCGCATGATGGAACGTGGGAGGAGTTGTTGTTTGGCGAGGGGAGTGCGGGCGGATGGCTGGCTGCGGCGCTGCTGTTTGCGTGGCAGTTTCCGCACTTCAACTCGCTGTCCTGGAGCATAAGAGACGAGTACAAGAATGCAGGGTATAGAATGTTGGCTTGGGTTAATCCAAGGCAGAACGGGCGCGTGGCGTTGCGCTATGCGGTGCTCATGTTCCCCATCTGCATAGGCCTGAGTCTCGCGGGCATCACAGATATGTCGTACATCGCCACGAGCAGTGTCGTAAATGGCTGGATGGCATACAAGGCGTGGGAGTTCTGGAAGTTCGACGGGCACAAGGGCAGTGCGAGAGCGCTGTTCTGGGCCAGCGTGTGGCATTTGCCAGTCGTCATGGTGCTGGCGATGGTGCAGAAGAAGGGCCTCGGAGAGAGGCTGTACCGCAGTATCTTTGGATATGCGGACATTGAGGATGATGAGTTCTACTACGAAGCAGGAGATGACGAGGAGGCGGAGCAGGAGTATCAGAGACGGCACCCAGCGGCTGCTGTGGTCAAGGCCGTTTGAGCTGTACGTTTTGTTTGTAGTATATGTCCAGCACCAGCATGTATCATCATCACATCGCGCATTGGGCGAGGCCAGCAATGTCAAGGCTTCCATCAATTCGTAAGAGCTCTTCCAAGACCTAACCAACATGAACAACTGACATACCAGATATGAGCTGGCCGCTTATAACTGGGTACTTCGACGGCCTTGTTCTTGAATCTTCTGCGGCGCTAAAGATTGCAGTGCAGCTCCGGACCGATGACTTCATCAAAGAGCAAAACGGAGAATGAGCTTATTGCATGATGTGAAAGGCGTTCAGATTCATTTGCATGACTGCCATTCAACTGTATTACACGCACTGCACAAAGCAAGAAATACTGAAGGACCAGCTTCGGATCGAACGCACAAAAGCAATAATGGTGTGGAAAGTTGAAGAAATCACCCTTGCCTGGTCTGTCGATAGTCTCGTTGTGGAAATGTGTACCTGTCTTGCACGTGGAAGCGTCTTTCTTCCCTTGCTTATTCCTTCCTCCATTTGCACAGCAACTGCAGCTCCGTCCCACTCACACCTCGCGCCCTCCTGCCTCTATACTCATTAGCAAGCTCTCAAAATAGAAGGACCCATGATGTAACAAAAACATCCGCAGGACTGCCATTGACTCGTACTATACACAGAGAGCAGCTTTGCAGAAACGCAGTCGCACAGTTTACGATGCCGAAGAAATGCATTGACACGGACTCCATTCTTGTCATCTTTGTTCCCCCATACAGGTCTTTCAAGCGGGGTACTTCCTCAACTAAATGATCGTTAGCATTGGATGTTGTGAACAAAGCTTGACGTGATCTTACATCCAGCGACAAGTATTTACTCGTCATCTTACTCTGATCCCTCATAACACCGACCAGCGTCTCACTCTCCTGGAAGAAGCCCGCCTTGAGCGAGATGACAATGAACTGCATACCCGGACTAGCATGCTCGCGGACATACTTCGCCACTCTGCTCACGTTGACATTGTCGAGCGCGGCGTCGACCTCGTCCAGCACGAAGAAGGGCGAAGGCTGGTACGAATGAATCGCAAACAGCAACGCCAATGCGGCGATCGTCTTCTCGCCACCTGATAAGTGCTCCATATCGCGAAAACGCTTGAGCGGCGGCATGGCGTGGTACTTCAGACCAGCCAGGTAGGGCTCTGTGCTGTCCTCCATGTCGAGGTAGGCTTGTCCGCCCAGAGGGAATTGCGGTGACTTTGTCAGGTCCTTGTATGTTCCGCCAATGTTCTCCGAAATGTGGTTGAACGCTTTCATGAACAAATCGTAGCGGCGCTCCTTCACGTCTTCGAATGCCTTCTTCGCAGCGAGTGCGCGCTTGCGCGTCTGTGCGAACTCGGTGTCGATGGCTGCGAGGCGCGCTTCTGTTGCTGCCAGACGCTCACCAGCGCGCATGTTTGGCGTTGCCTTGGAGATGTCGGTATCGAGTCGTGTGATGGTGTCCGTAAGGCGTTGCTCGGTTGTGCGGAGTGCGCTCAGGAGCGCAGATTGTGCAGCGTCGTTGTCCGAGTCATCGGCCTCAAGCATCTCGATCAGCTCGGTCCGCAGCTCTTCCTCCAGCTCGTCGAAGTCGACGTCGATGCCGTAGTCGTCGATCTCGGGCTGCTGGACCTGTGTGTTGTCCTCCTCGTCGACATCCATAGAGTCTGCGTCTGGGCGGGGAAGGTCGGTCATGGGCAGCGAGGTCAGTGGTCTCGAGTCTGTGGTAAGCGGGATCTTGATCTCATTCACTCTGCACTCCTTGAGTGTGTTGTAGCGGTTTGTCGCGCTGGTCTTGATCTTCGCCTCTTCGCTGTCGACCGCCCTGAGAACGTTCTTCACCTTCTCGTTTCGGTGATCCAGAGTGCGGCGGGCCTCCCTGACAGCGAGAGCGCGTTCTGTCAGCTTCTCCTCCAGAGCCTCACGCTTCTCTTGAAGCTCCTCTAGCTCGGCCTGTAGGACGTCTATTGAGCTCTGCAGCTCTTCCTGCTTCTCTTGGTGCTCGACAAGTTGCTCGTCGATGCGCTTGATCTTCTCTTCAGCGGTCGCAAGACGCTCCTCAACACCCCGAAGCGAGGCTTCGAGCTGCTTAAGGAGGAACTGGAGCTTGCTGCGCTGACGAGTGAATTCGAGACGCTTTTCAGCAGCTTCTTGCTGGACTGTGCCCTGCTGATCCTCGTAGTCTCGGATCGATGCATATCCGAGTCTCTGACAGAACGTCGCGAAGACGCTGTCTGTGACTTGGTTGACCGAGTCCTGGTAGCCCTGGAGTTCGGCCTCCCTGTTCTGCAGTCGTTGTGTCTGCTGATCGAAGTTTGGCCGTACCCCTCTGAGCTCGCTCTTGTGGTGTGTGAGCTCCTTCTTTACGCTGTCGATGTTGCGGGTGAGAGCCTTGGTCTCGTCCTGTGCGCGCCTGACTTGATCGCTCAGGTCTAGCAACTCAGCTTCGAGGGTCTGCTCCTGCTGTCGTGAGCCCTCCAGCTTGGGCAGGTTGGCCAACTCTTTCTGCAAAGAGTCGACCCGGTCGCGAAGGGTCTGATAAGACTTCTCGTCCCACGACTGCTCGCCGCCGTCATCATCACGGTCAATCTCACCACCAGTTTGAGTACCGCCCTTGCTGATGACACGACCGTCAAGTGTGACAGCCTTTGCTTGTACGCGACGCTCGTATCTCAGTTCCTTGGCAATCTTTTCGGTGTCGCAGACCATGGTGCTACCACACGCTGCGGTCATTGCTCGCTCGTGTTTGGGCTCATAGTTGATGCAGTCAATAGCCAGACGCATGCCTTTATGTGTACCCTTGAGCTGAGGGTCGACGGCCTTTATCTGGATCGAGTCGAGCGGGTCGAAGGACATGATACCAATGCGCTCCTGCTTCAGGTACGCAATGCACTCCTTCGCTGTGGCCTCCGTGTCGACGATCACGGTCTCCATCTGAGGTCCAAACACGCGGCCCATAGCCTTGCGAAATTTGGCCTGCTTTGCCGAGAAGAGATCTCTGTACCTGCCGTACACCTTCTCAGGTCCAAGTCGCACGCGCAATCGGTCGATGGCCTTGCGAGCTTCTTGTTGCTTTCGCGATTCGCGCCGACTGCCTTCGACTATGCTCAGCTGTGTCGCAGACTCCTGCAGCATCTGGTTTTTCTCTTGGTAAGTCAGCTCGAGCTGTCGGCGATCGGAACGCAGCTTGTCGAGCTCCTTTTGCTTCGAGTTTCTTGCAGACTCGAGCTCCTTGATCTGTGACTTTTGCTCCTTCTGTCGGTCCTCAAAGCGGGAGAGGTCTGCAGTCAATCTCTCGACGGCCTTCTCGTGAGTGTCGACACTCTGCTGCAGGTTCCTGACGAGATCGCGGTCTGTGTCGACTTCACGCTTCAGACGATCGATCTGCATTTGGTCGGCGTGGGTTCGCTTGACCACGTCACCGCGCAGTCTGTTGTATTCTTCAAGATCTTGCTGAGACAGCTCACGACCCTGCCTTTGCGAGGCAGCCTTGAACTCGTCTTCCCACTTCTTCTCGGCTTTCTGCACGAGATCAAGGTCCTTCTTGACTTTCTGCACTTGCTGAGCTTCGGTATCGCGCTTCTTCCTGAGGTCGGCGAGTACGGCGTCGTTCTTTTGTCGCTGGTTGTTGAGCAGGCGAATCGTCTCCTCGACAGGAGCGAGTTCATTTGTGGTGTCCTCGATCTGCTTCTCCTTGTCTTTGATGCTGCGGTCCGTCTTTGTGACATCGCGCTTGACTTTGGCCTCGGCCTGCCTCTCCTGCTCGTGCTTGTTGTGGTACTTCTCGACGCTGCGCTTGTGCTCTTTCAGCTCTTCCTGGTGGGATGCAATCCGGTTGCGCGACTTCTCCATGGTCTGCTGGTACAGGTACAGCTTCCAGAGCGTCTTGGTGACCACAGCTTCATCGCGCTCGGCCAGTTTGCGCTCGTACTCGTCCGCCTCGGCCTTCTGCTCCTGGTATGTCTTAAGCTCTCCGTTAATGCCACGGCGCTCGTGCAAAAATTTGGCATTGTCCTCGGTCGCAGCCTCGGCCTCGGCCTTCAGCCTGTCGTAGTCGGCCTTCTTCTCAAGAGATCCCGAGATGCGCTCAACCTGCTCGGTGAGCTTGTCGGGCGCCATTGTCGCGATCTTCTCAACGTCACCCTGGAAGACCAAGAAGTTCCTCGCCTTGACCAGGATGCTGTGCTCTTCCAGTGCGTCATTGTACTCCTTCGCAGTGACCTGGCGACGGTTGATGCGGTACTCGCTTGCGCCGGAGGCTGTGATGCTGCGCTGCCATTCGTGCTCCTGCTCGGCGTCGTCCTCGTAGACGGCCTTCACCCAGGCGGTCTGGGGATTCTCTGTCTGCGTGCTGGACTGGGTGTCGCCATTGTCCTGTGTGTCGCCATTCGATTGCGATTCGCCGTTCGCGTCGCCCTCGGTCACGGTGCCGTCTGCGTTGACCCTCCCTTCGCGGATGATGCGGCCGCGGTAGACCAGGTCCTGCAGCTTGTCGGATCGCAGCTGGGACGAGCGGACGCCAAGCACAAAGGAGATGGCGTCCATGGAGTTCGACTTGCCGGAGCCATTGGGGCCGATGATGGAGGTGAAGTACGAGTCGGCGAACAAAAGCGTGTGGCGTCCACGGTAGGACTTGAAGTCTGCGCGGGTCAGCGTATGCAGGCAAGTGCGCGCGGGTCAGCTCTACTGTAAACTTCGAGGCGCACGAGCTTGCCCATGATGGCGGCCGTATGCGCGCGAGCTACGAAGCCGGTGCGCGGTGTGTGGGTGGATTGCCGTGGCAGCTGTCGCGGGGCGGTCCTGCGCGTCGACGAAGCTCAGGTTCGCGTGGACGCGTCTCGCAGCGAACAGGCCGCCCGCCGTAGCTAGCACGACTGCAGCATAGCGAATGATCCCCGTCGCAAGGCTCCACAGTGACGAAACAGGGCCTGGTGCATGTGAGCTGGCTCTCGACTTCCACGTTATTTTGGCAGCGGTGTGCTCGGCTTGTTTTGCAACTATCCTTTGCTGTCCTCTGCACGATCTGTCACCATCTACTGAGCCTTTGTCCTCGTGACTCTCTGCCTATATCGCGTTCTTGCAGCTGCCACAACGCTGCTTGCCAATCACCAGCTTGCATTCTCCCACGATCCAACTCCTCGACCGCTCAAAGACAGCTTGAGCACCAGCGTTTAGATCTGCCCCGCACCGCCGTGTCATGCGAACAGGCGCAGGGTCTTCGTCGTGATAAGCTGGTCATCATCACCGTACGCGCTTTCCCTATGAAACAGTCGCGGCTTCCTGTTGCGATGGGTGTCAAGAGCAGACTGATACTGACACGCTATGGCTGTAGGTTCCCCTCCGCGCCATCTGCAGCGACCTTCGCACCGCCGCACGCCTTCCAGTCTCGAGATAGTCCCCGAGGACCTGCCCGTCATGTCGACCCAGGACCCCAGAACCAAGTCAGAGCCCCAGCTGGGTGTCTCTGACCTGTCCGCCAATCCTACCACCGGCGACTCTACACACGCGGGCTCAGCGCTGCTGGGAGAACCCTCGCGCTCGCGCCCAGCGCCTACCTCTACACCTGGGCTTTCTCGCTCCAACTCCGTATCCAACAGTTCCTACCACGATGACTCCGAAGACGACACCGCCTTTTTCCCGCCAGTCGAGCGACTGACCATGTTCGACTTCATCGAGAACATGGCCCTCACAGAACGCTTCGACAAGCTGCAGGCCTCCATCTCGAACCAGACCGCGAAGCTGAAGAACCAGGCCAAGGACCGAGGCATCACACGAGATCGGGTTGTCGATGAATGGCGGAGACGGGTGCCCACCGAGGGCGAGCAGCTCGAGCGATACAAGAAACGTGTGCGTAAATCGGTCGACCGGCTCAACTCGCGGTTCAACGAGTCCTTGACCGTAACAGCACGAGAGAAGGCTTCTTTCATCGCTGCCGTCATGAATATCTTCGTGTCTGGGTACCTCGTTGGTCTGCATCCCGACTTCTTCCCACACTGGTACACTGCGCAGCTCCTCTGGTTCATGCCCATCCGCTACTACACCTACCACAAGAAGGGCTACCACTACTTCCTGGCTGATCTGTGCTACTTTGTCAACATTCTCGCCGTCCTCAGTATTTGGGTATTTCCGCAGTCGAAACGCCTGTTCATTGCTACATACTGCCTCATCATGGGCAACAACGCCATCGCAATCATCATGTGGCGTAACTCGCTCGTGTTCCACTCGATGGACAAGGTCGTCAGGTGCGTCTCCCCAAGTAACTTCACAAGCATCACACTAACTAGTACAGTCTCTTCATTCACATCATGCCATGCGTGACACTCCACTGCATTGTGCATCTCCTCGACCCCGAGTTTCAGAAAGAGCATTACCCTGCCATCTACGCCATCAAGCACTCTGACCCTGCGTCCCCGCACCACTACAGTCTGCCACAAATGATGCTTTGGGCGACCATCCCTTACGCTGTCTGGCAGTTGACGTACCACTTCCTCATCACTGTCCGTCGTCGAGATAAGATCGCCGCCGGCCGCCCCACCAGCTTCACCTGGCTGCGCAAATCGTACGCGAAGACCTGGATTGGCAAGATCGTGCTCTCGCTCCCAGACTTTCTGCAGGAGCCTGCCTTCATGGGCATCCAGTACTCGTACGCCGTACTTACTATGCTGCCCGCACCTATTTGGTTCTGGTACCGCTGGGCAAGCGGTGGGTTCCTTACTGTGGTATTCATCTGGAGCGTGTACAACGGTGCGACATTCTACATCGACGTGTTTGGAAACCAGTTCAAGAAGGAACTCGATGCGCTGAAGGCAGATATCGCGAAGTGGCAGGCGTCTCCCGAGGGCGGGCCCACGCCATTCACGCCATTCGAGGGCGGTAACGAGAAGCAGCTTGGCTACATCCCGCCCCTGGAAGGCAGCACTGCAGTCAAGCCCGCTGACGGAGAGGCCGAGAAGAGAAAGTAGACAACGATCACAGTGGACGCTGGAGGTAGTCACGACATTGGACGGCGTCTGTTTCGCGGTCACTTTATTCCATTTCTGACTTGATGAAATTTCGTGCGAGAAGACTAGTCACATATACCCTTTTCCTTCGCTAGCAAGTGCTACCCCATAGTATATCGTGGAGATACGTGCACATTTTAAGAGGATCAGTTAATCACTGAGGAAGCATCCTGTGATATCCCTGTCCAATCTCCCAAGCCAAAGCAGCCGGCTTGCCGCAGTTGGCTTCGATCATTACACTTGTCGACAGGATACGTGCTTCGTGCGCTCTCCGCATTTGCTCTTTCCAGGCCGCATAAGGGTCGAGATCTGGGATTTGAGTGACCTTTTGAGGAGGTGTTGATGCTGGTGTGGAGGGAGTCGATGTGCTCTGTGAGGAGGCCGGCGAGGCGTGGATAGTGCTTGTTGAAGACATCGTGATTTGTATGTGTCTTTGAAGTTGATCTGAGGGTGATATGGTGGATACAAGTGTATCTGGAGTGTGCTTTGTGGGTTGAGAGTGTATTATTTTGGCTTTGGATCGAGAGGAAGATCATGGCCAAAGATGCCGTTCCTATACACACAGAATGCAATAATTCGAATGAGAATCACAATCCGAACTGTGGTTGAGTACCTCCAGGGTCTACTCAACCACGTTACAGGCCCTGCTCAGCCTTCCATGTCCTGAGCTTTGCCAGCCTCTCCAGATTCTCTTCGGTCCATACGTCCTTGTGGTCGTAGAACTCCTCGCACACCTTAATCCCCTTCTCTTCCTCGCCTTTCAGGTCGATCCATGGTACCTTCGTATTCGTAAAGATATGCACATCCGGCCTGACCCTCGCCCTGCTCTCGTGATCCAATGTCCCACACTTCAGATACACAGTCGCCCTATTCCCACCGTAGTGGCTGAAGATATCGGTGTTGCAGTCTCGGTTCGGGCAATAGGCCACCAGATGCTTTGAACCGTCGGGCGCGCTTGGAGACGGTCGGTGTGCGAATGCGGGGTGTGCGTGCGATGTTATGCTGAAGTTGTAGGTCTCGATTACGGTGTTGAGGGCGAATGCGGATCCGGTTTCTTTCTGGCAGTATGTGCAGTGGCAGCAGTGCGTTATCATTGATGGGGCGGTCAGGGTGTAGGTTATGGTTTTGCAGACACATGTGCCTTTGAGAGGGACGAAGTCTTCGGCGTTGTTTGTTGTCATTTTGGACTTGGGATCGAAGGAAGTGCTGATCTGTGGTGCGCTCGTTCAAGTGGGAATCGTAGATTTGCCAGTCTGCTTCGGAGGTAAAAGGAATACAAAGCTGAGGAGCTGCAAATCGGTCAAGCCATGAGCTCGCTTACCAATGGTGCAGGGAGTAAGCAACCGGCTTTGAACGCGACTTCCCAGTTTCTTCAAACACATGCTGTCCATGAAGGATCGTGTGCTCTCAATGAAGTCTGGATCATACCTGTTTGGGACGTTTTGATGGGTCACTTGTCTCGCTTGTTTGCTTTCCAGCCTATCAGAACCTGCTTTGGTCCTCACCAGGCCGATTCCGTCTTGGCTGTGCTTATGCGGGCGCAATATGAACACGACACGCGACGCGACCTCACGAACTCCCGTGACAGTTCCCTGAGTCAGAGATGGTCGTTATCGTGAATGAAGATGGTGGTGAAGTGTGGAGCCGTGCGGAGATAGGGAATAGCGTAGCGAAATGACGAAATTTAGCGGCTTTGACCCTTGCAATCACATCAACCTCGGAAGCTTCAGACGATGTTCGTGGTGGCCCTTATCAAGCGATGTCGGTGTCCAAACAATTTTCGCGGACACGAATAAAGTCGAAAGACAAACAGCAACGTTCACGACTTCCTGGATGATGATTGATTGATCCGTTATTGACTCCGACCCCAGCACCTACCTATCACAGAATAGGAAGCACTCCAGATATTGTGGGGTCATCGCAACTTCGGTACCCGTAACCGCCAGGAACGCCCGTCAAATATTGCCTATGTCCAGGACTTGCACCTGACAAGATCATTTGCCATGGCGCCAATTAACACCCGTCCGGAACCAACCGAGACGTCACCATTGCTGGGAAAGCCCAACGGCCAGACAGTCGACCCTGCCAACGGCCTCACTGCTGTCGAACCTGAGCCCTACGATGAGACAGATGTCGAGGACAACGACAATGAGCCTGATCTCGAGCGTCAACCCAGCAATGGAGAGACTTTCAAGCACCAAGGGTTGCCGGAAGTCAGAAAGCGGATGAAGTACATCTTTCCAGCCATCGCGATTGGCGTGAGTAGCCTCTGTCGTAAGCATCAGGAGCAACTACTGATACGCTATAGGTCTTCCTCTCTGCTGCAGACCAGACTCTCATCGTCTCGACCTATGGTATCATCGGTACGGATCTAAAGGCTCTCTCTTCAACGTCCTGGATTGCGACTGGGTACTTCCTCACTCTGACCGCGTTTCAACCTCTCTACGGCAGACTCAGCGACATTTTTGGTCGCAAAGAATGTCTGCTCTTCGGCTATCTGATCTTCGGCATCGGCGCAATGGCCTGCGGCTTCGCGCGCACCATCGGCGAATTGATCGCGGCAAGAGCATTTGCAGGCATAGGAGGAGGCGGCATGACAGTCTGCGTGAGCATCATGCTATCTGATATTGTCAGTTTGAGAGATAGAGGGACTTGGCAAGGCTACATCAACTTGGTGTATGCAAGCGGAGCTGCCACCGGCGCGCCTTTGGGTGGACTTCTTGCAGAGACGATCGGGTGGAGATGGTCTTTCATTGCTCAGGGGCCCATTTGCCTACTGGCTCTGCTTGCTGTGGCTTTTGCACTGAAGCTTCCCAAACAAGAGGATTCGCACTGGAAGGAGAAGCTAGCAAAGATCGACTTTCTTGGAGCTCTGATCCTCATCGTTGCCATCTTCGGCCTCCTCGTCGGACTCGATCGCGGGTCAAACATTGCTTGGAGCAACCCATTCGCTATCGCGGGACTTTGCACCACTCCGCTGTTTGTCCTTTTCATCATCGTTGAGAAGTATGTTGTAAAACATCCGTTTGCGCCAGGCCACATCATCCTGGACAGATCACTGGTCGCATGCTACCTTTGCAACTTCTTCGCATTTGGTGGATGGCTGGCAGCGATCTTCTTCATCCCACTTTACTGGCAGGTCACATATGGATACGGCGCCTCT
This sequence comes from Didymella pomorum, assembly GCA_022225945.1. NCBI lineage: Eukaryota > Fungi > Ascomycota > Dothideomycetes > Pleosporales > Didymellaceae > Didymella > Didymella pomorum. Next base: position 807,969 of record JAKJXN010000002.1, on the reverse strand, counting down.
CAAGCCGGGCTTCTGCTCGTACCGTCCATCATCTCGGGCGTCAGCGGCTCGCTGTTCGGCGGTTTCTATATGAAGCGCACAGCGAAGTACTACTGGATTACAGTGATCGCTTACTCGAACTTGACAATCGGCCTGTCAATCATCCTTCTTTTCGCTGGAACGTTAATGCGAAGCCTTCCAGTCACAGTTGTTGGAACATGCATTTGCGGCTTTTCCAATGGTATTGGAGTGACAACTACTCTGATTGGCCTCAGTAAGTCATACAATCATCGACGTGCCGTCAATCTGCTAACATTCTGCAGTCGCGAATGCTAAACATGCTGATCAAGCCGTTGCAACGGCATGCAGCTACCTCTTCCGCTCTCTCGGCTCCGTCTTCGGCGTATCCATGTGCGCAACAGCATTCAACCAGACTTTGCGCTCAGGTCTAAGGGCTGCACTCAATGGCAATAACGATGCTGATGAGATCGCAGAGCGTGTAAGAGCAGGTCTTGCGTACTACCGGAGCTTAGAGCCTCATCTGCAGGAGATCGTGCGCGAGTGCTACGGCCAGGCTACCAGGGCGGCCCTAGGCGTGAGTGTGGTGCTCGTTGCTGGCAGTGCGATATGTGCGTGGGGCATCAGGGAGAAGAGGCTGGGGAACTGAGGTTCCGTGGTTCAGTCGAGTATTGCAGCAATATGCGAAATTGCTTGAGCACACCACCTGTGGTTCACGGACTCTAGAGCTTTTCAACCATGGTTCAACTCCGGAAATCATACTCCAATAATTGCCAGAGATATACTATGTCAATACACATTCAGACTACCACACATCCGTACACAACTTCGCATCTGCCTCGACAAAGTCGGAAGATATTGATACCGTCATCACAATGTCTCTTACCAACGAAGTGCACTGGGGCTACATCCACGACCACTTCAAGAACACAGCTGCGCAGTACAGCTTCTCACTCTCAGGTGCAATTGCAGTAGGTAGCTCATCCTCTGAAGATACATCTTTTCACCAATTTAATCCTCCCCACCACCATCGACATCAACAGAAGAGCCCTCAAGCCCACTCTGTGAAAAGTGCGACAGTGGCTTCGATGGCTGCGGCGGTTTCTGTGTCAGCCCACCAGACACAAACTCAAACGCCGAAGAGGAGTGCTCATATCCTAACTTCATGGACGAAGATATCCTCTTCATCACTGGGCTGTGAAAGAAGAAGCTCAGGCAATCGCTGCATTGGTCAACATGTACCTAGCTGCGCCAGATCCGCGAGCAAGTGTCGACAGCATTCCATATCGAACGTATTTTGAGACGCGTGACTAAGGGGAGTGTATTAGGGCTTTCAGAGCAAAGAATTCAGAAAAGAAGGCAGTTCAGGGGGAATAGTCGATCGTTTATGGCGCAGCACGTGAGTGAGCAAGAAAAATGAGGAAGGAAAGCTGTTCAACGGAATAAGCCGATGGGATATGTTGAGAGCGAGAGCGAGAACGAGAAGACAGCTGGATGGATTCGCTGCTATGAAGACCTCCACAGTGGGTTGTAGCGAGGTCGCCGAATGGTCGAATGCTATCGTAAGGACCTCCTCGATCGAGCAAATGGTTGCAGATGATACTATCGCCGAGTCTGAAAAATCTAGAAATATTACCCAAGTGGTCATACCATGCTTTCAACGCCGTTAAGGCCTCCAGAGCGATACGCGAGATCTTGAACGTTGTCCGAGGAGCATTCGAAGTGATTGTGGTGCAATGATGTTGGCATCTACCTCGCCGACTTCTGGGCCACTCACGCCTCACATCTGCCTCACCGGCGGTCTCGCGTCGGCAGATATTTGTCACTAATTGCCCGCAAACTTGGAAATGTTATTCCCATATTTTGCGGTTCAGACACACGTGCCGGCCGGTCAGCCAGGAGGGCAGGATGCGCAAAAAGCAATGAAGCCGGAAGCGCGACCGAAGAACTTAGCAAATAACAGATGACGATGCAGCGAGACCCACATGATCTCGCTTCGTGGAACATGCGCCACGGCATTTCTTGCTGTACGTGTTGTCGGAACAGACGCTTGATGCAGAAGGATCCTTCCGGTGGAAAGGAAGGTGGGCAAGGCTGCGCCAAGGGTTAATGCTACCTCATCTTTATTGCACTATTGCGCGTATTCGATGTTGATCCTTCCTGTGTCATACCAGTGCTTCATACGAGAGGCAACATGGGATAATTGGTAAATGTAGCCTCATGATGTTGAGGAAGTGGCATTCGGGATACATTCAAAGCTGTGCGTATCGCACACCGATGAGGTACCATGCCCACAACGTGCATGTCGCAAAGTGAAGCAGAAGCTCGCAGCGCGTCAAACGCGCCAACATGTGGGAAGTCCCGTCACCGGAACACTCCAAGTGTCCGAAAGAAGGAAACGGTGTCGCTGAACAACAGTAGAATAGCAGTGGTATGCAGGTCCCATCCCGAAATCCTTCGGAACCGAATAGCCGGTGTCACGTTCAAGCATAGAGTGGTCTGATACCACAAAAGCATCTCACTGCCTTAATGAAGGGCGGTGGGTGTAGATCTTATGCGTGAGGACTGTTTTGGCGGAAGATTAGCGTGGCTCTGCAGGACGTTTGGGACCAGGGTGGAAAGGGCATGGGTGCCCCGGCACGCACATGATGCTTCCCCGGTATACCGGCGTTGCACACGATCTACACATTGCTTAGCGTCGATTTTGAGATCTGTTTAGGTAGTCGAAGATTGATTGCTGTCTGGGCGTGGGGTTATCTTCTGTCGCACGGCCAGGGCTATCGAGTGAGCCGCCAGCTCCCCGAAGGATCTACGCCAGACTACGTTGCAGCATCGAGGCATCGTTGTTCTGACTCCTCCCAGACACATCGTGGACACATGCAGTCCCCGCCTAATGCACCTACTGCCCATTCTCTGCGTTCTTTGACCGGCAGTCTAACATCGCAGTAGTGTCCAAACACTTCCTCGCCCTTTTTCAGACCAGGACCTTTACTTGGATCTCTTCCTTTCCAATCAACGAGCTTCTCCCGTGTCCAGAACTTCATGGTTCCTTGCCACTCCCAGGCTACGTTTGGATCGCAACTGTGGTTGGCCAGACACCACATGGGGTGCACAGCACCAATCTCCGGTCGCCCATCCAGTCCCTGCTGCGCTGATGCGGTACCTCTCAGCTTTGCGTATATTGTGTTGAACACCCAGGTGTCATATCGATAGCTTTGTGTAAAGATGTTGACGTCCATCTTCTCTAGGATGTGCAGCGGCTTGATGACATTGTTGTTGAATGAGAAGGGCAGAGTCTGTGAAACACCGGCGAAGGCATCAACAAGCTGATCAGCTGAGTCCAGTTGCCACGCTGTGTCCAAGTCTTTGCCATGGTAGTCGCCCCAGATGTAGCGGAGTTCCTTCAGCTCCAGTGGGTGAAGTTCTTGTGTCTCCGCGAGAGCTAGCGCTCGTACAAGCAGAATGGAATAAAGAGAGTCTGCAGCTTCGCGAGCAGGAACATTACCCTGATCCACGCTTACTCCACAGATAGAAGGGTGATATAGGTCCTGCGCCAAGTCATGGCACTCTTCGCTGCAGAATAATACCTCGTCGCACTCTTCGCAGGAAACGATACTCTGCTCTGCCTCCGGGGTGTCGGGTAATGTGGTACTGCATGCGTCGCAGTATGTATCGTGTCGCCGGGAGATAGCTGTCAAGAGGGACCGCTCATTCAGAACTTCGACTCCAGGCGCGATGTTCTCCTTCGCAAACACACCTAATTGCTTCACGATTTGAGGCTCTGCACTCGAGCTCTGAACTGATGGATCGGTCGAGAGCAACGGCAGCTCGGAGACCCTGACTTCTAGCTTAGGAGCTATACTCGCTAGTTCGTCATTCAAGAATTGCAAACACTCATCGGAATGTCGGTCTGGCTCGAATTCATTCCAAGGATAGTTCTCACGGCGGACAAGTCCCTTGTCAGGATAATCTTCAACCTCAACATCGTCGACATTTTCCCCCTCTTTCTCGTAGTGGGTCCGAAGCTTTGATGTCAGCTCGTCGTCATACTTGTTGAACGTCTTGTCATCCAGGAAGGCTCTCTGCGCTCGCGCGATATAATCGAAGGCGCTGCGAAAGCACCCGCAAGCTAGCAGAGCTTCGATTAGAATATCATGCCTTGCCATGTCAGTAAGCGATCAGAAATTCACACCAATCGAGCTCTCCCCTTACATACGCTGTTCTCGAAAGATCATTCTGCGCCCAGAAGATCACCTTGTCATCCTGTTCAGTCGCAGCATTATTGCCAGCGTCGATGTCTAAGCCGGCGACCTTTTCGGAGAGATAGTCCGCATTCGCAGCCTCAACTGCCTCTTCGTGGTATTCTCCTTCCTCGGCCACCTCATCAACAAGTAACAGCGCTTTGTACGCGTCGCCAACGGCAAGATCAGGATATCCAAGATCCCTGTACGCTTTTGCCAATCTGAGGCGATGTACTATGCTATAAGGCTGCTCGGGTGTTTGTTGCTGCAACGCAACGAGCTCGTTCGTAAGTGCCGTGCGCCTCTGAGAAAGTTAGCCAAGCTTCTGTACGACTTTCTCGACGTTCCCACCTCCATGTCTGATTACCTGGCGTCCGCTGTGTAAGTGTTAGTGCACGTGAGTAAGATTTTGGCATGGTGGCGGGACTTAGTGTGGCGCTAGCTCGCTTCGCTCCTGCACCGCAGTGCGACGCTCCCTCACGTTGCAGTGACACAAGTCCAACAGCAGACTCGATCCAACTTGCTCTTTGGACGCGAGACATTTTTAGCCGCCTGTCATGCTGCCGTCCGCGGCTGAGCTTGTTGCCCGGTTCCTCAGAACCAACGGCTACACCGAGGTATGACGTAGCTCATGTCGCAGTTGCCTCCACGCGCTCACACTGTGCAGACATTGAAGAGTTTTGTCAAAGAAGCCGACCTACCTTCCGACACTGGTGCCGGGTCGAGTAGTACAGTGACTATAGAGTCTATACTCCACGAGAAGAAGACCTTCGACCTTAGCCTCAATTTTGAGAAGCTTGGTGTTGAAGATGGGAAACGCGAGTGGGCAGTACCAGCGCCTTCCAAACCAGCTGTGTTGGCTTCACTGCCCAGCCGTTCTAATATTTTGAGCGTAGCTGCTTTCATGCTGCAGCTTCCGTCGTACTCCAGCGTCAGACAATATGTCGCTGTGACAACCGCCGACCGGCAACTACACCTTCTGGATCCGTCCTCACCGAGTTTGGAGCTCGCTCGCTCATACACTAGCTTTCAGGACTCACCGATCTTGGACATACTTACCATAGGCTCACAATATATGATGATCGCCTCCATGTCTGGCAAACTGCTGCTGTACGACACTGTAAGCGACCAGATCCTGGATGAAAGAAAGGATCATTCCAAATATGTCGTCAAAATAGCCAGCTGGTCTGACGGCGACTCAGTGCTTGTAGCAAGTGCAGGCTGGGACTCGAAAGTGTTCCTCTACCGAGTCTCCACTGGTGGAGGCGCCCTACGCATCGGCGAACCTTTGTACACTCTCACACTGACAAGCATCCCGGAAACTCTACTCTTCGTGAGATCGCCGGAAAACGGTTCTCCAATTCTGTTGGTCGCACGCAGAGACTCTACGTTCTTGTACTACTACTCGGTGCCTCAGAGCGACGATTCAGCATTCGAGCTCCTTGGAAAGCAGAACCTGGCTCCACACTCCAACGCATGGGTGGCGTTCACTCCGGCAGATGTCCGAATTTGCCCCACTGATCCGTCCATCGTTGCGGTTGCGACCTCATCGACGCCACATATGAAGATACTCATCTTGAAGCTTCTCCTTCCGCCGACACGGGCCGCGGACACACATGAGACGGCTGGAGCGGAAGCTGCAGAGCCGGCTGCACTCACGCAAGCTTCGCAAGCACGCGCTGAGCTTCTGATTGCAGAGAGAGAAGAGGCGGCCATATTGGTTAACGTATCGACCATGGCACCACAGACTGCTTATTCCACCCCACGACTTACTTGGCGACCTGACGGCACGGGTCTGTATGTCAGCTCAGATGACGGCGTCGTTCGGGGCGTTGAAACGAACAGTGGGAAGCTTGTTGCGAACATGGAGGCACACGAACCAGGTAGCAAGCTTCGCTGTCTATGGGCTGGAATCCTTGAGACGTGCGATAATGAATCGAGCGAGTCGACAGAAGCTCGCGAGGTCTTGATCAGCGGCGGATTTGATCAAAGACTGATACTTTGGGATTGTTGATCAACCACCGCCACAGAATATCTGCTCGCTGCAGTCAGATGAAGCGCGTGGCCAGCTTTGGCCTGACTGCATGATCTCAAACTTGAGCCGCAGTCTGTCACTCAAATGTACAGTTTCGCAGGGGCACGAGTCGTTCGCATCTCGACACGACAAATTTCCCGTGAGTAAGATTATGCATCTTCACACAATCCGTTGGACACTCCGGAACCGATGTGACGAAGACATTAGTTCACTAATCGCCGGCATTGAGTTGACGAAAGTCACAGGTGTTCAAGTTGCGCTTGGCGTACTTTCTTTTTTGGTCGGCGACCTGTGCAAATACCCTGTACCGCCACGATCCTGTCCCCGCGATCTGGCAACGACAGATCTTACAGGGGACTCTCGCTTATCCGCCTATGACACACGTGGTCAGCTGTCCTGGGACACATACACCTACGTCCGCGCGCAAGGGACTTGCAATTAGTGTCCGAAGACTCCACTTGTTCCGCCATTAGACCGATTACAGGACCAAGAGGCGGCTTCAAGCGGAGCACCTCACAATGTTTTTGCCGGGCCTAGAACTGCAACACCACCGGGGAACGCGGGCGATGTGCACTTGTCTTTAAGTGTGAACACCTCGAGTCCCTGCAACGTCACAGGCAGGATAGTGCGTATCTAGTCGATGAATGTGTCCACTCGTTCGCAAAATGACTTCCTCGGCTGGTATCTGTTCTCGTTTAGGTCCACTTCCTGACTTTGCTATTGCGGGCATTCGTATCCTGGGACTAAGCTCGTGCTTCATTCTTCGCCGAGTACTGGTATATATATCGCCATGATGTTGCCCAGTGCTGTCAAGCCCACCGGTCAACTTCACCATCCTCTCAGAAACCTCCTGGCATAGCACACTTCAGTATTGAGCTCTATCGGCCCTTTCCTCTAGCCTATCCACCAAAATATTCCAATCTGAGCCTTTCGGACAACGGTCGACTGAGTCATACATATACTACCACAAAACCAATCATGTCGTACTCAACAAGCTGGAAAGAAGGAGATGGGGATTTCTTACTTGTCGTTGCTGGATTGACACGCTTCGCGCCCTATCTTTCAGGCTGGCAAGAGTTCAAAGATCACATCCGAAAAGTGGTCCGGGAGCAGCCTGGATGGGTTGACGTGTACGCAAGTCAAAGCCAGCGTCGAGGCGAGATGCAGGGCTGGTGCAGACTCAAGGACAAGGAAGACGCAGATGCTGCTTACAGTGAGTATCATGCTTTTCTCTAATCTTAGGGAAGTCCAGAATTGAACATTCCTAGAAACATTCTTCCGGTCACAAGGCATGCTGGTGCATGTATGGCAGACACGTCGCAGTAGCGATGGATTCCGACTCATGAAGTGCAATTGCTCTGTACATTTCCCGGGACTAGCTGACGGCCAACACTCTGCCGGACTATGCGGCATCGACATCGGCAGAGTTAATCAACTCAGCGGCAGGCCGTATGCCGCTGTTCCCGCACAATACATGGCAGTCCCACAAGGTTACTCTTATCCTGTGTACCCCGCAACGACATCTTATGCCATACAGCCAATTTACGCAACCCAAATGCCACCAATGCAGCCAGTGGTGGTTCAACCTCCAGTCTACTCTGCGAGTAACAGCGGCATGCCAGTGAACATCCGCGACGGAGCGGTACTTACCGAGTCTCGCGGCATTTTTATCCAGAATCTCAGCTACAAGGTTGGCTCAGACGAGCTCAAGAACTTGCTCTACACAGTGGGACGGCCCGTAGATTGCAAAGTACACCGAGATCGTTCGGGTATTTCCAAGGGGGTGGCAACCGCCAAGTTTGCCTCGACCCACGAAGCACAGCTCGCGGTGACCCACCTCAACCGCAAACCGCACAGGGGTATGACCTTGAAGGTCCGCCTGGATCAAGATACGACCGTTGTTGGGCAGGTTGGGCCTCCCCTAGTGGTCAATGGATCTGTTGGCGCCTATAGGTGAGTGCGGCAATGAATACGTTGAACAAAGCTAATTCGAGATAGCGCTGGCAACTAACGGCGCCCGCTCACCTCAAGCTCGACGGCTGTTGTACGATAATACAGTAGACATTATTATCAGGTTTGTTTGTGAGGCATGTAGTGTGGCGCTCTATCGATCCAGACGGTTGGGTCCCACCCTGGTACCCGCGTCGAGGTATTTCATGCTGCTCAAATTGGATATACGTCCGAGGGGATGCGTTGTGTATAGGTCATGCATTGTACATACTCAAGGCAAGAGACGGCGTCCGGTGTGGATCCTAGGGCTATGGCGCAATTGTTCCTTTCGGTATTCTTAGCAAATTATTATCTGATATCTGCGAAGTGCTGCTCTCGTTACCTACAGGATGTGGTAGGACAGGAACATGTGGCCGTGCTTGCTTTTGATATGCAGGCGCTTCCTTCCCAGTTCGTCAAGCGTCATCGTGTCGCCTCGGAAGCTAGGCTATTAGCGCCTTTCTGATCTCGTGCTTGCTTCTTACTCGATGCGATCCACATCATACTCCACATACCGCTCATCCACTGCATTATGCCTACACGCATTTGCGTTGTCCCACGCGTGGCGTTCGCTGGCGCTCATGGCCGTTTCAAATGCAATCAATTCCTGCAGCCACGGCGCTCATATGCGTGGAACATGGCATTCATCGCGCCCACATCCGACCACAGGGTGCGCTCTTGGCTTGTTACCGCCTGCTTGGGTCACCGACAAAGACCATCTATACGACCGGATGGCCGTTAAGTACCATCAGTTGCGCCAGATGATGCGGAGTTCTTCGGACGCCCCAAAGGCCTGTGGTCCACAGCCACCTGCCCTTTCAGGAAGTGTTTGACGAAAATATACCAAGACAACCAAGGGTACACAGAAGAATTGTACCCTGTCAAGATCTTGAAGGATTTATCCAGGTACTGGGGACGACACGAGGTCACAATGCGCTAAGCATACAGGTTGAACACTACTCATCTACCAGCAATAACACACCGCACGTATGACCAGGAGGGCTTTTGTCTATGCGTAGGTCGTATCTATGACCAGACCATTGAAATTCAATCAAGTGGTCGTATGGTTGAACCCACAGGGAGCCTTGACAACATACAGAAAGCTTTGGCCCGCTCGCCGGCTTCAGTAGCCTTGCACTTCAGCCCCTGCTTCCAAAGCCCCTGCTTCCAAGAACCCTGTCGAGATTCCGGCGACCCTGCAGTCTGCTTTCTTTCGAACAATTCGTCCGTTACTGTGCGACGCCGAAGCGCTGGGAAAATCTGGTCGGCGAGGTGGTTACAACCTAGACAGGGGTGCCGAGCAGAGGCATTGCGAGTGATCACCGCGGAGCCAGCACTAACGACTGCGTTGTCGCAAGTGCCAAAGGTTCCTGGTAAGTTGCTGACTGACCCGTGCGGAGCCTTGTATTCGACACTGATACAAACACCAGTGAAGAGTGGCACGCAACCCACACCAGTCCCGTCTGCCAGGACGTCGTAAGCACGTTTCTACCCATTGCATTCTCACCGCTCATCAATCTCGAGATAGAACAAAACGGCGTGTAACATGATCGACTTTACCTACCCGCTCTCGGCAAGGCTGCATTTGAAACCTGGGGAGCAGGAGATGAGTCCGGACGTTTCCCGTACACGCGCAGATGGTGTGCATGCTCACTGTGACAGCCACGCATGAGATCCCGACCTCTCCATGCCACGACACATGGTAGGTATGACGAACGACTGCATGACATACCAACAACCAGCCCTGGGCACGTTGCGGTGCAGGAACGGGACGGGACGAGATGCTTAGTCCCACATTTGCGGATCCCTGAACATGGTGGTAATAGAGAAGGGCCGATTGGGGCCACCCAATCTCCCAGCTAAGGCACTGATTTCGTCATGAGGCAGAGGAAGGGTCATTTGCGGTGAGTCCAGAACGCTGAAGGCGCTGCTGTGTCTCGCTGCTGGATACGACACAACGCCGTCTCCGGAGCAAGTCCCGGACCCTTTCACACCATCGTTGGCTACTACACGTTCACCATGCGTGTGTTACTTCTCAACAGTCGAACGACCGAAGACGGATCTGAGATGCCGTTGTGCCGCCTCTTGTCGATGCCTCCGTCTGACTGCGGATAATGACCTAGCTTGCTGATTGTGGTAGCGAGGCGGGCCGCCGCGAGCTGACGAGTCTCTAGTGAAGAGCATCATATCCAACAGCAACAGCGGAATTGCCGAAGCTGATCACCTAAGGCACCCTGGCCATCTCTGCAGACGTAACAAACGTACGAGTGAGGATGTGTGCAGCCGCTATTGTGGAACCACAACAGAGACGATGCGGAAGTGACGCTCTTTATCTACACGTCAGATATTCGCACGAAGGCAGTCTTCACTGATGCCCCGAGAGCCAGTGCAGTAGCAACTTACCTTGTTGATATGGGTCATTTACCCTTTTTGGTCAGTGAGACCGCCGAATATATCCTAGCCTTGCGCAGCATATAGGCCGCGAACGACCACGCCGACCTGCTCGGGCATACTGCACGATCGAATGGCTGCGCTGTTAGACAGTATTGGTAATGTGGTAAGACAACTGATCTCAAAGCATGACACAACACAGATACGAAACGCCCGTCGGTGTTGCGCAACTGATCACATACTGAACTCCTGATGGTCGACCTTTGGTATGGTCAAGACTCCCATTGGCAAACGCTTCTCCACGAAGTGATCCCTACAGTGCCTTCTCAGCCTGGACATGAGCGCAACACTCAGCCATGCCTAAAAGCTAGAACGTCTGAAAGCCTGAAAGTTCGTTGTCGATCAATTGCAATTCGTCATCTGTGCTGATTGCACTGAGTCTAGGGTAGGCTCTACCTCCGTCCAAGTACGTTTGGTGGTTTCAAATACTTTTCCAGTCATGACAATACCTACCGACGCCCTCAGCAGCCTTGGCATCTGGCGAAAGCACCCGGGCTCATGCAGACATTTGATACGAGCTTGGCATATCTGCAGCAAAAGTACCGGATCTTCCACTCCGGCCCCATCCAATTCGTCAAAGAAGGATCGTATCCCGCGTCTGAAGCAGTTGCCTGAATACATTGCATGATCAACAACGCGTCTAATACACTCATGCAGAGTACACTGATGCGAGTACTCTGGGCTGAGGTCGCCGAGAAGGCTCAGCAACTAAGGGAACCATATTTTGGATCTTGTCAAGCTCACACAACCGAGAGCTCAACATCATCAATCTTCGGCATCTGCTTTCGCCTTTCGCCTTCCTTTCCGATTAAGATGATTGTTGTGACCAGATTGCTGGAACGGCGAGCATATCTGCATGTAGCTCAGCCGGCTTTTGATGACCTGATCTTGTTGCGAGCCCGCAAAAAGACCGATGGCGCATACTGAGAGGGGAGAACTGTATCCAAGCCAAGATTTGAATCAACCAACATCTTCGGTCCACATGGAAGACCATCGCCTCGAGGCAGTTCCCCGGACGATTCACTGGCGACTCTGACACGATCGATATCTCTGCAATCTCATGTTTACAGTGACATATGGATTTCGAACCACTGACACATTAGCAGAGCTTTTGCACTTGCCGCCTTGCAAATGGGTTGAGATTGGGCAGACTTCATTGTTGTTTTCCTCATATCCTCCACCCCTTGTTCTGTGTTTTCATCGTTACGAACCAAAGTACAAGCAAGAATCCCGTGCCTACCATTAGACACACTCCACTCCAGACTTGCACGCCAATGAAGTTCAGGTGGCCGTCTGCGTTCGTCTTGAGTAAAGACCCGGCGATAGGTGCGCCAATCAAAGTGGCTGCACAATACATTAGTTGACTTCTGTACACCCACGGGGAAAAGTCCTCTCACCTATACTAGATACGCTCCACGACATGCCGAGCCGTGTGCCCAGCCGCGAAAGGTCGGGCGTGATGTTTGCGAATGCTGCGGAGGGTAGAGTGACCAGAGCGGCGGAGAAGAAACCTGTCGTCTGTCAGCACGAGGCCCCAACATCATCAGCTCCAAATATTGGCATACCCCACAATATGCTGAATGCAATGAAGTGCGACTCTTGGTCAATACTGATCCAGCATAACGACAGAACAGCGGAAGCAAAAGCGCAAAGACCCCATGTCACAATAGGCCCAAGCCACTGGGCCAGTCCTCCGCTCACCAATCGCCCGAAGAAGCTCGCTGCAATTGCCATGACCAGCGTGTACAAGCCCGTACTCTGGCTCAAACCAAGTCTGTCTCTTGCGTATGTGGGTATGTAGAAGTAGGGCACGATGTAACCCAAGAACGTCGTGAACGAGCAGCACGTGAAGATGAGGAACAGTTTGTCCTTATAAGCTGTCTTGTCGAACAAGGCGCGCGCTTTCCGTTTGGTGGCCAGGACACTCGAGCCACTGAGTAGGGCGGGTATGGACAGCAACGCAGCAGCAAGCGCGACGAAGCCGATCGCGCGCATGGCCCACGGGAATCCAGATGACTTCAACAGCCTGTCGAACATCATGATGTACACAACACCGCCTAGTGCACGTCAGCAGATTCTCCGACAACATTTCGTCGATACACTTACCGACGGCGATCCCACTCATGACGATACCCAATGCAATGGCCCGCTTCTTGTCGAACCAGATCCCCACCAGCGCGAGACTTGGGATATACAACAGTCCCGCTCCAAGGCCCATACATATCCCCTGACTCAAGAAGACCTGCCAGTACTGGGTGCTCAAGCTGAGCATCATAATGCCGAACACGACCAAGAAGTTGCCCACAATCAGCATGACGCGAAAGTAGCCTAAGTCGAACAATGGACCAGACAGGACGCCGAAGAAGATGAGCAGCCAGGCTTGTACAGTGCCGATCCACGATATCGCCGAAGGGGAGGCGGAGGCGAGGAGGTCGGACTTATAGTAAGCTTGGAACGCCCCGTAGCTGAGTGTGAAGCCCCAGATGTTGATCTAAACACAAGTCAGACGTAGACACTTGGACGATATATGATCCGTACGTATATCATGAAACCACCAAACACCTTCAGCCAGGCGTGAAGGCCCCCGTCGGGCGGTGGAGGGATCACAGACTCCGTTGTCTTGGTCGAGCGTGCGTCGAATGGCTTCTCTGCTGCAGGCGCGACCTCAATGCCTTTCTCTTCATCATGACGCGCAGACTGCTCAGTCACTTCTTCAGCTGAAGATGGTCGCGACGTCTCATGTGATTCGACTGAATCGCCTTTGTACGTCTCCTTTTCCTTCGCATGCGCTGATGACGGCATTTGACTTCGTGCGCAATGGATGTCTGTCTGCGCAATCGCACTTTGAAGCCGTAGTGAGAGTCCAGCTCTTATGGATGTGCAATTATTCCGGTTCCAGTTCCGAACACCGGTTGCTCCTTGTCAAGTGGTCCGAGGAGCGAATCGAAGTTTCCAACACGAATGAACGAATGCCAAATGGTACCAAAAGGTGTCAAAGGACCTGGTCCGCACGCAAGTGATGTCAATTGTCGACAAGGGCCCTAGCTAGCTATTATCCCCGTAAATCTGGAGAAGCACTGCATGGCGATTTGTAAGTTATTGCCGTTGTGCGGGGGATAAGTTGCGGGCCGAGGTCAGGATCGTGGAGTTGAGCGCTAGCTTTGCAGCCTCAGCTGCCTGCGGCTGTGTGCCGTTCAGAGCTCGATCAGGTTGATGTTCAGAAGAGCAAAGTGTGAGACAAGATAGTTTGTGGCTAGACTGAAAGACGCCAATTTTCAGGCGTGGTCGAATTTACCAGCTGTGATCAGCTTGATTGGGTTGTTGCTTGATTTCTATATAGTCGACATTGATGCGCGTACGTGCGATGCACTCTGTCGACGCAAAGGGCCGTCTTTCTCGATAGGGGCAATCAGTGCCTCCAGAAATGTGGTGTTGACAAACTCGCCCTGAACAGACTCTCCAAAACCCACCGCTCGAGGCGTCTTGCGATATGCCATTGCTCCTGTCAGTACTGCAGTGCCCGCTCAGCTTGGATGCAAATCTCGCAAAGCTCAACGCGGATTGAGAGCCTAAGTACTAATGTCGCAGTGCCTGCTTCAGCTGGGTGCGGGGATGCGCATGAAACCTCCAAGACTGGGCACACCTTGTGGCGCTGCCTATATCGACGTGGCAGACTAGCTCTCGAGGATACGATCGCTAATCGCGCGGTGTCCGTGAACAGTGAGGGCTTGGTAGTGAGCAGAAGGGAGACCAGATGGGATTCACCGCGACCGTGCGTGTAGAGGCTTGGAGTTAATAGATATATTGGTAGAAGGAATGGTGACCGGCCAATATCATCGAATGACGCCTGAAGCACAGTGTTACAAAATTCTCGATGGGTCTGCCTTTGCTGTTGCGCCGAGCCGGATCAGATATCGTTCGGTCTCGGGCATGATGCTTGACGCTCCGGTAAAAGTGGTAGCAAAAAAGTCTTGAAAGTTTTAAGCCGCGGGCTTCGCAAATCTGGCCTTTCGTGCCTCTGCCGCCTTCCTGTCAGATTCGCTATAGGTCACGTTGGCCGGTGCGCGCTCTCGGCGAGGGCTTCTGCTGTCTCGGCGGCTGCGCTCGTTCCTGTTGTCGCGCCTGCCACCACCGCCGCGGCCGCCGCGACCGGGCCTGCCTCCATCGCGGCGTTTGTTCGCTCCTGCGTCATCTTTGTCTTCGCGTCCGCGCTTCCTCTCACGCTCAGGAAGAGCCTCATCAAGACCCTGGACCTGGCCTTTTTCGCCGAACTTCTTCATGCGCTCCAACTTCTTGAGTCCTTCGTCGTCTTCGATCTTTGTGCCAAACTTCAGGGCGCGCTTCTTGCGGCGCTCAATCTCCTCATCGATGCTGGTGGCTGCGAGACCTTGCGCGTAGCTAGGAGCGGGCTCCTTCGTCTCCTCGGTCGCAGCTTCGGTGCCCTCTGCTGGTGGCTGAACGGACAAGTCGTCGGTTTTCGCAGGGTCGATGTCAGCTACCTGATTGGGGACAGCTTGCGGGTTTGGCGGCTGCCCCTCTCCTCCAGCCTTCTCTACTGTCTCCTTGTTTGTTGTGACCTCCTCAGCTGCGGCAGACGCGGCCTTCGCAGGCTCATCATCATCCCAATCGATTTCGTCTTCAGCGTTGACGGCAGGCTTTGGGTCAGCAGGCGCAGCGCCGGAGCTCTTCTTCTCGTCGTCTTTGGTGAGACGTTCGACCATGTCTGCCTTCTTGCCGGCGTGCGGAAGGCCGCGCTCCTTGAGGAGAGCCTCAAGGTCGGCGTTCTTCATCTTAGCGTACTCTGGCATGTTGAGCGCGTTTTTTCGATGATAATGCGCGATATTAGTGTTCTGCGACGCGACCCCTTTTGACGCGCAATCGTGAATGCGCAGGAGCGAGACTCGTTGGAGGGAGGGTTCGAAGTGAGACGCTGGAAACGTAAATAAGGGAAGAAGAAAGACGAGCCCAGTAAGTGGGCGGTGGCTGAACAAAGGATAAGAAAAGCGCGACTGCGACAATGGGTGTTGTTGAACGGGTGAGGCTGGGTGGTGAGGTAAGAGCTACCCGCGAAGCTCAGCCAAAGGTCGTCTCTAAGCGGTTAGCTCGCCAAGCACTTCTGTCGAGCACTCCAGGGCTTTGCTCGAAATTCCCATCAACACCTTCATCTACCTTGCGCTATGTAGTATCATCATGTGGATACGATGGGTTTTCTTGCTATATAATGACCTTGTTGTGTTTCAGAGTAGGCGAAATGATGTCCCTGCCACTGCAAGACGATGTCGACTCTCATTACTATTAGACATCCTGCAAAGGACTCCGTTCATACCTGTTGAGGAGCACAGCAATCATGCCTGGCTCTCGAGTGTCTATCAAAAGATTGCGAGACGATTGTAAATCCTTCCGGAAGTGTCACCCTGCTGGTGCCTATTCGAACAAACCTTGGAATGATCGCCTTGGAGAAGAGACGTCAGTGACGCCTGAGAGTTGCACACACTATCTCACATCTCAGCACGAAAGATTTGCATTGACATAACAAGCCATGGATGTTGAACTCCACCGTTGCCCGTCAGTTGCGACGGCGTCTGCGACTCGTCTTATGCACTCCTCGACACATAAGCCCACGCAAACCATTCTTACACGATAAGGGACAGAAGATCCGTAAGTCAGTCCAGATGATGAAAGCTAATAAGATCATCACATTGTCTGGATGTCACGGTTGTGGTTTGGTACAATCTTACGCAGCAGTGGTGGATTGTGCTTCCAACGTCTTCGGTTCTGGTTCCCCACCATCTGCTTCGTACACGCCTCACATCTGTTGCACTGGACGGCGACGGCACGGCACGGTAGTCCTTCGCCGTCCTCATCTGCTAGTCTGCGTCGAAGGGATGACGCCTCACTTTCGACGCCAGTGATTGTCGCTATTGACCTAGATTACACTCAGATTGTGACCGATAGGTCTTTGTCACTCTGCAAATCCACGTTTATCTCGTTGAAGCAAAGCCTCCGATCCCTAGTTGAAAGCTAATACGGTAGCACCGGCTCAAATATCACCGTCCAGAGCGTCTACACTCTCAGCGGCTCGCAGTTCAATCACAGATCGAGCTTCGCATCATAGCGTCCACATAGTTTGATCACAGCTTACGAACCAGACGAAAACCATCATGTCGACACGAACTGCCAAAGAGTTGGGTGATCTGCGGCCAGATCCACTGAGGATTTTGAAATCCTTCACTGCAAAACAG
Source organism: Didymella pomorum (assembly GCA_022225945.1). Taxonomy (NCBI): domain Eukaryota; kingdom Fungi; phylum Ascomycota; class Dothideomycetes; order Pleosporales; family Didymellaceae; genus Didymella; species Didymella pomorum. Next base: position 791,014 of record JAKJXN010000002.1, on the reverse strand, counting down.
ATGATTCGTAGGCACTTTCCACGCGCCGTGCCGCCCTCCCACTCCGTACCGAACGGTGAGGACCAAACTTTGAAAGTCCACACTAGGATTACCCTTCTAGTGATTACGAGATGAAAGTCTACACTTGTTCGTCTAATCTTCACCGCTTCGCGGTTATTGCAAAGTTCTGTTTGGCTGCTGGTGAGAGCATAAGTATCCCGCGCGGTGAAGGACCCCGCCGTCCAGCTTGTCATGTGCAACACTACGCTGCAACATGGTACAGAGACAGAACCTGCAGCTTGCGCCATGGCAGGAGCGGTTCCCTGTGCAGCCATATCACACAGTCGTTGCTTCGGGCTTGTGCGGACATGAGTGGGTACACACACCAAGTCGATGCATCACAGTCTGTGCTTGCATCTCGCAACGCCTTCCGCACTTCCCCATCTTACCAGTACTGCACATTCAGAAGGATCTAACAGCGACAGAGATGTCTACTTGCATGGTGAAGAAGGATTCTCGAGTCTCCTGCAAGTCTTTTCGATCCCATGTCTGATCCTGGCCAGTGATCGCAGTGCAGGTCGATGCTGGATGCCCATTGGCAGAAGACGTGATTCAGACTGCCCTGATCAGGCATGGTTCAATCACATGACTGAAATGGTATGCGGGAGGTGGAGGAAACGGCACACTGGTGAGGACGAATGATCGTGCAAAGACTGGGGCAGAGAGACTGGTGGCTTGTGCGCAACCTGGATGGTGGGACACACTTGTTAGAATCGCCGTCTTCCCCCCGATAGACCACTGAAACTGTTGAGGCAAAGCAGATGGACCTTCTCCTTTCCATCTCTCACGAAGGCAAGTGTGCAGTGCGAGTTTGCTCGTGGGCTTGCGACGCCTTTGATGTGTTGTCAAGTGGCGAAGCGTAGATCAGTGCTCAGCCTCATTCTCCTGCAGCTAAGAGTTTTACATCTGCACCTAGCCACACTTCCAGCTACCATGGACGGTCGCTCCGGCTGGACATACAACAAGCATGGCGACTCCTTCCTCTCCTGTATCTCGTGGTGATGCGTGCAACGGTTACGAGAATAGCAGCCGGCATTATGCAAAGGCGGATTATCGCTCCACGAGCTCCATACAAGGTCTATGACTCTTCTGCCAGAGAAACAAGCCGCCTCTCACACTACGCGGCCTGATCGATCCGTTAGACATGCCATGCCGTCAGAAGTCCTTGAAGACCTCGACGGTGTAGGGCTCCCAACGGGGCCGGACTATTGACTATTCGAATGGGCTGCATCGATCCGTTTGTGGTGTATATTGCTCCTGCCGTGAGATGCGTTCAGGCGAGCGATCTGATCGTCGCGCATCGGCCAATGGGTCCAAAGTACAGTGCAAGCTGAAAGGTGAAGTTATTTGGGCAGGAAACGAGGTTCACGCAGGTAGTCGACCCCCCTAAGTATTTTGCTCGCTAGGTTTCTTGTCTCAGCTCCTGACTAGAACCGCCTCCACGTGAAGCAACTTCAACAATGAGCTCATAACACGTATGGGCTGTTGTTGGCTTTGCAACGGCATTGATGGTGGGCGTAAACGAAGGGTAGGGTCAGCCGAGGAGCCAATTGGGCTCTGCACTTACAGCCGCCGCGCAAGGACTCGCTGCGAATCGTCACCCACCATCAGGCTCCGAACGGGCGACTGGCTACGCTTTGTCCTCAAGCCTCCACCCGCTTCTCAAGCGCAAGCGCCCGTAACTGAACCAAGAATGCTTTCCGGGCCGGGGGTCAGCACAAGTGCAGAGAGCCATGAGCAGCCATGCCATCGTTGGGGGGTGCCTTGTGCGTGCGCTTGTCGCGAAAGGATACATATCGACGCCCTGCTCACCCCGCAGATTCCTCAAGAAGGCTGAGACCCAACGAACCCTGACAAACAAGCTTACCATCTATCAATATCTCCTTCGTATAAACGAGAGAGCCCTTGGGATAAGCAGCCAGACTGGCCTTCAACGTTAAAGAGGGCCGACTCGTGCAAGCCCCACTGCGGCGACGGTGAATTGAATCCCCACACCTGGACGGCAGACCCTGAGGGACCAGGACGGGACGCGTGAGCCCGTGCAAGGATACGGATATAATATCAGTCGCTATCCTCGCCGCTGCTCGTACGCTTCGCTGTCGATTTCCGTTCGAAACCCACGATACCCTTGCACAGCCCCGTCTTGATCGGGCTTTGCCGAAGCAGCGCCACACCTTCGGTGGCGCCGAAGAGCAGCAAGAATCCACAAAAACCAACTTGGAACAAGCGGTCGCTGCGTTGTACATTCTTGCTGGATGGCTTATATCATTTGACTTCCATTCTGACTACCCTGGACAATAACGATTTCGCCACTTCCGTCCCGGCAGAGTAGACTACCCGCCGTCACCCGCTCACCAACCGTCTTACAGAATAGACCCGAGCTGAAGACTGCTGACGGTCCCGCGTCTTCGATCGTCCCAGCAACTCGAAACATCCGATCCCCCTGCGTCGTTCGACCCTTCTGTGGAGTTTCACAGCCTGAAAAGCACATGCCTTCATGAGGTACCCCCAGTACACAAGGTTTCGCAATATACATAGTCGGGTCACACAAGACTACCCGACATGGCTTCCTATAAGTCACAGTACGGACCTCCAAGGAGAATAGAGGACAGTACACCTACGACCCGATTACCTAAACGATCAATCACACCAACTACCACCTCATCCCAGCTACCCACTACCAGCAGCCAGTCCAAGCTGCAGAAGAGGAGGCCTTCGCGCGATGATCCAGTGCAGTCAGAAAAGGTATTATCGAATCAGAGAGAGCCTGCACGTAAAGTCAGTTCACGCCAGCCATCTAGCGCAACCGGACCATCCACCATTCCAGCTCCAGGTTTTGCATCTTACAAGACGAGGTCGTCCAGCACTTCATCTCGATTACCAAAGCTTGAGGTACCTGCGAACACACGGACACCATCTTTAGTTTCTGGGTCATCTGCATCAACAATTGAGAGCCCGCGCGCGAATGTCCTCAGGAGGAAGCAACCTAGTGTAGGGGTCACTGGTAGTCGACACGCCCTACGTACCAGAGACGACTCGATGTCCTCCCAAGAAGGTGGTTCACAAGCCGATAGCAACGCCGCAAAGTTCAAAGACCCGTTCATTACCGACGCTGTCTTCGGTATCTCCCTTCCGCCGACCTCTAATATTCTGGTCTCCTCAAATCCGGAGCTTGAGTCGCCGCAACATGGCTTGTACGATGAGATCAGTCCCTTAGATATCTACCCTGTTCGAACACCGCACTATGCTACATCAGCAACACCTTCGACGCGTTATGCCGAGTCTCCAGGCGCATTCAGTATCGCTTCGAATGCAACGTCTATGACATCGTATTCCCCGGCGACTGCCATCTCGAAATCCGCGTACCGGGTCAGACAAGTCAGTCCTTTGGAGAGTCGTCCGCCACTGAGTAGGCATCGGGCGCCTGAGGAGCCCAGCATCCGTACGACGCATGGGTTATCGACAGTCCGTGAGTCGTCCACGTCTTCTTCGTCAGCATCCACCGTAGTGGCAGAGACGGGCAAAGCAGAAGTCAAGAAGCAGCTGCCTCCAGTACCACAAAGTCCACCAGCGCTAAGACCTACCCCGATAGTGCAGACGAAAGCTCGCACACAGCCTGTTCCGGAGCTTGCGCACTTGGCTGATCCTTCTCCTGTGTCACCCCCGACTTCAAGACGACCATCGAGGCCCAGCAGAGATGGAACGCCCGAAATCCATGGACTCCACGATCCATCCCCCGTCATTCAGAGCAATATGGCTAGTTTTCCTACTCATCACAGACGCACAAGCTCTGCCGAATCCAGGTTTGCGTCTTTGTCTGCGAGATCTCGGATGGCGGTTCCGGCCAAGCCATCGTCGCGCAATCCTTCTCCTGTACCTACATCGAGCATTCCTACCACGTCCAGCGTGCTGAGGCGGGGTACGACACCGGACGGTCAAAAGCAAAGCGATACATGGCGCTCGAGTACGTTACCAGCTCCGGCCCCAGCTCCAAGCCCGAGTAAACGATTCGGCATCTTCTCCCGGCGCACCAAGACGGACCCAGCGCCGCATCCTAGCAAGTCAGAAAGCAAGCTTGTTCGCAAGGGTCCAGCAGCAGGTACCGGCCACGAAGGTTATGGACGGCATGCATCCAGAGGCAGGAGCAGTAGCTCAATCGGTGCGAGCATCGGGCGCTCAGCCAGCGCAGGCACAACGTCTGAAAGCTTGACACATACGCCTTCGACCCGTAAGAGCAGCATGACCAGCACGACTAGTGGAGAGATGGACGACTTCTTCCTCAACAGACTCAATCCCGTCATATTGCGAGGAGCCGGCAGTAGTTCAGAACTAACACGCAGTCCGGAGCCGATGAGCAGCAGCACTAGTCTCGACATCTCACGCCGTATCAAGCAACCCATGGGAAACACGACAAGTGTCACGGCTGACCCTGCCAATGACAAGACTCGACCTAGACTTCTGCCCTCAGCAATGCCAAACACCATGCGCAGTACATCACCTGCGAAGAAAATCCTTAGCAGACCATCTGAGAGTGATGATGAATCCAAGAGGTCGTTCCTACCAACATTGGCATCGAGGCGCACCTCGCGCACGGTCAAGCCCACGGAGGGGCCGCTAAGCCGCACAAGGAGTCGTAGCATTTCGAAGACACGCAAGGACTCTGCAAATGATGAGGGTAGCTGGCTTCGGTCATCGAAGAAGAGCAAGGCCGACAAAGAGAAGGAGCGATCGAAGCCGTCGAAGTGGAACTTCTTCTCTCGCGCGCATGCAGCACCCAGAGTGGAGACACCTGCCATGCAGGAAGCGAAAACCACCGGCCCTGGGCCTGGCTCACGATCTGTTGCGCACTATGCGTACATGGATCCGCAGTCCACCCTCAACATGGACGATATAGAGCAGCTGATGAAGGAAGCGGCAGGCAACACCGACACCGAGAGCGTTCTTTCTGACAATGACTCAATGCGGAAGGAGCGTATGCGGTCAATGCTCCTGCCTCCTAGGCCTATCTTGCCAGCTTCCGCCCCGCCTGCCCGTCCCGCTTCTCCCAAAGTTGTTCTGCGGTCAGACCAGTCGCCGCAGCGGTATGTTGGCCCTTCAGTCGATATCGGTGTGCAGCCTGTACCTGAGTCTTCACCAAGGCATTCGCAAGCTGGCACAATTTTCGATCTCTCGCTGCCCTCGTCACCTGTCACGCAGCCTGCTGTGCATGATGAGGCTGCCCCAGAGCTCGCACCAGCCACTGTTGCCTTTGAGCTGTCGCGGCAAGCAAACGCCCCTGCCGAGGCTCTGCCTCCGTCAACTGCCACGCCTACCAGTCCACCACCTCGACCGAGTCGCTTGCCACAAGTTGGTCGCATCCCTCAAGTCATCTCCAGTCGTGGCAAGCCACGCAAACCTCCTTCTCGATCATTTTCACGACCGTTCGTCACAGACCAGCCCCAGCCTCGTCCGACGGCACTGCCTCGCACCTCTTTCGACTCTATTGGATCAGTAGTGGCGTCTGCTGGCCCCATCGAACCATTCCCGATCTTGCAAGGACTTGGTGCGCTCTCACATGGATCAGCCATTGCTACTATCACACCATCCTTTGACGAGTCTCGTCAGAGCGAGTTCTTCAAATTCCCGCCACGCAAGGATTCCGAAGTTTCCTATTCAAGCAGCTCGGGTGTTTGGAGCTTTGCGCCTGTCGCTGGCACTGCGATCATTCCTCCTGTGGATGCTCCCTTATCAGACGATGAACTTTGGAACGAGTATGACGATCTACTTGACCAAGTCATCTCCCCTGGCGGTACCATCAGGAAGGTCCCATCCCGACGTCTAGACCCCTCGCTTCTGCCACCGCCTCTCAACCACAAATCGTCATGTGTGTCAGTTCTTTCTGGAACCTCAGAGATGGGGGCCTCGGTGCCGTCCGTTCATATACGCCGCTCTAGACTGCTTGCGGCTCTGTACGCTTCTCAGTCTCCCACATCTTCGATGGCTTTGTCCGATGTCATCAACGATTACGGTGATCGCAAGCTGAGTGTTGTCGATTCTACAACTGGTCGTCTGAGTTTGCCTCTGAGTCCCAGCTTGTCAACTGTCTCAGCTCAGAGACCCTCCACTCGCACCAGCCTGCCTACTTCTGTATCTGCTGGCGACCGGCTGTCTAAGGCCACCATCACTTCGCGATCAGACAAGGACCGTAACAGCATCAGCGCGCCCTGCTACCGAGATACGCGTCACATGGACTTTGCTGAAGCTCAAGCATTCGGTCATGCATCAATGGCTGACCTCCGCTTTGGTGCTCTGATGACAAGCAAGTGGCTCTCGTTCGGTCGCGTGCTCTTCAGCCCTGTGCACTTCCAGCTGAAGGATGTCAACGAAGACCGCGTGCTCGTCATCGATGGCACAGGCAAAGATTGGTCCTTCTACTGCGCCCTAACGTATGAGAAAGCAGCTGTGTACGACCTTGGTCCTGCTCCATCAACACCTCCTGCGAGTAACAGGAAGTCTGCGCTGCCCAACCATCGCCACATTCGCCACACCTCCCTCACCGACCCATTGCCGTACCCGCAGAACTTCTTCGCATGCGTAGTCCTTCGTTTCCCCTCAGCACAGCCTTCGTCTACTCACAACTTTCTGTTGTCAGAGGCCAAACGAGTCCTTCGACCTGGTGGATATCTTGAGTTCAGCGTACTTGACCTGGACCTTGTCAACATGGGCAACTGTGCTCGTCGCGCTGTGCGACAGCTGAAGATGGATATCCACCGCGTTGATGACAGCATTTCGCTCCGCAACATCAGTGATGAGATACTTGCAGGCCTCGGTCGTAAGCGCTTCGTTGAGTGCAAATCCTGCGTCGTTGGTGTTCCGGTCGCTGGCAACTTGCCCAGCCCTACCGACATCAACCATCCCATGAGGAAGAACAGCACAGCCAGCTCCCGCAAACGTGCTGACAGCAACCTAAACTCTACCACGCTGCCAAAGTTCGAGCCGTCCTTCTCAGACCTTCTCAAAACCTCCAACCCGTCCGAGTCCACAGACAAGGGCATCGCCGATAAGGTCGCACGCGTTGGGCGCTGGTGGTACTCCCGCTGCTACGAGAGCATTGTACTGCCTGATGGCGAAGGGCCTGATGCCGCGCTGTCGAGCGACCTTCTCAAAAATAGCATATGGCGCAACAACAAGCTCATCAGCGAATGCGAGGAGATGGGCACCACTTTCCGTATGCTCATCGGCTACGCGCAGAAGCCAGAGGTCAGCCTCAGACGCCACGTCAGCGTCTAAATCCTTCCACTACTCTTTCCACACATGAGCTGCGCTCCATCGTCCTGGAGACAGACCTTGACAACACATCTTTGTAATGGGCTTTGTTCTGATTTTTTTGGGAGTTCTACTGCGTTCAAGCGCTGATTTTTGTTTTCTTATACCCTCGTTGCATAGCGATCGCATGGCACTGTACAGCATCACTACAGCTCACTGGCGCAAGCCTAGCATCATTACGACAATATTATGTAATCCTCCCGACCGAGTTCGACATGCTGGTAATGGACAAACAAAGGGACCGCGACTGTCAAGATACCCTGATGAGAATAATACGTTTTATGTAGACATGAGAATGACTGCAATGGCAATGTGGTTTACTTTATGCTTCTTCCTATCATGTCATGCTCTGCAAATGCTTTTCGTGACCTAAGGCTTGTCACAAACTCACCCAATCCATCCAGCTTTCCAAAAACCTCAATCGCCCGTCCTCAAGAACCTCCTCAAACTCCTGGAAACTCAGCAGCCCATCGCCCTTCCTGCGCCGGCTCTCCTGCTCCACCGCCTCGCAGCTCGCCAACAGCCTGGTGTACAGCAGGGAACCGGGATTCTTCGCGCTGCGGCGCAGATTCGCAATCAGAGCGCCGGTTTGGTCTGGCTCAGGCTGAATTGCGTATAGATTTGTTGTGTGTACGACATGTCTACGGCCGGTCTGGACAGTCTGCTGCCCTTCTGGAGTGGTCACGAGGGTGAAGTGTTGCAGCCAGGGGGTGTCGGTGTACACGTGTGGGATAATGATGTCGATGGGGCAGTCTGCGATGGGATCTTTGGGACGGGTTGGGGGTGTTGTGGTGCCCTGGTCGTCTTGGGAGAAGTCGCGGCTGGATCGTGGAGCGGATGGGACGGAGCCGGACGGTTGTGTGGCGTCTGTGCCAGCGGGAGCTGGTTCATTCAGGGAGTCGCTTTGATCGTTTTCCTCTTCGTGAGGAGGTGTGGTGGAGCTCATCTGCGTGATAGTCTCGTCGTCATGGACTTGGAGTTGGTCAGGTATTCTAACGTAGACGAAGAAAGGCCCATCTGAGCCGATGCAGATGCGTCCCTCAGGGTCCGTAAGCTCTTCGAGTCTCTCTTCCTTCTCTGACGCCGTCAGCGACTGGTGCGATCCTGCTGCAGCTTCTCCGTCTTCGTTGTTCTGGACGTCAGGGAAGGACTCGCGCACGGCGGTCGGCCGGCTGCCAGTACCGGCGCGTATGTCCATTGTTGAATTGGGACGAAACTGTGGCATGGTTGGATCGTAGCTTTGTTCGTTCGGCAATGTTGGCGGTCTCACAGGCTCTTCGGTCTTTGCCTTCGTAGGGCCTGATGGATCGATCAACCAAAACGTTGCCTGGATGAGTTCCTCGTAGAGTTGTTCTCTGATGAGCTCAGCATTCCAGTCAGCGATGTCGTTAGAGGGCATCTTTTCATAGCGACCATTGAGATATGAGAGAATCGGTCCCTCAGCAGCTACAATGGCTCTACGGATCTTAGCGGCACATATTGTAGCGTCCTCCTTTTCCTTGTATGAATAGGCTCTCAAAGCTTCCAAAGCGCCTTTGCTTAGATGCTGGCTGAAAATGTCGACAACGCTCTTAGCATACCGAAAGACGCCGAAGTGAAAGATGATTGGGTTCCATGCTCCCCAGCCCTTGTCTTGTTCAAGCAGTGCGTCGATGTGCTCGGCATTCTTACGACGCTCAGCACGCAGACTACGAGCATCCAATGCCATGTCTTCTCGAGCACGGAAGAGAGGGTCAAGCAGCTCATTAAATGCTTGCTGTGTGATCTGGTACAGGACCTCTTTTCCAAGATCTTGTTCATACTCAGGGATCTCATAACCGCCATACTGCTCGTTGGCTGGCTTTTTAGAGGACTTGCCGGACCAGTCTTTGTGATTGACTCCGTCCTGGAATTGCACTCTTGACGACCGGCCGGACTCAGATCGTTGCGGCTCAGTATTGGCCCCCTTGGGATCGTTGCTGGGAGTTTCGACGTCCTCCTCTTCATGTGTGACCTTTGCGTTTGCAGGCCTCGTCAAACCCTCTTCTTCGTCCAAAGTGAACTCGCGTCTTGCCCAAGCGTCTCGCACCACGCGTTCTCCGGCCTCCTTTTGAGATGAACTTGTAAGCAGCTGGCTGATTTCGTTGGCCCTAATGACATCCTCGCGGCTTGCAGACTCGAAATCGGTATCAGCGAGGACATAAGACGATTCATCGAAGGTCCCATTCCGTTTCAGCGCGATTTCAGGGTGCAATTGATTCGAAGTCGGAAGACTGTTGGGAGGGAACGCGGAGCCCAAAGGCTGGCTAGATCGAACGGTATCCATGCTGTTACGCACCGACATCTCCTCTGTCAGCTCAGCGACAAAGTTACGAGTTGCTTCCTTCTCGATTGCGTAGTAAGCTCGGAATACTCTCAGCACGTCTCGACGTGAGATGTAACCATCACCATCGATATCGTAGCCGTCGAAGATGATCCTCGCTTTGACTTTCATGTCAGAAGAATGCATTTTGTCGATACCCTTGATCCATTCTTCGAAGCCGATAAGACCATTCTTGTCGCTATCATAGTACTGGTATATGCGGTCGTAGATGAGGTTGGGCGCAGAAACAAAACCATTGTATCGAGGGACGAAAGCATAATTGAAGGCTCGTCGATCGAGTGCCCATCCGACCTTGATAGGGTCATTTCTCCATTCGGTGCTTGCAAGGCAGGTGAATTGATCCCACAGCGCCTCGATCTCTTCGACCTCCATCTTGGTCTCCGAGGCTAGACGCCTCTTCAGCGCTGAATTGACCGAGTGATGCATCATGTGCGGCTTTCCTGGATACAGAGGTTCTTGTTTGGCTAGAGACAAGTATGGTGCTGGTATGCGTATCTTGTAAAAGACATGGGTTCGTGTGTGAGAGTTCGTAGCTTCACAGGAAGAGCACAAGTCGAAGTCGACACAATTGGCACAATGCCACCTGGTGCCGCGTATGGGCTTCTCGTCGCACCCATTGCATGTGATCCCTCGGTGTATGACCCCTTCTTGTCTTGCGCGCTCTTCTGCGATGTGATACAACGTACGCTGAAGTGTCTGTCCTTCAGGATCCACGCCCTCAATATCTGTGTCATCGTCGCTCGAGAACGAAATATCTGTAGCCGCGACGCTCTCGGCGCCATCCGTATCTTCAGGTCTTGCATCGTTCAGCCGTTGTGTTCGTCTCTCTACGGCACGAGTGATGCTGGCTGTGTTTGGCAGCCTCGAGCCAACCCATCTGGTGACAGCTTCAATCTCGGCGGGGGCGAGAGGTCGGTTCGAGAAACCCGAATTCAGCAGTCGATCAAGGAAAATGTCGTATAGTCGCGTCGTCTCGACTTCGATGGTGTTCGCGCTGGCATCTGGGACCATAGGCAAAAGCAGTTCACGGAGCTCATCTGGCGCGATGAGGTTGTGGGGATCGAGTGGCACCACGAGGCCGAGGATAGTGTGGTCGCCCAAGTTGTCGACTTCGCTCTCCAGACGAGTAATTATGCGCGTCGTTCGTGACAGCCGCCGTTGTGGATTGCCTCGTCGCACGGCATTGCTGCGGTGAAGACCGTCGCTGGATGACGCCTGTAGGCTGCCATATACGAGATAGGCAGCATAAGCAGCCGCCGCTCCGGTGAGCACAAGTACAGCAGGGCGATAGCGTGTCACGGCGGTCGGTGTCGAGCTCGACATTGGAAGAGACGGAGCTTTTTGGCGGATAAAGCTTCAAAAGTAACTGTATTCTGAGTATCTGTTCTCTTCTATCCGTATTGTGTCATTGGATCAACAGCTGGCTAACAAGAATTCGGTGCTGGGACGAGCGCATGCTCCAGCACCGCAACTACCTGCTTGACATGTCTGGCTTTGGTATACGCGTGCAGGTGTTAATGGTGAGATGCGGGCTGCTGCTTCTTTGGTGAGACTCGCGCCTCGCGCCAAGCCGGACCTCCTTCAACTTTCATTGGCGCGACCACATCTCTGCCACTCCTTCACCGGACATTTCACGAAGCAACGTAATCTGCCTCAATTTACTCTCATGCGACTACCATGCAGAATGACCGCCATCTATCCTCAAGTCAGACCCTGTCATGAACGAGCTGGCATCGCTGATCAGGAACACGGCTGCGCCACGGTACTCCTTGGGAGCGGATAGTCTGCCCAGCATGTTCTGTGTCGGCCATGTCTCCTTGCGCTCAGGGTACTTGACGAACAACTCCTCGACCATTTGCGTTACGATATATCCGGGAGAGATGGTGTTGACACGAATGTTGTGCTGACCCCATTCGGACGCAAGGTTTCGAGCGAGCTGGATGACACCTGCCTTGGACGAGTTGTATGCGGCGCAGATCAAGCCCTAGCTTACTATCAGTGATGTTGCTCCGAGGAGACTCAGAGAAGAGTTACCCTGTTGGCGACCGTGCCGGACATGCTGGCAATGAATGCCATGCTTCCACCATTGCCGAACTTGATCATCTGCTTCGCAACTGCCTGGGCAGTCATGAAGACACCAGTAATGTTCACCTCAAACATTCTATTGGCATCCTCGGCCTTATACTCGAGCGCTGGTGTTTCTTGCTGAATACCGGCAGCTGCCACCAGACCGTCCATCCTTCCTTCGACGCTCGCAATGTCTTCGACGACCTTGTGAAGCCCATCGACGTCTCTTACATCGATCTGTCGGTATTCGAACTTTGAGTTGAACTCGCTCTTTGCTCTTTCTGCGACAGTGTGGAAATCCGGATGTGGCTCAGGTAGCCTGTCCAATGCGTACACTGCGATCGAGTCAATTTGTACACTTCTTCAAAATCAGTCCAATTGGTAAGTACCTATGGCACCTGCCTCCAGCAGTGCCTCTGCTTGTGTCAGACCGAGCCCACGAGCCGCACCAGACACAAGAACGACCTTGTTCTTCAGGCTGAACTCTGGCAACCCTGGAGCGAGGTTGGGATTGGTCATCTTGCTTTCGAGTACTGATAAATGCGTAGAAGTGTTCAATAGGTAGGTAAGAGCGTAGAGTATACCAGAGCACTTCACTCTTTTCAAAGGTCACAGAAATGTTAACAGTTCCAGTGACACAAGGGGCATCCGACTTTTTAAAGCCTGCCACGCTCGACCCGGTCCCAAGGTCACCAGACGGCTATTGTCAAGGCTAGGCCACGGCTTTACACCCAGCACAAGCCACGATTGCATGGCGGGTTACTGGGAGCTCGAGGGCGGGGAAAGCTCCTGCGAACGGAATTTCCCAATTTGGACATCCGGCGCGTTCGGTCTCCCGCGGGACATCTCCTTCGACGTTAGGACGCCGTTGCGGCGTCACTATGAAGCGGATTCAGCAGCGTCGGCGCTCGAGACGAGTGTGTGATGTGGTGTCACCCCAGAGAAGCCGCGCACATGATGTGTCCCGTTGTGTTGTGCATCAATTGCTCACCAGAGCTTCAGAGCTCCCCGCGAGTCAGACGTCAGAGCTCATCCACCCCACGGAGATTTCCCCGCGCTTCTCGGCTTGGGAAACGATTGCATCTCCAGGTCGAAACGCGTTTCCTATGGAGGAGCTTATCTGCTCGTTAGGACCCACTTGCTCACACACTCGCAAATTCATTAAGCTGACTCTGACCCTCCGGATCAATTGATCAGGAAGTTATCCATGGGTCGCGATGAGACCCAAGACTACCACACATTTGACAGCCCTCATCTCGAATGCTCGATGGAGCAGGACCCTCACAGCATATCTCCAAATTCAAAGATGCCAATGAGTTGATCATCCACTCAAACGAGCTCGAACCCCCGATTTCGCCGATGCCCCACCCTTTCTATGTGATTCGACCCCATCACCAAAAAGTTATTCAGGCGAGAACGCTATTTCACACAGCAATCACTTCCTACATACTGCACAGCTCAACGGACATGAACACGGCCGGCGACGTTACACCACCTCTTGGCCCGACCCAGCTCGCGGCAGGGCACGCGCCGCCAACACCTCCGCACGAGTCCGCACTCGACGACATCTATGGCTCTGCGCCAAATTCGCCGTCCCTCGATGCACAGCCCACAGATCGCGCCCATGAGATGCTCTCCGATCTTCCCTCTCGCCAGCGTGCCCTCGACGCCGACGCCTACCGTGAAGGCTTAGCTTCAGCCAAAGGACAATACGTACAAGAAGGTTTCGATGAGGGCTATGCGCTGGGCGCCGACATAGGGCTGTGCGTTGGTTACATCTTCGGCGTGCTGAGGGGACTGGTGGGTGCTTGGAGAGACCACAATCAAGACGCCTACAGCGAGGTCTCGAAGCTTTACGAAGAAGCGCAGAAGCAGCTCGCGATCGAACAGCTGCTGGGTCAGACGTGGGTTGATGAGGAGGGGATCTGGAAGTGGGAGGTCAAGGGTGCAGACGGCGATGCTACGTTCCGAGAGGTTGCTGCGCAGCATCCTGTCGTGAAGAAGTGGGACGACAAGGTTGAGGAGCTGGCCAAGCAGTGGGGCGTAGACCTCAAGGCCGTGGACAAGATGAGCGCGAAGGAAGAAGAGCAGTCATGAAGGACCAACTGTCACCGTCAACGACTCGATGCGAGTGCGCAGCATTCGCTGGAGCTTATCGATCATCCAAAGAACATCGCTGAAGCAAGAAGAGCAGTCGCCGCAACGCAACAACCTACAGTCAGGCCCGCGACAGGGCACCTATGGTCAAGCCTAGAGCATGGACCTGCACTCTCCTCACGACGGTGGGACAGAGTTCTGCTCCACCACGAGTGCACCACGAGTGATCATTTCTGGACATGACAATTGAGCGGCCATCCTGAGGTTTACAAGGAAAGATATAGTCTCTCCGCTTGTCGGCAATTTCAGACACAAGAAAGAGATGAGATATGGGTACAGTCGATATGTTCTTTATCTCTGTCAGTCGGCGCGGTAGTAATAAATCCCTCCGCGCCGGCGGCAGTCGGAAGCCGGCAGAAACCGCACAGACCAGAGACCCTGCTCAGTATGCCGTCATGACTCCGGATAACCATTGAACGATAGTTGCCTCAAGACTTCAACATGCTCTTGCTTGACCAATTTTTTCTGCACTTTTTGCCTGCCACATCTCTGCGACAGCCATGATACATGGCTTGCTCGCTCTGCGACGAGCACCCATCCACATTGTTGCGCAGCTAGCACGCTCGCCATTCGCCTCAGCGCGGTCACCACAATCTGCCCTCGTGCGCCGCATACAATCGCAAGCATGGGAGCCTCTTCGCCCTCCTAACCCCGCCGACCTACCCAAACCTCGAATCCGCAAAGTCAAACCTCCCTTCACGAAACGAAGATGGGTGCGCCGCCTGGCTGCCGTCACCACGCTAGTGGGTGTTGGCTACGCCATCGATAGGCAATTCTACGCCTCATCTTTGACAAGATCGCTGCGCACCTTCAAGACTGGTCTCGTTATTGGTCTGGACTATAAGATCAACTTTCGCGCCCACCCTCCTTTCGCGAACAGCGTCGAAGATGTGCACAACCGCAATGCTGAGCGCATCTTCAATCTGCTGCGGTACAATGGCGGTCTGTATTTGAAGATCGGCCAGGCGATTGCTATGCAGAGTGCCATTCTGCCGCCTTCTTTCCAGAAGATGTTCGCAAAGATGTTCGACGACGCGCCGCAAAATGAATGGTGGGAGGTCGAGAAGGTGGTCAGAGAAGACTTTGGCAAGAGCGTTGAGGAAGTATTCGGCGTGAGCTTCTCGCACGACCAGACACCAGGCACGGGCGTGATGGAGAAGACTGCGCGAGCCAGTGCCAGTGTTGCGCAAGTTCACTGGGCACGCCTCGCGGACGGGCGAGAAGTCGCTATCAAGATCCAGAAGCGCGAGATTGCATCACAAGTCGGCTGGGATCTGTGGGCCTTCAAAGTCGTCGCCAAAGTCTACACATGGTGGTTCGGTATCCCGGTCTATACCCTCGTACCCTACATCTCCGAGCGACTGATGCTCGAAACTGATTTCGAGAATGAGGCAGACAATGGCGAGGAGATGAGGCGTCTCGTTGCAGGCGAGCCGCGACTCAACGGCCGCGTCTATGTCCCCCAAGTCTACCGCGAGCTCTCCTCCAAGCGTGTCATGACCGCCGAATGGATCGAAGGCGTACGTCTCTGGGACAAGGAGGGCATCACAAACAAATGGCGTGGAGGCTGGCGCCGTGGTAGCCCAGGCGCAGGAGGCGTGCAACTCCCACCCATCCCCGCAAACGCATCCTACGACCCCGACGTCCCGGACGATGCGCCGAAGAACGAGATCATCAAGCCCAGCCGCAAGTCGTGGAAGGGCAAGGATGGCAAGGGTGGACTGGGGGTCAGCCTGAAGACAACGATGAACACCATCGTCGACTTGTTCAGCGCACAGATGTTTCTCTGGGGGTTGGTGCATTGCGACCCGCATCCGGGTAACATCTTCATCCGCCGCTTGCCTTCTGGACAGCCGGAAGTCGTGCTCATCGACCACGGGCTATACATTCGCATGAACCCTCAGTTCAGGCACCAGTACGCTCTGTTCTGGAAGTCACTCCTCGCTTTCGACAACAGCACTATCGCCGACATCGTCACCTCCTGGGGCGTCAACAACCCCGATATCTTCGCCAGCGCGACACTGATGCGGCCATACCAGGGCGGCGACAAGAAGGTCATCGAGGAGATCAAGAAGGGCGTACACGGCAAGGATGCTGCGGAGCGCGCGTATGACATGCAGGTCAAGGGCCGTGATGCCATCAAGTCGATACTGGGCGACGACAAGAAGTGGCCTCAGGAGTTGATATTCATTGGTCGCAATTTGAGGATTGTGCAGGGCAACAACCAGTTCCTGGGATCACCGGTCAACCGTGTCAAGATCACGGGTATGTGGGCGTCAAGAGCGTTAGCGGAAAGCAAGGAGTTGAGCACCGGTGAGAGGTGGAAGAATTGGGTCAAGCACCTGAGGTTTAGAATCGTGCTGTTGTTGAGCGATGGTGTATTCTTGTGGGCAAGGGTGAAGCAGGCTTTTGGTGCCGAAAGAGGTCTGGAGGATATCCTGGAGGAGCAGATGAAGACTATGGCGAAGGACTTTGGTGTCGAGCTCAACCATGGAGTCTTCGAAGGGTAGATGGGAAGGGTGTATGATATGTACGTTTGAAGCGCTGCAGAGCATAGAGTTGCACGAATATATTCTCTTGGTCTTATTGTAAGTTCTCACCCTTGGTTCAGCCTGAATTGTTCTATGCTGGCAAAGAGCTGTTGCTTCCCACCACCCTGCCATAGGAGAAGCGGCAATAGCAGCGGACACTCCCTATGTACTACAAGGCTCTATAGGGGGCTCCCTGTTCCACATGTGTCACAATCTTGTCGCATATTGCACATCTCTAGCGGTCCTGTCCTGTCCTCCTACTGTCGTCAAGGATAATTACAGGCTGCGCTGCTTTCTTACGTGGACTGATCAAATGTAGTATGGTAATATAGAAGCCCACGTGAGGCACCTTTCCACATGAACTCATGCAAGCGTCGGATCTAAGGCCCTCTGTGCGATGAGGTGATGGCATAGACGATGAATGCGAGTACTTGCGGTACCAGTTGTTCTTATCGAAATAAGTCGGCTAACGGGATTACCATCAGTCCCTTCGATAGGCTGAACAATTGGGCAAAGTCGTGACATGAGAAAGGCCTTGTAGTCCTTCTTCACAAACTACCTCAGATGATGCTCATGTACTCTGTTGGTGCTCCTTTCTCCATGTACACGTCGTGGAGGTAGCATTCGCCCATGAGCCAGTAGCTCTTCCTTATTGTAGTCAGCCGCAGGATGGATGCGAGGGGGCCACCATACCGTTCATTGAATGATACAGGACTGCCATTCAATCGGACTAGCGGATCACCTTGTCGCATGCACCATAGCCCTAAGCCGAGCTCCCCTGTATCTGTATGGAAAAGGCATCAATCGTGACATCTCGCGGCTACGAGTCGCGCGAAAGCACTACCATCCCCTTGGGGATGGTAGGAATCCAAGCAAGGATAAGGATGTGAGGTAGTGACCAGTTCTGGACTAATGATTTCCACAAAGCACAGAAGTTTTCCATAAACAGCGACGGCTTTCCTGCATCCATCAAGCTCATCTGATCGCGTCCAGTACCGCCCGGGAGGTTAGTCGCCGGGATATGATAATCAACGCTGCCGTTCGTTGTTCGTGCGACATTGACGACAGCTTTAGCCCAATATTCTCCAGAATTTGTTCGAGATATTGGCCGGAATCGGCATCATGGAGAGAAAAAGCATCATCCTTATCGTTGAAGACGAGGGAATGGGTGCTTTTGACGATACCAAGATGGCAGACCGGCAGGATTAGGTACTGCCCTTGGTAAAGATCGATAGCGGGAATCTGACGCCATGCGATCGGGACGAGGGATCCTGAGAGAATGATCCACCCATCGCTTGTCCCACCTCGGGGCCCACGACGGGAATGCTGAGGGTTTAGAGAGCACTTGATGGTCCACAAAAGTCAAGACATCAAAGCCGTAGTGCATCATGTCAAGGACAAATCGAGTGTAAACCTCGGCGACAGTCCGGCTATAGTCGACGTCCAGAGAATCGTACTCCATCAGTCCGGAAAGGCCGTATATCTTATCCCTAGAATCGGTTGCGGACAGGTTCTCAAAAGTGCTCATGGTCCGAAGAGGGCCGTCGTCGCAGGTTTTAAGGTCGAATCTTCGATGAGCCTCGGAAATATTTGTGATGCTCTGAATGAGCTTTGCCGGTATGTCTTCAAATTTCGATTGCTTACCAAACCATACGCAGAACGTGAAGACAATTGAAGATTTCAAGTCTTTATGGATATCTCCGAGCACCAATCGTGCTTTACGAGCGAGGATCATTTCCTGAACGCACCAAACGCGCATACACCACTCGCTCGAAAAGAACATTCGAATTCTGGTCCATAAATCTTGACAGTCGCAGTCAAGCATCCTCACTTCAAGCGCTTTGATCGTAATAAAAGCGCGATCTCCCCAAATCTCACGATCACTCTTCATGATGAGTATCGGGGCTTGCAAAATTGTGCGGAACCCCCAGCCCACATGGCAGTACCTGTGGGTATACTGGTTCGCATAACATGTACATGCTCTGTACCTTCCCTAATAGCTAGAATGTTGGTTCAGGGTCCGTAAAGGTATGGACGAGGGTCTGTCACTCGTACCGATAGTATCCAACCTATCAGGAGTCCTGTGTACCTGACTTGTGAATGAACTCCAATGGTAGGGTGGTTCAGCACATATTTGCAATTTGGTCAATGCAGCTAGCGTCAACCCACAACAACATCGTCTGCTCGGTCCGCATGAGAACCTTCTTCCACATGGTATGTCCGACTATTATGCGACTCGGAGCTGCCCAGTTGCGATGGATGGCTCGTAGCGCGTTCGCGAGGTTGACGGTGACGTGCTTCTCCTTTCCATCGCAGATGATCATTTCAGTCACATTCGGTCGCCCCCAAACGTAAGAGAGCGCTTCATACGGCGGCAGATTGTCCAGAGAGCACTCAATTAGATCGCATCTGATCAACTCTTGCGGCTGTCCAGGCTCCAGTCGTAGAAGTCATATCCGTACAAAGGGTCCCTCGAGTCTGCTCTCGTATGTGTGCAGCTGGCGATGGACATTGCCCTCGTCTCCTTCTTCGATGAGCATTGCTGTGACCATGAAGCAGGATCTCCCTTCAATTTCAAGTCTTTGGCGAACTGCGGCCGGGAGTTGTGACGAGGCTGAAGGTACATAGGAGTAGCAATGGCAATGTGGCGCTGATGGGTGTTGAAGAGGTAGTTTTCTGGAGGAACTACGCCACGGCGACAAGAGACAGGCTAGATCATGCGTCGGTGATACAAGAACTAGGCATAGACTCGTTGCATTCCGTCGTTCTGGCTTGACCACCAGGAAGTAAACCAACTTTTGGTGCCGAGGTTGGGTAGCGAAGATGGCCTTCGGAGGGCATCGAGGTTTATGAGAAATACATAAGGGCAGGTCGGCGCACTCCTTTGCCTTGATCTTTAAGACTAGGCTTATGCATGCTTCTAAATGGTGCCCGGGCGCATTGCCATGGGCATGGCCGCCTTCCCTGCCGATGCGCGTACCGCAGCCTCAGGCTGGCGCCTTTGCATCAGACTCGATCGCGTGAGTGGTTAAAAGATGGTGGCTGTGGCTCTTCCCGTGGCCTTATCCATCATGCGCTCCCGCAGCCTGAACGGAAACGGAGAAACTCGGATGATGGGACGAGAGAAAGAAAGGATATCAGAAGGGAGCGAGAAGTCTGGACTGACTGCATGCTGATCTCTGCTCCTGCGGAAACCACCTTGTAGCTGTGCAATATTGCGACTGGCCTGGCGCTGTTTTCGCGGGAGCGGCGAATTTGCGCCTTGAGTTCGCGATTTGATGGCGGGCAGCTTGTCACTTCAGATGATATATTGTCGGTTTAACGACCCTCGACACCATCTGACACCACAGATGAAGAGATCTCTCGGGAAAAGAAGAATTGCATAGGTCAAGCTGGGTTGCGGGTCAATAGAGATGTCGTCAAAGCTACCCAGGTGTGGTCTGCAAGCGGGCAGCCGGCACCTGCTCAATACAGCATGACATACCGTACCCAGGAGCTTTCAAGCAGCCACTTGGCATCCATTCCAGGGCTCATTTAGCAAGAGCGTTCGCAGCTTCAAATTTTGTAGCCGCCAGAGGCTTGATCGGGGCGCTAAATATCTTCTCCGGGCTGTCGTTGCTTCCGAAATTCCCATATGAAAGCACGAGAAAGTTGAGCATAACGCACCTTTGCTTGCCTTTGCATCTTGCCGAGTGGTTGTTCGGAAGCTCCTGGGTGCGATAGACTCGACGGGTGCCAAAGCTCACGCAACGGCATCTAAGACGGCTCTGCCTGGTCATTGCAAATCGCACGTGAGATTCGAAGCGCGCTGGGCGGGAAACGCAGCTCTCATGAAAGTCTCAATGATTAAATCATGCATACGGGTTCGGCGAAATGGCGGATCGGACATCGTTATTTCAAGGTACGGTGGAGCCTGATCAGCCGCTCGAGTACGATATCATGGGATTTATGGCTGTGAAGGGTTGCTGTCATGCAAGTGCAAGGATCGCTTACGTACTAACGTGGAGAAGGCATCGCCTTCTGGTTTGATTGCGGCGTAGATGAGCATGATGGCGGATCATGAGCCTTATCATGAGCCTTCGCAGAACCGTATTTTGCCGGGAACGTAGTGCGCAAAAATGCGAGCTGCGATCAGGCAACAGGTAAACGGTCCGTGCACGCTCACGGTGCAGCCATCGCACAGACACCGTGTTTGAAGTGTTTTCCTGAAGGGGCTAGTGCCATATCCGGATGGTAGAGAAATTCTACTGAATACCTTGAATGTTTTCCACTTGTAATTGTATAAGTAGTCATGGCGATCTTCGCAGTTTCTTGGATAATTGCAAGCTCAAGTCTTCAAGTAGCTGACCTCGATTGTACTATTGTCGTTTTCCAGAGTTCCTGTGCACAATGGGCAAGTCCATGATTACGAAGCCGTCGACGCCGATTCCCATCCAGACAGCTGCCCCAGGTCAAGACCCAAACCAAGTTGGAGCTCTTGCTTTGGAGGCCAACATCGAAACCACTGTGGGACTTCAGCCTAAGTCCTTGGGGACATACATGAGTCTGATATCTTGCAATGGTACCTGTATGAGCTCTTGTCGCGTGTTTCTTACTTACTCGAACAAGGAAATTTTGAGCTACCTATGACCTTCTACAGGGACATGTACCGTTCAGGTTCGTTGGAGGTTCTCGTCGATACTGGAGACAAGACTACTGTCGATGGTCAGTGAAGGGCGGTCGGTCCACGTGGACGACAGTACATGCCGGCGTCAAGACGAATTATCGAAAGTTGATATAAAGGAGGAGAGAGCCTAGCGGGTTTTTGAGGCACTGGACCGGCCATTGACGCTCGTAGCTTTGCTGAGAACTATTGATTCGAACCAAATTGAACATCTCTTCATCCACACCTTCCTTCCCATGTATATCATATGCCTGACATATGGCAATGTCGCATCCGCTTACAAGTAAACACTCCTATTTCTCTTCGTCAATACGTTCCAGAATGAGGGCCAATGGTCTTCCATCAAAGACAGCTACAATGTCGCCTTCTTTCACACACTTGGGTCTTGTGGACCGTCTGGTTGGACGCTGCGGTCGACCACCTGACGAGTCATAGGATCGCCTTTGTCCAACCTGGTAACCTGCACAAGCTCAATCGGGCCCTTGAACACCGAGGCCGTATTAATCGCAATATGTGCATTATGGTAGTGTCTTTCACCCTCCCTATCGGCAGGCTCGAAGTTGTAGATAAGCCAAACGCTGCCAGTCTGGCCTGAATCTTCGAATTTGACAACGACGCCGAAGCCGGTCAGTTTCCCTGGACCAGCATGGGCGTCTTCTTATTGCTGACCGGACAGCGGTGGATGTCTCTCGATTGGAGGCTTTTGCGCCATCTCTGCAGCCATTTCTGCGTCCCTCTCTTGAGACTCACACTTCCAGAAAGCTGTCAAGTCTTCCGCGTCTGTGAATTCGCTCTGTGCTATGTCGAGGAGAGTTTGGACGTTCTCAAGGGCGGCAATGGCGGCCTCTTGGCGATCGCGAACCTCTGTTGAGCTGGCATCGTGGATCCGTCTGCGAATGTTGATGTTGAGTACAGATACGTTGTGATGAAAGACCTTTTGTAACGCCAAAATTGGCGCAGCGCGCGGGTTGTGGGTGACTCGGCGGTGAACCATGGTTCGAGTGGCTTTCGCACCGATGAAGAGATACATATCAGGTCAGAGTCCCTAATAGACGAAACCACTTAAGCTCAGGGAATCAAAGACACCAGAACATACTCTGAACTCACCGCTTGCAGCTGTGTCCAAACCGGGATCATCTGCAGTGGCTTGCGACTAATCTTGAAAGGCTCCTTTGACATCCTTATGGGCACAATTGGCCGAAGTAGACAGCTGCATTCGAACGCGCAGCTCAGTCGCAGTCTTGACACCCTAAGACATTCAGGAAGTGCAAGGACTGTATACCCAAGATACGTATTTATAAGAATGTGTGCAAGCCACGACGTCGTAGCGTCAAAATCGAACATGACGCGTCGGGCGTCACTAGAGCCTAGTGAGCCCTGCAGGTAGACATCGGAATGCGGATGAAACTGAGTATTGAATGGCTCGCTTAGCACATACCTGCCCTACAAATTAGAACTGCTATTCTTGCCATCATTAATCAGCGGCGCTTTCACGATTCTGCATACCGTTTTCGGTTAGCGTTGGTTTCTCGGCTTGACGCTGGAGACTGTCTTGAGGTTGGAGCATGTTATCCTGCTATATGTTCATCGAACACAAGGCAGCCTTCATATAAGAAGATGTCCTCAGTTCTCTCCAACTCGCAGTGATCGAATGTTGGACAACTATTCAAGCCATCACATCCTCCAAAATCCTCCAACCGCTACCGTCATGAACAAGTCGATTGCGGCGAATCCTTCGAAGCCTTCCTCGCCGCTACATGATGACGGCACTGTCCACTTCGAACCATTAGCTGCACCAAACGACTTTGATACAGGTGGTGGCTCTACAGCAACTGCCGTGAAGGCACACACCGACTTGATTGCTTGTAATGGTACCCGTACCCTGCCTGCACTGCGTGGAAGGACGCTGACCGCTTCAAGGCTTGTTCGATGTACCGAGTCCTCGATTCGATAAGGTTCGCCGCTCGAACTCAATGGTGGTCCATGTCGGGTATCGTTCCAATACGATTAGATAGTGAAGGTCGGCACATATTGGGAGCTATGGGCGAGTGCCTGATGACTTGCTGGCGGGGTATTGCTGTATGCGCATCAGGCAGCTGAATGGACTTAGCGGAGATACTAGAGTGGAACAACGTGACACGCAGAACCGTTCATTGCCATTCAGAGAATCGAAGCAGATCGTCTATAGCTTGACCCCACCGCCTTCAATCTTCTTCAGCTCTTTCGCTGTGAAAGGCACGTATGCGCCCTCACTGAGCCAGTACAACGCATCGCCAGATTGCCTGACAGCTTCCGGGTCCATGCCATCTTTCCGCAAGAGGTGCTTCTGTTGTTTGTTTGTGCCTGTCGTCAACAGCTGCTTGGTGACTCTGATCCAGATTGGTCTAGCATAAGCGGGCAACTCTTTTGTAACATGCACAGCGAGCGACTCCAGCACCTTACCCTTAACGGCTATGCTCTTCTCGGCGTTGACAGACGTGGATAGCGCAGATTCGTTCAGCACGACCGCCGCACATCCGGCCCTGCCATCGTGACCTGGCACTTGGACGCCGTAGACTGCTGCTTCCTCAACCGCTTTGTGACGGCCGACTGCTTCTGAGACTTCTGCTGTGCTAACGTTCTCGGACTTCCAGCGGAATGTGTCGCCGATGCGGTCAACGAACCACCACCTCCCCTCCTTGTCCCAACGCACGAGATCTCCGGAGCGGAAGTATGCGTCGCCAACACACTTTACGTTCCTGATGATCTTTGAGCTGGTCGCCTTATCATTGCCGAAGTAGCCTTGGAATTTTAGGTCGATGTTTGCAGGATCCAGTTTGTATAGCAGTTCGCCTGGCTCATTCCAATCGCATAGCTGACATAGTTCTGAACCTTTGCTCCTCAAAGGCTGTGCACCGTCGGCACCAAGGTCGGTGCGCACGACAGCGACGCCAGAGTTGAACAGAAGGCCATGGAGAAGCCCGCTTCGACCAATAGCGCCAGAAGAGAAGGTATTGTCGCTGCGATTCCACATGCCGCCAGGCGACTCTGTGGCTGAGTAAAACTCGAAGATCGACTGGATACCGAATCGCTCCTTGAAGGGTTCCCAGACGTCAGGACGCAGGCCGTTACCGAAAGCCGCGCGGACATGATGCTCTTTGTCCAACGGAGAGGGAGGAGCAGAGAACAAGTAACGGCAAGTCTCGCCAACGTAGTGGATGACTGTTGCTTTGCTGGCTCTGACCTCGGGCCAGAATGTTTTGTGGCTGAACTTGGAAGATATACAAATGGTACTGCCAGCACGGAGGACTGCGCATACACCCAAGACCGAAGCAGAAGAGTGGTAGAGTGGCATGGACGTGTACATGACATCGTCCTTCATGTTTATCCAACTTGCGACGTATTTCGCGCCGCCATGGCACTTGGCCCATGTCATGACAGCAGGTTTGGGAAGTCCAGTAGTACCACTTGTGTAGATGAGCATTGCCATGCTGTTGCGCAGCTGGCCGGCGCGGCAAGAGTCGAGTTGACGGGTAGGTTGGAGCATCTGGATCGAATCCCCAAGCTTCTTGTTGAAGAAGACGATCTCAAGGTGTCTCTTTTGTGGCGTCGCGGTAATGCCCTGCAGCTGTGCTTGCGCTAGCGCCTGGCTCTTGACGGAGCGTGGCACCTCACTCTGGTCCATCTCGAAGTCATAGTTCGCCTCTTCCACATCGTTCGCGGTTGCAGGTGCGGGGACGAAGCCATGCTCTGCCATGACGTCTTCGGCGAAGTTGGCCTTGCTCTCCTGGTCGACAAGCACCAGACGAGCTGTCGATGTCTTGATTGTGTGCATGAGTGGCTTGCCCGTCAGATTATAGTTGATGAAAGCTGGCTTCGCACCGATACTCCACAACCCGAACCAGACCCAGACGAACGTCTCTGAATTGACAAAGTCCATTGCCACGATGTCCCCTTTCTGCACACCCTTGCCGCTCAGCCATGTGCCGTATCTGAGGATGACGTCGTATGCCTGTTTGTATGTCCATGTTTGCCCGTGGAAGATGATCCACGGGTGGTCTGCTCGGGCGCCTTGGGCGAGGGCCTCGAGTTCGTAAAAGACGTTGAGCTGGTCGCGGCGCTCTGCGCGAATCAAGCGGAAGGTGGCGGAGACGAAGGAGGAAAGCATGGGCCAGTCGTAGCTAATGCCATGACGGGCGTCGAGATACGCGAGGCCTGCAGCTGCTGCGGGAACAGCGAGTGGGATAGCTGGTGTCGTCAGTTTTCGCTCCTATCCGACGGTGGAGCTCTTCACGTACCTGCCATTGCTGGAGAAACGATTAAACTTCAAATACAGTATGTACAAGGAGATGGGGTATCACTGAAGAAAGAGTAAAGTCAGATACAGGGAAGGAGCTGTCAGCAGCAGAACAGGAAGGACCGGCCTATGTTCTGATGTCGAGTCGCTGTCAGAGGAAGGTGAGACGCGCTTGACGTCGCTGGTGAGCCGAGGCACGTCAGCGAGCTCTCTGCACCCCAGCTTCATCACCCCAATCACCTTTCCGTTTCCTACAACTTCCCCTCCTCGCGTAAATCTGGGCACAGGACGACCAATTGGGGGATGCGCAGTGCAGCGACGGCATCTCGCTTTGACCCTGTGGAGCGAGGCTCGATGTACAGCAGACGCACAGATTGACTCGGGTGAAGATCAGGCCTCCAGTATTCACTTTTCTCCGACAATGGCGATCACAGCATCACAATGTCGACGACTTTGTGGCCGGCCATTGCGGAGGTTGTAGTCATTAGCAGGTGACTCGTGAGTGGCATTGATCATGAAAGAAAGAGCAGTTTGGCTTTCCATCACCCCTGCCCCTTTAGCTCCAGTCTTCCGATATCAGTCGCTTGCTTCCATTGTTTCAGCCCTGGCGTTGGCGTCGTGGTACACGGCATCTAAGTTGTCCATCCAACGGTATTGAAAGATCTCCAAAGACTGTGGATCAGGTGGCACAACGACACTCAACTGCATGGCGGCCATGCAAGGTCTAGCCTTGAAACACAACAATGGTGACATCCGCACCATAATCGTAGTATGGTCGACCGCACGGTCGCAATTGACGTACTCTGCAGAGCACAAAGAGAGAATTTGTCGATTGACTGCAGAGGCGCAACTGTAAGGAGACTCCCGCATTCGGGGACACGACGGTATTTTATTGTGTGGCTTTGTTCGACCTCACAAACAAAGAGACCTTTAACAAACAGCTGCCTGCTTCAACAACAGATTTCTCGCATGCGTTGTCGTTCTTTACTGCACGTTCCCTACTTCACCGGTTCCTAGAATTGTTTGCTATACTTGCAGAACTTCACGCGCTTATACACGCCAGCGTACCACCATTGTCAAATTACTCAGACGCAACGACTTCAAGATGACGACAAGGCAGCCATACCACTCCCTTCCTCAAACGCCTGAGCTTAGTCTCTATGATACAGAAGACCCCTATTCCAGCGATGAGGAGATGCCGGATCGCGAAGAGACCGACCAGCTGTTGAGACAAGCACACCACTATGTCATCACAGAAGGAGGTAGAGACTCGTCTTCAAAGTTCGTGGAGCGTATTCAACGCATCAACGAAGATCTGGTGCAAGAAATCTCTGCACATGGATATGACTGCGACCCCAAGCTCTTTCGGCGTGTGAAGCACAAGATCGACCATGTGCTCCGTGAGTTCGAGGATGCCGTAGACGCAGAATCTAGTTTGTACGACTACAGCGATTCGAGAGAATACTACACCGCAGCAGTAGAGGAAAGTCTTTATCGTACGGACTCCAGTCCTACCACGCCTGAGGGCCCAGCTTCTCGACGCACAGCGAGGATCGGCGGCAAAGACTATGTAGAGAGGGTGTATCTGTATGGTGGTCCCGGCAACCACCCGGAGAGCTGGTACAAGAAAGCTGCGGCTTCGCTTCCCTTCCCTGAGACCATCCGTATGGCGGACTGGGAAAGCTTGCGGATCCATTGGGACCTTGCCGCTATAGGTAACATGGAGAAGACGGAGCCAGTGACCGGCAATGGTGTATCATTCGAGGATCCTTGCCTCACGCACCACAACAAGTTGCCGCAGTTCGAGTCTGGGTCGAGATTTAGGCTGCCTACTCCTGATT
This sequence comes from Didymella pomorum, assembly GCA_022225945.1. Taxonomy (NCBI): domain Eukaryota; kingdom Fungi; phylum Ascomycota; class Dothideomycetes; order Pleosporales; family Didymellaceae; genus Didymella; species Didymella pomorum. The sequence continues at coordinate 763,773 of JAKJXN010000002.1, read as the reverse complement.
CAGCGGACATCAAGAGGGTCAAAGCTTTCGCATCAACCTATCAACTGAGAGAAGCCGTGAAGGCGTTCTACGAGGGCGATGAGTCCAAAATGCCCGCGAAGGTTGGAGAAGATGTGGACTATAAGTGGGCTCCACTTGTCTTCCTTGACAGGCTTGACGTGGGTCAGCGGCTCAGTCCGGCAGCGGAAGGTATGTCGAGAGCCACAACGTTGGCTGAGGCATACGCAGACTCTACCACAGTCGTCAAAGAGGTTCGCAGCGCAGTGAATACAACACCCACCAAGCCGCCGTCGACCAGCAACAGCAGTAGCAAAGTTGGCTCCGCACCACGAGCGACTCGCGCACTCCTCAAAGACAAGCAAAGCCCTTCATCTTCTACTCCAGTCGATATCCCCACTCCCGTGAACGATGACCTTCCGGTGACCCTTAGCTTGCCTGTCAGCAAGACGTCTCAGTCAAAGGAGATTGCGAGCGGCTCAACAGCCCGCCGTATCAAAGCTAAGACGGAAGACTCCATACGTTCTCCGACCAGTCTGTCGAGTGCACCTGCGAATTGGGAGACCAAGCCAGCAACCCACGTCGCCATCCTCAAGAAGACTCGCGGCCGAACACGCAAGAACGCAACGCCGTCTGCTGCTATCACGTCAACATACCAGGTCACCAAAGCAGGCAAGCGCAAGCGTCTAAGTTCTGACTCCGTCGAGGACGACCAGACTGCAGAGGGTATTGAGCTCCAGGTTATTGTTTCGCGAGGCAAGCAACTCAAGAGGGACGCGAAAAGGCCCTACACACCCACTTCGCTCGGCGAAGATGAATGTGGGGATAACCCCGTACGAGACAGCCCGCCAGAGATGACGCCTGGCTCATCGGTGATGTCGACGCCACCTGTTAAGAAAGCTCGCGCAGCAGGCAAGAAGCAGCGAAGGTACACAAAGCGCGACTTCGAGCAGCGCGTCACGCCTGAGGAGTTCGCTGAGCACGTGGCGAGGCGAGGACCCAGCCTTACTGTAGCGGCGGCGGCCATTATGAGGGGAAGTACGAGGAGTGGGAAGGTGCGCGAGCTGTAGATTGTAGACTAGATTAGACCACACCACATTCGTTACGAGTTTCCTTTGTCGCTTTGGAATGTATATCAACCTGTTACCATCAACTAGATCATCTCAATCATCTATTGACTTCCATCCTCCGCGACCTATGAATGCTTCGCAACCCTCGTCGCACTCTACATCCCGCGCTAGCCGACCGGTCACTACGCTCCTCTCATGTTCTCTCCCACGAACGATGAAACGCTCGAAACCACCAAGGTCGCCATTTGGCAGCACCCGCCGACACCACTCCCCTGCGACGCATTCGAAGCCGCTGCTCTGCCGGTCCAACAATACGAACCACCGCCGTTGATGAATGGAGCCTATGCTGTTGGTCGAGCCGGGGTACGCGTTTTGGATCCGTGTATGGGCGTCTTCGTCGGTGTCGGTGTCCAAGTCTTCGTCCACTCCGGCCAGCTCGGTTGTCGCAGAGGGTGTAGATGGTGCTGCGTCACCTAAGTCGGAGTTATGGCCAGCTCGGCGACTCCTCATCATAGGTCTGCTCCTTCGGCGGCGGGCAGAGGGCTTGTGAGTGATGTCGTTGTTGATTGGCAGGCGGAGTGTGATGGTGTAGTCCTTGGGGAGACGTGTGCTGTGGAGACGCAATCGAATATGCCGCGACTTGAAGGCTTCGATGAGCTTATCGTTCTCGTGTCTTCGATCTCGTAGCTCAAAGGTCGCTCCATGATCTTGATCAGACTCATCGTCTGTGGTCTGTGGGCTTGGTATCTCTTTCTCATCCTTCTTGCGCGGGAGCACGCTGTATGTACCAGTGTCCCAGATCAGCAGCGATCCAGTCTTCATGGAGGCGGATTCGATCAGGTTGTTCCATAGATTGTGTACGCGTGTTTCGATAGCCATTCGTCCCAATTGTCTGGAGTTAGGATTACCAGGGAGTCCTTTCGGGAAGGCCCAAGACACAGAACTCGTCTCAGAGAATTGGAGGCGGAGGTCATAGTGTACGCCTGCTTTCGGATGGTTATGCTGATGTATGACGAAGTGGTGGCCGTTCTGATGTTGATTGTTCTTGTACAAGCTAGCGAAGTCGTTGATCGTCACTCGCGGAACATCTGTTGGTATTGTTCTCGAGGCCTTGGCTAGGTGGTGTTTAAAGTATGTCAGGTGATTTTCGATCTTCGCCCTGCCAGCTTCCACAGCTGCCAAGGTTGGTTGCGTCCCGGCATCGTAGCGAACCTCCGCACGTGGTTGCGGGGAAGGCACTTCCGAGATCTTCCTTCTTTTGAGCGCACGCGGCGGGGATATGGCTCTTGATAAGCTCGAGGGCAGTTCCATGGATGGTGGCGAATGCACTATTGGCCTTGGGCGCTAGACTTGGGTCGTCATGGCAGCATCTGAACGGTGGTTTTAATCGCTATATCAAGCAGAGCTGCTGGTCATTTCACTGAGGCTGAAAGATGCAGGTTCTGGAATGTGCTGCGATGGTGGTGAAGTGGAAGGTGCGGGTGGGTCCAAATTCGGGTGCGCTGATTTGGCGCAAATCTGGCGGGCAGGAGCCGTGGGAGAGCTCAAATGACCTCTATTTCCTTGCAGCGAGTCCGTCTGATCTTCATCGCAATGCAGTCTCCTTGTCGTTGCTTCTGTTTCCATCCATCTTTCCGATGAGACGATGCGTCAGACAAGTGCGCAAGCAGAGAATGCTCCGTTGTGTGGGCGCACAAGTCTGGTACTGGTACGGGCCTACCGAGCCTACGAGTTATCTTTCTGCAGCTGTGGTCGAGCTGCAGCGCAAGTCAAAGATAGGTCCTTGGCTTCGTTCAAAGGCTACCTGGGAAGGCCGGCTTACGTGCTGTCGACCGCAAAGTCGCAGGTACTCGTACGACTGAGAAGCAAGAGCATTGCGTGCAAAGCACTTCTCAGCATGCTACTCAAGGCCCATTGTTGAGCCCATTACCCGCTCACTACCAGCAGAGCACATCTTCATCTTGTTTATGAGCTGCGCCGCGGCCTAGCATCATTTCCTTTGCGTTCAGCCTTGCGCCTCTCGCGTACAGCTGCACACGCGTGGGGCTTTCGGCCCCCAGCCCCCAGCAACCAAGACTTCAATGCTCAACACCAAGCTGCTCGGGCGCAGCAGCGCACCGATGACCGGCTCTTCGCTGAGACATCGCCACGAGTCCATGCGGTATCATGATTTTGGTCAGTTCTTCCCCGCGCGGCGTTACGGACGTAATGATCTTTGTGCGCAACGGCGTGACACTCATGAAGGGCAGCAATTGCCTCCCGATTGTAACTTGAAGGACACCGTTGGCGAACTCAACTAATTCCCCACAACAACTGAAGGCGTTTTTGAGGCGTCTGTAAGCTCTCGCTATGACCGCAACTTGACATGAGCTGAGGGCAAAGCGTTACGGCGCTGCATTGCACCAATCCACTTTCGGCAATCACTCTTACTCCGCTTACCACAAATGATTTAAGCTTCTCACGCAACACCAAAAATGCAGCAAACAAGTCAGCCGTCATGCGAAACGGCACACGGCTACACCGCACTCGGCCTCGTGGACTGTTTTGGTGGAGGCTCTGTAAAGGCTGGACCTACGAGCACAATGGCGGTGCGGATATGTCTCATAGGTTCCACGCTCGTTAGGTGACTTGTGCAGGGTGTATAATCCTTCTGTTGGCACCTCAGGCCCGTGTCTTCATTGTTGATCTGAAATCAGTCTTGCTGTGCCACTTGGGCCATCACATCAGCAGTCATCATGGCCCACTTCTCACGCGGTTCCCTCTCTCTTTCCCCAGTCATCTTGTTCATCGTCTCTCTTTTGCCTTTTTGTCAGTCAAGGAACGTCGTCGCGTTGAATCAGAGCTCTGGAACCGTCACAATGGCTGATGTCAACTTCTCGTGCCCGGCCGGGGGTAAATGGTATGTTCTCGCTAATCAAAGGTTGAAGTGCCCTCTAACGTACGCAGGTACGCTTGTCCATCGAGTTCCAACTCGAAGTTCGTGGGATGTTGCCAGACCGACGCCGATCCATGTGCGACCGGATGCGCTGCAGGAGCACTCCAGTCGGCCAACTACAATGGATCGTACTACGGAAAGTTTCCAGACGCGACCTGTGGCTCGACTAGCCAATTCTTCACTTGCGGCCTGAATCCCGATGGCAAGGACACTTTCTGGGGATGTTGCAAGACAAATCCTTGCGCAGCCGGTGCGGTATGCCCTACTGGCAGTCTTACCAACGCGTACATGGAATTGCCTGAACAGTTCGCTTTCTACGCCTCCTCCACGCTGTCACCAAGCTCTTCATCAACATCGAGTGCGACGGCTGGCGCTGCCACACCAAGTGGTAGCAATGACGGTGGCAGCTCCAATGGCGCAGTCATCGGTGGTGCAGTCGGCGGTGCAGTTGGTGCTCTCTTGATCGTTGGTTTGATCGTCTTTATCCTTTGGCGCAAGAGACGCAACGCGAAGGCTGCATGTGGTGGTGACAACGTTGAGGTCGCCAGTCCTATGATGAGCGATCCCAAGGCCTTCGATCCCCACTCTCCCAACATGGCCGCACAATCACGTAAGCAGCCTTTCCAGCCCATTACACGTCATACGCTAAGCACAACAGCAGCGCCGCCAACGTACTCTGCCACCAACGGAGATTACTACCAGAGCATGGCACCACAAGGCAAAATCAACCCTTACGCTCAGAGCCCATATGCACACAACCAGTGGGCTCACAACGCCGATGGTCCACAAGAGATGGACGCAGATGTTGGCCCGTCAAACCGTTACTCTGAGCTTCCTGCAGGGATCGAGCGACCCAACACATATCACAGGTACTCTGAGCTGTCGACAGGACCCAGCTGTCGAGTCACACCAAACCACTCACCAAAGCCTTCTCAGGGCGAGATTGAACCGATGCCATCAATGCCACAAGGGCTGGGTGTGGTGACAGAGGACGCGCCGACGAAGAAGCTGAGTCTGTCGAGAGACTGAGCATTTCCTTAATCTGATAGAAGCTTCACTTCTTGTATCTATGATTGATGATTCGGTTTGTGCATATCAATCCTTTACTTAGCAGATAGAGCCTACATAAACATAATGCAGAGGACCTCCAACTACTCTTGTCCCAAACCCTCGGCGAGTGTCTTCCAAATAGTGTGCTCTGGTTTGGCTTGTAATCTCATGCAGATTTGTGCTCGACCCAATGCAACCAAGGGTGATCGAGATCGTCTGACCATGATCTGATGAGCTTTTGAAGGTACGCCGCAATCAAAATGATGGACAGCGATATTACAACAAAAGCAAATTCCGCACCGGTGCTGTTAAGAGAACGCCGTGTTGGGATGGGGAAAGGATCATCTCGGAAAGACCCCATGCGATCCTGGGACTCTTGGAACGAGCGCTTAAAGTTCCCGTACCCATGGAGATCGCCAGGTGGGTGCTGTTTCAAGCTTTGGTGTCTTCGGTAGTAGAACGATTCGCCTTGGGAAGTGATCGAGTACGGCGCAGGGCAAACTAGAGATGGCGCGGACGTGAGAGGGTTGGCTCTTGGAGGCCTGTGGCACTTCGTCATGCCCTCATGCAGATGTTCCCATGAAATTCCCATTCGCTTTGTGTTGTACAGATACGACTCCCAGTACTCGATCCGGCATTGTCCAAAGGTTGCAATCAACTCATCCATTAGATCAGGCAACAGGGGTACAGGCAATAGAGAGAATGACTGCCTGCTTTTGTCGACTTCCAGTTGTGCGGTGCAGAATCTAGGTGTAGCCCCTAGGGGGTCCTTGATGCCGCACTGGCGATAATTTGGGTCCATATAGATGGTTGAGAGCATTGGTGACTGATGATACCAGGGGAGGTGTCTGACTTCCAGGTACATATCTCGTATCAGTGCCTTTGTTGGCCTGTGTCGCAGGGAATGCCTGTTGGGGCTGAGATTCGCACTACTGCGGATGAATAGCATTCTTGTGTCGATGACCGACATCTCGTCAACCGTGATGGGCTTCGTTTGGTTGGCTGGGCTTCGGTGACTGCAAAAGCTCTTTGTACGCAGGGGTTGGCTGCCTCATGATGGGGGCCTGATTCTCAGCCTTCCTCGCTAGAACGGCTCCGCGGAATACCCCTGCTCGAGACCCACAAAACGTGATCAGAAGAGAGACTCATTTTCTTGCGAGTATTTGGGACTATCTTGCCCTTGATTCCAGTAGTAACATTACTGAGTGACATGATAGTAGACAGCGCTCAAACCAACAGCGCCGACAGCAACCAACCACTGCCCAATTCCAAAACCACTCTCCTACGAGTGGATTGCGATCGAGTAAGCGATAGACAAACGGAAGCTGCACAAGACGATACTGGACAAGCACAAGCTGATGACCTTCTAATTTGGGCCGTGAATGATGTGGATGCCCAGCCGAGGTTGAGGTGCTTCATGTTGCCTGGTGCAAACATGCTGGAGTTGAGCTTCTTGGGAAGTCGGTCGAGAAAGAGCCGACTGTGCGAGGATCTATGTCGTTCGGAGTTCCATAGGTAGTGAAAGAACGTGCGATGGTCGATAGGCGGCACAGGATCGAGCGGGCACTCGTAGTAGTGATAGTTGCATCTCTTCACCTCTGCCTCTGGTGGAAGTGACAGTGATTTCTCGTATATTCCAACTTGGCCGGCAGTATGCACGCTAAAACGGACAAATTGGATGTCTACCGGCTTGTAAAGAAATTGGAAACGTCTGTGCTTCTTTGTGTTGACATATTGCCCATGTATGGGACTGAACAGCTCTGCATCCGTACGGATGCGATGGCTTTCGTCTGAATCGAGGTCCGATTCTGTTAGCGTGGTGCTCGAGGCGAGGGTGGGAATGCAAAGCTCGAAGAGTCGGCGACCATTGGACTGAACAGGATGAGGCGAGAGATCGCTCTGAGAGATAGAGCGAGCTGCTTCGTTCACTGATCCAGATGGAGCTCCATTGCGGAGCCAGAATGCTCCATATGTTCTTTCTGGGGACCGCAGAAGCTGATCAGTAACATCGGCTCCAAAGGCACTGTGGCCTAATGTCTTTGTAGAGCATCGGAAAGGCTAGTCAACCCGAAGTGGCTAGCCGGACAGTGACCAACGAGATGACTTGTACCTAGCCACATTGAGGGACTTCGCTCCCAAGTCGAAGACCCCTGTGCACCTGTGCCTGATCGGGGTCTCCCTATCGACTGCAGATCATTTTTGAAGACACGGAGCTTTTTCTTGCTGTTTGCCTGATGGTCCCCGTACATCGATACGCAGCAATACTACCTCCAAGTGTCAACTGCAGGTCCTTGGAAAGATCATTTGATGGTACTTACCCATCTCCACTGTAACCTCTGGTAACCTGACAGTACTTTCCATCGAAGAAGCTTTTGACACGCTGATGTCAAGACGTTGGTACGTAAGAAGTGTCTTGTTTGCGCTGCTAGGAGAGGGAGCAGGAATGTGGCAGACTGAACAACGGCCAGAAGTGCCAGTGGTGCACGATATGGGTAGCACGTTGTGAGCAGTCCATCCAGAGTGGTGTTAATTCGAAGCTCGAGGGACTTGAACCGTGCTCGAAAAGACTCATTGCGAACACGTGTGAGTCTTCTGAGCTTGACATAGATGTCAACCGCAGTGTATGTCTTAAGATATGGCGAAGGTGCAGGTTCTGCTTCCGTATTTGAGTAGAGGGTTGGTAAAGGCCACCCATAGACTGGTCTTTCCAGCACGAGAGATTGCAAGATGTAGTGTTCCGCCGAAACGAGGAACACACAAGCATAGGGATTTGCTTATATCACCTGCGACATGATATTTTGCGCCCTGAAAGCTATGCTTGTAGGAGACTGGCGGTTGCTCCAACCAGCAACGATTTTCGCGAACGGCACAACGTCAGCAGCTGAATCGTGACACAGCACGCCATGGACAACTCAGCACCCAGCCTTACTGTCATTGACTGCCTTTGACTTTCAAATGGCACAGATCATCGTTGTTGCCATCACTACAAGCCCTTGTTATGTGACAATAATCACACCAGGAATTCCTCGTGTGTAAGGCACAAGTTGTGCATAGCGAAAGGCTCCATCCTTAGACCGTTCCCACGTGCGTCGATGCAGGCGCAAGGATTCCTTTCTTGGACTTCCTTATAATAGGTTCCTCCTCTTCGTACACCTCTTCCACTGCCACGTTGGGGAAGGCCGTTCGCAGCGCAGCAGCGAGGAATCGGACTCCCCACTCCTCAGTTGTCCGATGCCCAACGCAGGCAACTGTCAGCCCCAATGCAGTCGCGGCGAGCATCCCACTCTCACGAGGCTGGCCTGTCAGGTAGAGTACATGACGCCCTCGACCTTCAAAGCTTGCCTCTGATACCCAGTCGCGCTCTTGAGCCATGTCCAACACGCGCATAACCTCTTCCTCATTGAATGCGTTCATGATTGCGATCACACGTATCTCGTCAGACTGTCCTGGATGGAACAATTCTGTCTGCCCGAACTCGTGCCGAATGGCATCAAGTATTGTATCTCGCGGTGTCGACACAGCGCCCACGATGCCAATCTTTCTCATCGCATCGCCCTTGTAGCCCTGTATGTAGAACCAGTTTTCCTCTGCCATCCCGAGTCGCGTTGCTAACGGTGGGTTCCACCCCACCGTCAGGTTCTCGTCGAAGGAGGTATGGCTCGAGAGCACGAGCGTGTCTCCACGCACCGCGCGTCGGTCAAGTTGCCAAGGCCGATGTAAGAAACACACCGTGCGCGGCGGATGGTACTTGTCGGTATGGCCGATGAAGGGATACACCCCTGGCGTTGGTGTGATTGAGAGGACGATGCGATCGAGAAAGGCGGTTTCTGCGTCATATCGGCGTCTTCGCGGTACGTGATAGAGAAGCGGCACATCGTTTTCCTTGAAGGGTAAATGTGAGGCCACAAAGCGCGTTACTGCCGCATGAGTCGGCAACGGCGGAGGTAACGGCATACCTCAGCAATACAATGTTTGAGGTTCAGAGCCGAATTGCGGGCAGTGGCATATCGGGCATCTTGAACTCCTACGTCATTGAGGTTTCGACAACACAACAACGCTCACCGTCGGCTAACTTGACTTCGATGCGCAAACCTGACTTCGATGCGCGTCATTAAAGTTGAAACGTCTTCAGGCGTTCCAAAATGATTTCCAGAACATTTTGGTGGTGTTCCTGCGCGGTGAGATGAAGCAGGTAGATCAATACGAGCGGCTTGTTCACCGCTCATGTGCAATTGGCGGACGCATTTCGGTAAACCATTAATCTAGGCTCTTTTGGTCTCAGCCATTCACTATTCGGGAGGCATAGCATTCATACATCGCGATGCGTCTGGATTATTTGCTTCGTTTGAGGTGTCTGGGGATCGTGTTGAGATCAATACGGCTCCACGATTGTGAGATGTTGCAACTAATGCAGCTTACTAAGACCGCCCTCACACGCGACTTCCTTCTCCGAACATCTTTTTCAGTCAACGTCACAGTCGATAAATCGCTCTCCCCGCCGCATCAAAGGCGTCTTTTTTTGCACAAAATGGCGATTGCTTTTGTGACGCCGAGCATCGTGGGCGCGTTGTCCTGCCAGAAAGACTCTTATCTGCAGACCCTAGAGACCGAGGTAGTCGCGTGTGAGGAATACATCCCACCAAAGGACAATCAACAAAACGGCAAAGCCAAGTCGAAGAAATCGACAGATCCTTCGAAAGTGAATGGCAACTCGGCCGCAGCGACACAAAAGCAATGGATGATCGAATTCGCCGATTCAGTGCTTTTTCCCGAGGGCGGAGGACAGCATACAGACCATGGTTTCATAACCCCGATCGGCATCAAAGGAATGAGTGCGATACCAATTGAGAACGTTCAGCGCCACGGACTACGATGTGTGCACTTTTCGCAAACACCACTGGAAGTTGGTACGAAAGTCAGGCAAACCGTGTACTACGCGCGAAGATGGGACCTTATGCAGCAGCACACAGGCCAGCACCTACTATCCGCGATTATGGACGGCATGGACCTGCCAACACTAGGCTGGAGTATGGGACAGAGCGGAGAGATGAATTATGTCGAACTGCCACGAAAACCTACGGGCGGCGAAATCGTCAGCATACAGCAAGAGTGCAACGCGGTGATCCGCGAGAACCTTCCAGTCACAGTCGAAATCCCAGAAGGGAAGGGATCATCAAGTCTACCAGCCGACTACGATGGAGAGAAGGGTGTAGTCCGCTTCATCAAGATCGGCGACTTGGACTACAATGCCTGCTGCGGGACACATCTAAAGCAGACATCGCACATCGGTCTCATCCTGCTGCACCACACGCAATCCGTACGAGGGACCAACTTTCGACTTTACTTCACTGCAGGCGACCGTGCCATTAATCTTGCGACTGAATCGATCAATGGCCTGCGCAACATCGCAGTGTCACTTTCATCTGGTGCAGCGCCGACAGAAGTCGCAGCGAAGATCCAAGGCCTCAGCGATCAGGGATCTGAAGGCAGGAAGAGAGAGAAGAGGATGCTTGCAGAGCTCGCGAAGTTCGAAGCCCAACAAATGAAGGAGACGTTGCAGTGCGCTGTGAGCGCGTTCGCCCATCGCCCGGATGACGACCTGAACTTCATCAACCTCGTCCTCATCGAGCTCAGGGAGACTCTCAAGGGCAATGGTGTTGTCGTGCTGTGTACTGGCGATGTAAAGACATCTGGGTCCTTAGTGATAACAGGGAAAGCAGAGTTGGTGGCAAAGCTGACAGGTAAGGTCACAGACATTGTTAAGACGGCAAAGGGAGGTGGCAGGGGAGACAAATGGCAAGGCAAGGTCACCGAATGGCAGAAAGGCGAGATCGATGCGCTCAAGTCAATGGTGGAAGAGTTATGATCATGATGATACCCAAGACAGGAACGACAGTATGCAGAATCGAAGCATGTTCTCAACCCCCGTGCTCACACACTGTACACTTTTACTGAGTTGATCAACCAGTAGCTCTGTGATGATGTCAGCGAATAGTTCCCACGACAGACTGGAGCAGAAGGTACTTACATCAGCAAACGACTGCGGCTGACTCGCCACATACGCATTGCAGCTCGGATTGCTCTGCGCACAACTCGTCTGGCCCCAAACACCACCCGCCCAATCTCCACAGAACGTGATATCAAAGATGATATTCAAGTCCCTGAACTTGGCGCCATAATCACACCCCGGACCAAAGTTCGTCATCGGTATTCCCCACGAATTAGGATCAGGGCTTCCACTTCTGATGTTCGCAGGTACATTGTTCGACGGAAAGTACCATACCTTGATACCCGAGTTCGTCCACAGAGTAGCGTACACTCCGCCGCCATTGGCGTTGAATGCTGTACCGTAGGAGGTAGGACTGTTGGATGCAACGCCGCAGCCGTTGTAGCCACCGCCTGCGCCGCAGTCTGCGTTGCCAACACGCTGCCCTGTTTCGCCCCCTGGGCCGACGGAGGGGACACAGCCTGTTGAGGTGTGAAGGGTGGCTTGGTTGTAGGTGTTCAAGTGGACGCCTTCGTAGATGTCAATCTCGCCTTGATTGGGCCAGTTGGGACCGACCATCCAACTGTCTCAGTCAGTAGCTGCAATGAAGAGGGAAGGTGGAGGCGTGTACAAGGCCGGCCAGGAGCCGCAGTTGCTGCCCGGCACGTGGGCAAAGTCGGCGATGACGAGAGCTCGGTTGTACGCTCGCTTGCTCATGATACGGACACTTTTACGTCCTGGCCCATTGGGGTCCAGCGTGGACGTATAGTCTACTCCCATGTAGACTTGACTTCCTTGTGTTCGAAGCAGACCCAGCTGCTGCGCTTCTTGGGCATTGACGTAGTCGACGAAGCCATCTGTTGACCACTGTTAGTACTGTCCTGACGGAGGATTAAACTTGACACATACGTGTAGGGTCGGATATCTGTCTGACGTTAGCCGCCGGTAGTTTCTATGCGTGTAGTCACTTACATCTTGAACATCGAACATGTTCAGCCAGTTGGTGCCATCGTAGTTGTCGATCAATCCATATGATTCAGCATTAAAGTCACCACCGACGATTTCCGAATGTGTGCCATTCGGCCAAACGCCAGGCCCAGCTGGTGGCGCGGCTGTAACGCAGGACCACAGCAGTGGAAGAGATGCAATTGTTCTTATCAGAGACATAGCTGCAGAGTGTATTGAAAGACGATATCGTGTAGTAGTACAGCAAGGTGTAACCTGGATTGCTCCACGTACTTATGCAAGTCACTTCTATGATCCCATGGAACTGTTCACATGAACTGAGTCTACTACTAAAGAATGTGTCATGAATATGGAGAGCACTCAAGCATACTTGCCTCCTCGGCGTTGTGACACATCATGCTATTGGATACATTTAGAGAAAAGGCTTAGTACTGTTGCAATATGTCCCAGGGCTAGAATGAAAAGTCTTCGGTGTGACAGACGTACAGCGGACGACCAGCCCAATGAGGAATCTGAGAGCTTTGCATGTAGGGAGTGAAGGTGCCTCCTGACAAAAGTCAGCGCTCGTGCTGAAAAGGCTGGTGGTAGCCCTGTGTAGCCTCGCACGGGAGATTGAGATGTTCTGGGGTAGTTCTCGAAAGTCTTGAACGGTTGCTTGTGAGTGGTTGTGCTTTAGCGCTTCATTTCCAACCACGGTTTGGTTCCGCGGACAGAAGGGTGCATGTGAGCTCGAGGTTACAGCGGTTCCAGAGGACGATCAAAAGCGCGAGTCGAGATACATCTGGTCCGATTTCAACATGTTGAAACAGAGTATGTCCAACTCTTGAAGGCCGCAAGCTAATACACATCGTATTCAGCAGCAGGAAGCACAATGCGAGAGGTCTCTACGACAGCTTCCGAAGACTCCGAAGATAGGTAGAATAAGCATCGCGATTCAGGGGCTCGTCGCAGGTACGGGACCGAGGGTGTAGTTTCGAATGTGTATTCTCGACCTTTTGATCGGCCAGAGACAGTATGTCGACCGAGCACCGTTACAATGGCGGCCTGCTGCAATAGAAAGCTTAGCCGACCCCGCGAAATAAATTCATCTGATCCTGGGGTCACATCGCACAAAGCACGCGAGTCTCGGAGATGATGTGCCTGGACGGTGATAGCTCTTGAAGTGGGGGAGGGTCGGCACGCGGGGCGCTCGCGTGGTTCTGCAGCGCTCTGCTCGTGCGAAGCCGGTCACGTTGAATGCCTTGAGAACCGCTTCAAGCGGTGTGAGACAGTACACTCCGGGCATAAGATGAGTTGCGCAATGATGCTGCGATGTAGTAACATTGACTGCAGACAGAAGAAGGAGTCCTCAGAGAAAGAGCACCAAGCCCAGCTGAGCGCTACCATAAACAACGCTCAGAACAGGAAGGCGTGACCCACCCGTGGACCAGGGCACCACCTTCTCGCATATCTTCGAAATTCATCCATCGCGAGCACGACAATACCTCCTTCTCAGTGCGCTGAGACCTCTCTTCTGTTCGATGGCAAGCGATTGATGGTAGGCTGTAGTCATGATGAGTAAACACCTGCAATCGCGTCACTCAAGTTCGGGCGCACAAGAGCGAGCCGCCAATCTAAATGCGAGCTACCCAGAGACACGATAACAATCCACCAAAAGCATGCACACAGATACACTTCACTAAAAGCAATGTCCTCAAGGTCCTCAAGGCCCTCAAAGCCATCAGACGGCTACCATCCTCCCAAGAGAGGCGACTCGTCCGTTTCCGCCTGCATAAAGAGCCATGCCTTCGACATGCCGGAGTACATGGAGCGAATCTACGGAGAATCCGATCACCAAGAGATGCTCAAATCAGCCAACGAGCCTCGCACCACACCTACAGTCACCTCCTTAATGCGCGAACGGCACTCAGTCCGCACCTTCCTCCACAAACCCGTGCCTCGCCACCTGCTCACCGAAGTTCTGGCTTTCGCGCAACAAACAGCTTCGAATTCCAATTGCCAGCCCTGGCGCCTGAAAATCGTGACCGGCGACGCATTGAAGCGGCTCTCATCTACCTTACTAGAAGCCGTCAGAGCAGGCGTAGAGCCAACCACGGCACCGATCCCAGAGAAGTTCAAGCACTACCGCTCAGACTTCGGACACTTGTTGTACGGACCCGAGGGGTACAACATCAAGCGGGAAGATAAGCACGTGGCAGAAACCGCGCGGTGTCGAAACTATAATTTCTTTGACGCACCGGTCGGCGTGATTGTCTATATGGACAAGAGCCTCGCAGATGTAGATATCATGTGTGTAGGTATGTATATGCAGAGTCTTTCGCTGTTGCTGGGCGAGCGTGGGGTAAGCTGTTGTTGGCAGGTTAGTGTCGCTGGGTATCCGGATGTAGTGCGGAAGGAGCTGGGGATTGGAGATGACATGTTGGTCTTGAGTGGCGGGGCGGTGGGGTATGAGCAAGAAGGAGCGAAACCAAATGGGATCAGGAGTGCGAGGGACGCGTGGAATGATCACGTTGATTTTGTGGAGTAGACGTGCATAGTTGGGAGGAGGTTGTTAAGTGGTAGAATCTGTATTTTGTTCTACGTTTATAATTATGCCGAAATGGCATCACGCAAATAATCCATCTACCATGCAAGTCTTGCAAGAAGACCCTGGGGGTACTTCCTGACAAAGTACTTTCGCGCCTCATCAAGCATCAGCAGTCCGAAACCGAACGCTGCAGGCAGAAACCAGTGTTCGACTGGCACTTGCCTGGTATCTATCGTGTTCTGCAGACCAGGAATGTAACAGAAGATGAAGACCATGACAATCGCGAAGACCATAGCAGGGAACAGGAGCCAGTTCTGTGTCTCCTTGTTGAACAGCGGCGGCTGCTGGAAAAGCGAAAGTCGGCGTGTGCGCGTCGCGAGCAGGTTGAAAAGTTGCATGACTACCAAGGTGACGAAATAGATACTAGATGCGACGTTGGCCTTCTCGTTGACGAAGTCGGCGGTGTACGGAGCATCGTAGTTCCCGTACTTCAGCCACATGGCGCTGAAGGGGACGCCCTGGGTCTCCATGTACCAGAAAGCCATTGCGAACGCGCAGAAGCACTGAATGAGACCAACGAAGAAGTAAGCGTGGAAGATGAGGCGGGTGTTGACAAGGCGGTCCTTGCGAGGGTTGCGGGGAGGGCGAAGCATAAGGTCGGCTTCCGGCTTCTCGTAGGCGAGGGTGATGGCGGCGGCGCAGTCGGTAAGACAGCAAATAATGATCATGAGGAAAGACGACAAAGCCTGAGGAATTCCGAATGCGACGTTGGTGATGACAGGCCATAGTTCGGAGAAACTTCCTGCAGGGAGAAGGTACACGATAGTCTTCTTGAGGTTGTCGTACACAAGGCGGCCGTACATGACAGCCTCAACAATGGCGGCGAAAGAGTCGAGGAGAACCATGTCAGCAGCTTCGATGGCAATATCGGAGCCACTGCCCATAGCGATACCAATATCGGCAGCCTTGAGGGAGGGAGCATCGTTGACGCCGTCACCAGTCATACCAACGATGTTCTCGCGAGACTGGAACTCCTTGACGATACGGAGCTTCTGCTCAGGTGTTGTGCGTGCGAAGACGATCTCCTGGTACTGGCAAAGCTGATCCCACTGTGCATCGTTGAGTGTGATCAGCTCTGGTCCGCTTAAAACGATAGACTGCTTAGTTGTGCCAATCTTGCCATCGCGGCCGAGTGCGCTGATGTCATCGACAAGTGCAGAGTTCGAGATAATGCCGCATTCTTCAGCGATGGCTTGCGCAGTGAGCTTGAAGTCGCCGGTGACCATGAAGATGCGAATCGATGCGCCACGGAGAATACGGACAACATCAGGAATTTCATCGCGAGGAGGGTCAACGATACCGACTATACCGACGAGGGTGAGACCTTGACGAGCGGCTACGAGAACTTCCTTTTCGGCGTTGGCAGAGAAGGGAGCGACAGTAGGCTTCTGAGCAAGCAGAATGACACGCTTGCCCTGACGAGACCAGTCATCCTTAATGCGTTCGATGCGGGCCAGCTGACCGGGAGTCAGAGGTACAGACTCGCCCTTATCGTCAAGAAGTGTGTCGCAGCGACCGAGGAGGATGTCAGGTGCACCCTTGATCATGAGTGTGGTGTTGTTGCCGGTCGCGTTCTGGCTAGCTGGGCTCATAAGCCTAACCATGAACTTGTTCTTGCTGTTGAAAGCAATTTCGAAGACCTTCTTGTAGTCACGACGGAGCTCGGCAACTGAACCCAGACCCTCAGACAAACGGAGCAGAGCCTGATCTGTTGCGTCACCATTGATCTTGCGCTCCGAGATGGGCAGGTGCATTGTAGCGGCGTCAAACTCTCCAGAGTTGCAAAGACCAGCGAGCATGCGAACACGATCGATCACGTCTTCGCGCTTCTTCGATAAGGCGTTGATGTTGTTCTCGGAGCGAAGGACGGCCATGAGGTCGCGCGCGGCCTCGGGTGTGTACTCCTCGCCACCAGCGTAGATATCAGTGACGACCATGCTGTTCTGCGCAAATATCAGCGAAGTTCTCACGTTGGCTGTTGAGACAAGCCTACCTTGGTCAGGGTACCGGTCTTGTCAGAGCAGATGACCGAAACCGAACCCAGAGTCTCGACTGTCTTCAGCGACTTGCACAGAATCTTGTTCTTCCTCATGATGTTTGCAACAATCGTCAAACTCGTGGTAAGCGCAATGGGCAGACCCTCGGGAATGAAAGCAACCGCAGCTGACACGCAACTGACAATGAGGAGAGGGACGCTGATCCAGTCAGGATGGTCTTTGCGCAACCATGCGGCCCTGCAACATCGTTAGTAGGACTAGAATCCGTAGCGACCAGCCGGCGTACCAGAGAGTGATGATGACGATGACCACAACGGTGATGAATGTCGAGATGATCAGAACGAAGCGCAGGATCTCCTTCTGAAGGGGCGTCATGCCAGTCTTTGGGTCCGAGGTAAGTTTTGCGATGCGCCCGAAAACGGTGCTGTCGCCGGTGGCGACGCAGACACCCAAGCAGCTGCCGGAGATGCAGTGTGTACCCTGCATACCGATGTTGTTGGTCTCGAGGTAGTTCTCTTCGGTGCATTCGACGGTTGCGTGGACAGGTTCAGATTCACCTGCAATGCATTAGTTGCGCACTTGCAAATCGAGGCCGACAAACATACCAGTGAGAATGGCGCGATCGAACATAGCGTCACTGGATACCTCGACGAGACGGACATCGGCGGGCAACTTGTTGCCTTGCTTGATGACAATGATATCGCCAGGAACCAGGTCAAGTGCGGACACGCTTGTCTGATTACCATTGCGGATGACGAGACACTGGTCAGGAAGCATGGTACCAATTGAAGCCATGACACGGCTTGTAGACCAATCCTGCCATGCATTAAAAGCGGCCTGAATGAGCCAGACTGCGATCAAAACACAGGCGAGAGCCAGGTTGGCTTCAGCCGGAGGATCTCCAAGCGGCTTCCACGAGATGAAGACGAGGATACCGGCACCGAGCAGAATGCTGCCGAAACCACCAAAGAAGTAGCCGGCGATCTTGCCAAGGAGACCTGAGGGAGGAGGCGAGATCTTGTTCCTGCCATACTCGGCGACGCGACGCTTGATCTGATCTTCGGAGAGACCTTGATTTGTGTCGACAGAGAGACGGCGACAGAGTTCATCGACTTCGAGAGTGTGCCTACAGATTGTTAGGAGGCTCTAGAGAAAAGCCTAATTGTTTGCGCAACGTACCATTCGAGACCAGCGAGGTCAACAGCGCCCTTCTCCTTTGCGCGCTTGACCTCAGTCTGCTTTTTCTGCTTCTCCTCATCGACCTCGATGGATAGTGTGCGGTAGGTAATGGGCAGCGCAGTTCCAGGATCTACGTTCCTTGTGCCACCGGTGCTGTGAATTGACAGACTACCGACACTGCTGCGACGGCGGTGTCGCTCGCGCGCACGCTCAAGTGGTTCACGACCTGCTTCCTCGTCCGCATCGAAGCGAATCCGCTGGACTGGCTTGTCCTCCTTGTCCATTGCTGGGAAACGGGATGGGAGAAATCGTACTAGGAAGCTGGCTGTTACACAGCAGTCCCGTCGAATTGGGCAGAGGTAGGGGAGGGAGTGTAGGACCGAAGAGAAGAGAAGAGGTAGGAGGGAACTTGAATGCAGTGGTACTGAGCGATTTATACAAACAACTCGAATCAGAAATGATATGCCTACGTGCCAGTGAACCATTCCAGGCTGGCTGCGCAGCCGCGTCAAACACGTGCGGCCCACGCTTCACCCAGCATTGCCTGCTCTCCAACGTAACACTCGAGCGGGTACATCGCTGTCGAGAGATTTCACCGACGCCACGGTACAAAGCGGTGTCCAGTCTTTGTCGTGGGAGTGGACGAAAAATCGCTCATACAAACAGGAGCAGGCAGCCTGGCAGATGCAGTGTGTCAATCGTGCTCACATCAGGAATACTGCCGGAGCATTTCACGTGCACCGCAATTTCCATGTGTCGCTGTCATGTTCGTAGCTGTTGCTGGTTAGCGATGAGCGATTTATGATATCTGCACGTGATACACAGCCACGCTGAATCTGTGATGCGCTCAAGCTTTTCTCTAGCGCTCCAATCGCAGCGTTTACCGCTAGACGACACCTCCTGTACGACACTTGCGATTCCTGGATACCGCGTTTCAAAATCAAATATGGGACTACCGAGCGTTGCATTCCGCTTGACAATAGCTGCCGCGTCCAGATCCAGTATTCCGGATCCTGATGGCGTTCGCACGAACGCCCTGTCACCGCAGTGCGCAGATCGACCCTACTTCCTGTGTTTACATCTCGGATGATGTGGGCGCACAAGACGTAGGTACCTAGCGAGTCGCTGAATTCTACGGAAAGAAGCTTGTGCAAAGTCTATGCCGACGTCTTGGACTCTGAGTGCATTTCTGCATTGACGCGTCGTGTTGGTTGCCGCAGTCCCACTGAACCGAGTGTTGAATCAACCGCGCTTAAAGAACTGCGAACGGAGACAGCACCGAATCTCTGTGTCATCCCAACAACGGGTCTGCAAAACTTTCACGAAGCTAAGAGCTCGTTAAGCTCGAGTCACTATGTCGCTCACAGTGCGGGAGTGTCCGTCGGGGACCCTGAGCGATGCGTTGCTCCGTGATACGAAGGGGGTATGCATTGCTGATCCACGTGCAGTGCATAAGTAGACCGGGTTCCGCGCGCTGCAGTATGGCTCGATAAACCCGGACGTGTGCATTTGCTTGATCGAGAGCTGGATCGGCTGTCTTCCGAACAAGCAGAGTGGGCTCCAGGCGCTCGGTGATGCCGTAATGCTCAGGGTATTGAGATTACCCACACGGCTGTGAGCCATTTCATGATCGATCATCTCGCATGCATGTCATGCTTTTCTGGTCCGTTGACGAAGTGTGACATGTCTGCCAGATCCACGGATAGCCAGACTGCTAGGCGGGTGGTTGCCGTCAGCTTCGTTCCACGGCACGCGTTTGCGCAGTGCCGCGGTAGCCTATACCTGCCTTGCCACACCTCAGACGAGAAGCTGGGTCTGTCAGTATGCTAGATCGTTTGTAGCTTGTCCAGCCGAAGCTGCCCCTTGCCCTGGTATCAACAGATGCATTGCCGAACGGGGCCAGGGTGTGGAGGGAAAGGCCAAGAGGCATTACTGCAATGTGCAATTGGCCAGGAGATGTATCCGCCCCACGGGAGCTTAGGATAAGTCGAGGGCACTCACTGCGCCGTCACCAGCGTACGTTGGTGGCTCAATACAAGATGGCGGGAAGCTGACAGCCTCGTGGTTCGACTTTATTGTGACGAGACGTCTGGAAAGAGGCCTATAGTCCACGCAGTATTGGTGGCTGCGATATTTACTGCCCCGGGAGACAGCTTGGCCGTGACAGGACAAACGGGAATAGCACTGAGCGTTGTCAGTAGGTGGTACGTAACTCACAACCGAGATCATGTAGCATGAGATTTGATTATTTCATTGACATTCGTAGATGCTTCGTAAAGTTCCTCCGAGTCGTGGTAAATCTTCCAGATTCCCGACATATCGTTTCTGGTGACCTCGCCGGGTCTACTTCAGTCCAATCGTATATTACATCGCATCGAGTCCTCTAGACATCGATCGCGTCGACGGTCACGCCCTTAACCCACGAGTATTGCATAACGCGAGCGACTTCGAGAGCGGAGTCGTGAGAGGCCAGGGAACCAACCAAGTAGAGGCTGGCATCGAGGCCGGCAGTGACACCACCGGTGGTGATGACGCGCATACCGCCCAGCGGCATGGAGGCACGCCTGGCGATGGACTCGCGGCGACGAGAGTCGCGCCAAGCGTTGCTGCCCTTACGGGCAATGGACATCCTACGTCCATTCTGAGTGACGGTGCCGTCCGGGATGGCACCCGAGCGGTCTTTCTTAATGATGTATCTGTCGGTGTTAGCAGGCCTCGTCCGAGCATCTGTAAATGGTAACTTACGGATTATCCTCTGGGTTCTCGCCTAGGTCGAAGCGGGCGTTGTTGACAACGTAGCGCTCCTCCATAACGTCGGTACGCATGGACATGTCACGCTTGGAAGCGTCTTGACAGAGCGTCTCCAGACGGACGTAGTAGTCTGGGTGGGTTGTAGCCGCCAGACCCTCGAGCATACCCTGTTGGGCGAGCAAGAGAGCACCGACATCGATGGCGAGGACAGTTCGCTCCTTCTCAGGGTTCTTCTCCTGGAGCTCGACGTATTTGGTGAGGAGGTTGAGTGGCTCGGCCTTGTTCTTGAGAACGTCGAAGATGCCTTCACCGCCGGGGACGATGATGACATCGAAGTCCTCGAGCTCATCGTTGGCATCGTCGTAGTCCATATCAGCCTTGATAGTAAGGCCCTGGACGGAGGTCATGGCCGCTGCAGGGCCAACAAACTGGCAGTCGAAAGCCTTGCTAGCTGGACAGGGTGTCAGCAAGGGCTCAGTTGGGGTTATACTTGGCAAAGACGCGTTGCAAGCTCAATTGAGTAGTTTACTTACACTTGTCCTTAGGGTTCTGAAGAGAACGGCTCAAGACCTCGAGTGGGCCAGCCACGTCGAGAGTGTTGTAGCCAGGGAACAGGGTGAACAGCACCTTGACCTTTTCAACGGGGCCATCGGTGCTGTCAGCGATTGCACTCATCTTGAATGATTTGAGGTGGGATTTGTATAACGAGAATTGGGGTGAATAGTGGAATGGTGAAGACTGAGACTGGAGTGTCGTGTGAGGAAGACGGACTGCTGCAGCAGCGCGAGGGGTATTGTATGGTCAGCTGAGGGTCACCTGCCCCTCGTGCCATGCCAGTCGCGTCACCGTGAAGCTTCCCCAGGAAACGAGCGACGCACCCCGCACGGCAGGAGCCACCCACAGTTCAAAGCGTTGCAGTTCGGTGGGGCAGGCGCGACCCACAGCCAGTGAAGGGGCGCTACCTTTTCGGCCCGCGCAGCCTGAGGCAACATCACCGAGTGAGGGTGAGGGAGTGTTGTTGACTGTCTGCAATTGATTGCGTGAGATAGTTTGGGAACTCATCGAATTGCAGCACTTGAAGCATCGACACGGATGTGCCACCATCAGTTTTGCTGGAGATGCTCTTCGACATGAGTGTGCATACGTCCTCCTTTGTCTGTCAAGCTAATACACGCGTTCTGGCTAGCCATGTCCAGTCACGTCTTGTGTGACAGGAGCATGCCTGCATATGTACGTGTGAATTGCAAGTTGGGAGAGAAGATTGGGTCTGAATAATGTGCAATACCTGGTGCTGTGAGAGCTGTGCATGGCCAGCCATTTGCTTCTCTCCTTGAACTCGCAGACGCAGGGTTGGACTTCGATTGACACACTTCTACTTGATGATTTTTGCGCGCATCGAATCGTTATCAGACGCAAACATAGATTGACCTCTCATGGATGATTCGGCCCACAGTCGTGTGATGGTGGGATGAGCGAACGGTGCACAGACGACAACTCTAGCGCGCATCTTCTCGAAGCCCTGAGGAAGACCAGCACCACCCGCAACATGGCCTCACCGAACGCGGCCGACGCGTCATCCGCGCCTGAGCCAACTAAAGAGACTTCTGGAGTTATCTCAAAAGCCGCGAATCCGCAGAAGGGTCCCCCACCAGAGTCCAAAGAGGGTATATGGCTTCGACGCACTGCCATTCTCTCCTTTTGGGCTGTTGTCGTGCTGCTGGGTCTGCCAATATGGTGGAAGACAACAGCCATCTACAGGGCAGAGCTCCCACTCCAGGATATGACAGACTGGGCTGAGGGAAAGGTACCTCATGTCTTTTGATCTGTTTGTTCTACCTATGCTGACACTGAAGCCAGATATGCAAGCCTGTCTTCCCTCTGCGCATCGCAGTCGAATCGTCCTTATCCTCGCACGACGCACAGCAATTGGTCAGATTGACACAGCATGCCATCGACGACCTCAATGAATTTTCCGCACACCATCTTCGTTTGATGCCCGCCATCCCCCCCTACGCCGCGAATTCCTCCCAAGACGTCATCGTTGACGGTACGAGCATCAGCAGTGACGACAAGGACAACGCATTGATCGTTCGCATGATTCAAGTGGAAACCGGAGAGACGCCTCGATCGCAGTTGCAGTCATATCTGCCTACGCTCGATGTGTACTACTCGGCAAGCCAACTTCCTGCGCAATCCACAACTAGCTCGCCGCTCGCGAGCTTCATAGCTAAGGAGCTTCACGCTGTTTTCGCTGAGGAGCAAGCTCAGCTAGCATACCTACTGGCGTCCCAGCCCGGCGCACAAGCCGCTAGGACCAACGCATTGTCTGTCGAGAAGTACGTGGAACTGGACAGGCAGTCAACGAAGGTGCTGAAGTACGCCCCGACCTACCACCTCACCTTCTCGTTATTCAGCCCTTCGTACACACCGTCCGCCTGGGATATTGAGGCTGCTCTGAAGACTTACCTTTCACCGTTACTCGAGTCCTTCTCTGGCATCAGCAACTTCACCGTCGACTCACAAGTACAGCTCTATGCTACACTCTCGCCGTCCATCCACCGACCTGAGTTCGACGAAGCATCCAAGGTCTGGACGCTCCGCAAAGAGGACCTCAGTGCTTTTGTCAACGCTGCAGAGTGGCCGCTGACCCCCAGCATCGGCGAAGGACCCACGGTCAATTTCATTCTCTATGTACCGGACGCAAGCCAGTCTCCTTTGCTGGTCAAAGAGAATGCAGGCAACAGTTGGTTGATCCCTCAATGGGGCGGCGTCCACATCCTGAACCTTGCAAGTGGTTCCGGCACACCCAACGTCTTGACAGCCGAAGATCTCGCACCTGCCATGCACACCTTCTCGGACCAACTAACGACATTGTTTGGCTTATCGCAGGCTCCTGCATCGCTGCCACTTCGCATCTCGACCCTCGAACGCGTACGAGCTGCCTCACTCATTTTCTCGGCATCCTCGACACTGGGCGCACTGGCGCAAGTGTACCAAAAGATGCCTTCCATTCCAGTTCCAGACAACGTCGCTCAGTCTGTCGATTCGACCATTGCTCATCTTCAACAAGCATGTGACTTCCTCAGAGAAGGTCGTTTCCATGTCGCGCTTGAACATGCGCGCGTTGCGGAATTGGAAGCCGAGAAAGCGTTTTTCGAACGTTCCATGGTCGGTCAGGTATACTTCCCGGACGAGCACAAAGTGGCTGTTTACCTGCCATTGCTGGGCCCCGTTGCCGTGCCTCTGGTCATGGCTGCGCTCAAGGAGCTCAAAGGGATGATTGCATCAGCTCGTGGCAGATGAAATGGCCGTCAATGTTAGCCATGCACAACCACGAACCTCCGATCCATACCCTTTCAGTTAGCTTCCCGGAAGCTTCCCGACCAGCTGCTCAGAACCTCGGGTGCAGCTGAGACACCCCTCTCCTAGTGCGACTCAGCTGGCCATAGCTTCTCAGCTCCCCCACACGCCAAGTTCCGCTGCGGGGTACACGTCTTGAAAGACAAAACATGTCCGGGATGTGACACTCTATATAGCCGCGTCAGATCTATAGCACCTCCAAATGCTGATGCTATCGGAAATCCGCCATGGCGTTTGCGTGGTTGGCTTACCAAGGTGCCTCGTTTATCCTGCTGTCTGCTTGGCTGGAACCACTAGACGGCTTTCTGACTGCCTGTAATTATGGCCAAAGCAGTCAATGGTACAGTGGCAGACTGATATGCAACTGGTTCGATAGACGGGCTAAACTCAAAGTCTGGTCGGCCCTGTCAGGAGCCGCTCCGCTGCCATGTATAAGTACTTCAGCTGGACCCCTTAGACCGGCTCAGTAGTCAATAGACACATACACACCATTCAATCCACTAGCCGCACGTTCCAAGATGCCTCTTTCTGATCAGGGTGTGCAGGGCGTCAAGCAACTTCTCGATGCGGTGACGAGCGAAGGACCCACCGGCGCACCAGGTCTTTCCTTCGCCGCTGTTGACAATTCAGGAAAGATTCTCGTCGAGCACCAGGCAGGTAATCTCAGTGTCGACAACAAGCAAGCCGTCAATGAAGACACCCTATTCTGGATTGCTTCCTGTACAAAGCTCGTCACCGCCATTGGTCTGCTCCAACTTGTCGAACAGGGCAAGATCGGTCTCGACGATGCCGAGGCTATCAAGAAGTACGCCCCAGAAATTGGCAAGAAGCAAGTCTTCGCGGACGGCGTCAATGGTGTGGAGCAAGAGAACCAAGTCACGCTCCGTATGCTGCTCGCTCACACAGCTGGTTTCGGCTACTGCTTCTTCGACCCGAGGTTGCAGGCACCTGGAGACATCGAAGGCCAGACGGGCGACGTGAATGATATCCTCAATGCACGTATGGTCAATCAGCCAGGCTCTGGATGGGAGTACGGTGTAGGTTCTCTACTCGACAGTCAGCTCCACGAGTGTATTGACACATAAACAGATCAATCTTGACTGGGCCGGCATAGTCCTCGAGCGCATTACCGGTCAGAAGCTTGGCGAGTACTTCAAAGAGCACATTTTCGCACCCCTCGGCGTCGACACAGCTGGCGCCACGATGTTCCCTCCCTCGTCCGCACATTCCAACCTCGCAGAGATCCACCAGCGAGCCCCCGACTCCGGTGAACTCCGGGTACGTGACCACTTCTACGGGCACGCTCTGAAGCAAGACAGCGCAGACAAGCAGGACAAGTTCTTCCAGTCTGGTGGTGCTGGCCTGTTCGCGAAGCCAAAAGAATACGTCAAAATCCTCGCAGCGATCTTGAACAAGGGCACCAGCCCTACCACAGGAAAGCAGATCCTCAAACCCGAGTCCGTTGAGTTGTTCTGGGAGAACCAGATCCCTAACCAGTAAGACCTCTCCCTCCATTTAGCCATTCCATACCACTTCATCCCCTGCTCGCCTTGAGTATCATGCTGACACTCACTTCTCCAGACCAGATTTCGCACGCGGCGGCCCACCCCCAGCCAACCCCGAGCTCGTGAATCACGCACCCGAATTCTATCCGCAGCCCGGTAACCCACCACAGGGCTGGACATACGCAGGCTTCCTGACCATCGAGGCC
Organism: Didymella pomorum; assembly: GCA_022225945.1. Classification (NCBI taxonomy): domain Eukaryota; kingdom Fungi; phylum Ascomycota; class Dothideomycetes; order Pleosporales; family Didymellaceae; genus Didymella; species Didymella pomorum. The sequence continues at coordinate 738,184 of JAKJXN010000002.1, read as the reverse complement.
GGACCATCGGGACGCGGCAAGAACACAATCTGGTGGATGGGACTGGCGAATTGCTTCTGGTGGATTGACCGCGAGAGGGGCGTGGCAGGCTTCTTAGCGGGCCAGGCGCTGCCAAATGGAGACCCAAAGATCATCCCTGCGTGGTTCATGTGCGAAAAGACGATCTATGATAATTTGGAGTAAGCAGGGGCTACTGGAGAAGAAGCAGGTGAAGGTACAAGTAATCAGCTACGGTACAGAGCGGATACTTCTTCCATGTATTGCTGTTTTTACCTTTAGCGCGTGGAAAGGCAAACCAGCTATAGATGGAATCAGGCAAGTAGTCATCAATCATATCGAGCCCCGCCGCTTCTTCATATGCCCACCAAGCTCCCTCACTACAGCCTCATCACTCCTCAGCCCACTCGTCCCCTGCTCTTCAACCAAATCAGCAAGCCCCTGATACACCCCCGCAATCTCCCTAAACACCCTCGCCTGCTCTCCAAACCCTCCTTGCACCGCAAACGTATCCCCAATCTGATGCATCTCCTCGATCCACCGATACGCCTTGGTCGTACACCCGACGATACTCTTCTCCGCCTTCTCTCTCGCGCTGGGATTGTAGATATCCAAATAATACTTCAGATCAGGCAGGACATCCATCTGCGTAGCTGTGGTGTAAGATTGCAGCGCGAGCGCGGTGAATCCTTTCGATAGGGCGGCGAAACACGCCTTGAGGCCTGAGGCGGCGCCGATGGTGGGACCGAGGTACCGCGTGTTCAAGACATCCGCGAGGCGTGCGCCGTCGTTTGAGGCGATGTGTAGGGAGTGCGGGCCTGAGAGAGGGATGCCGGGGCGGAACCATGATCCGTCGGTTTTGAGAGAGGGCGGTGCGCCGATGATGCCGCCGTCGACGAAGCGGATGCCACCTACTTCGCTTTCAAACATGTTGTAGATCTTGTTGATGCCATCTGGTGATCCGGCATTGAGGTCCAGAAACCATAAATCCGCTTGTTCTTTCCTCCGTGCGTTGGTCTTCAGCGCTGCGATGATGCGTTGTGCTGTCGCTGGTGCGTCTTTGGGCGGGACGATGCTGAGGATGTAATTTGCCTGGGCTACCAGCTCTTCGTCTGAGGAAAGCTGTTCTATTCCCGCGGACTTTGCGCGTTCTTGAGTGGCGTCACTGCGATCACTGACGTTTGTGATGACGCGGAAGTCGTGTGCAAGAAGGAGGGACGCGACTCCGAGGCCCATCTGGCCGATTGAGAGAATCGCGACTGTGGCCTTGGATGTCACCATGGTGGTAGCCGGCTATGAAGACGTCGAGAGCGTGAAACTGGAGGAGACATGCTGACTTACGAGACTTGAGGAGAACGATGGCGGGGTGTGGCTGCTATCTTACGTGCCCGCGGGCTGGCCCGGTGGCTTTAACTAGAGGAGGTTAGTAGAGACGGGATGGAGATAAGATGGGTTGACTCCCTGCCTCCCATGTTGCAGAAAAGCTCGGATACAACCTCCATGTTTCCAGAAAAATAGGAGGTCGTCAGTGCGCATCTGACTGTCTGTTGCAGGCAGACAGACCTTTTGTCAGCTACAAAAAGAGCTGGTCTTATCCGACTTTTTCTGTAACATGAGAGACAGCCTCGTTCTTCGATATCCCAATCTCTGGATGCATGGAACAGCCAACACATCATTATAATTCAGAGTCTCGGCATGTAACATACAACTCGCATTGGTCTCATAGTGATAGAGGCCGTACTTCCTAACCCAATGCCTGCATAAACGCCAGCTATTCATTCTAGCCCAAACGCCATGGGAGTAACCGTAAATGGCCGACCTTTCTCGACATTCAGCCTTGACCTGCGGTAAACGTGTCGGGGGCCTCCTGCTGACGCCTTTCGCGTAGCTCGATATCTTTGGAACCCGCTGTGGGCTGAGCAGTCGTCGCGGGAGTTTTGGGAGCATTGGATGCGGTTGCATCGTCGGAGGGAGTGGCCATACCGTTGTTGGAAGGAGGCGCTGCATCATTGAAAGTCGCCGCATTATTGTTGTCAGAAGTTGTTGCATCGTAAGAAGGAGGCGCCACGTCGGGTACATCGTCGAAAGTCAGCTAAGTCGACAAGTCAGGCCCCGAGGTTCTCAGGTACATTCGGATGTACGCAAACCTAGACTCTGTTGGAGATGCTACGTCTGCGGCTATTTGTGAATCTTCAAATCTGTGCAACAGGCTCAGGAAGGGTAAAGGAAGACTTACCTAGCAGGCACACCCTCCGCAGTCGAAGCACGTTGTCTCGCTCCATCCCAAGCTAGGAGGCACACGATGAAGCTCGCGAGGAAGAACATCGCCGCAAGGAAGGCAAAGGCCTTGGCAGTGTTCCACTGCCCGCAGTAATTGTTAGTAACATCGAGGTTGTTCCACGCCCACGTACTGCCACACTTTGAGCCATCGTCGAAGTAATCCTGAAGCACGGCGAACACAGCGAACCAAGCTCCGGTGGAGACGAAGTCGCTGCCAATCTGAGTCAAGGAGGTATTCGCACTGATGGCCCAGACAAGTGAGAGGCAGACGGAGATGGCGGCGATGACAACGCTGTAGAAAAGACAGGCGAAGGGACCGACGCGGGGTTGGTGTAATTCATGCATGAAGTAGGAGGTCAGGCCCAGAACGACAGCGGCCGTGATGAATTGGGCGAGGCGCAGTCCGCGCGAGATGAGGCGTAAGAAAGCCATGCTGGTGATATGTTTTGCTGTATTGCTACGGTGGTGAGCTATCGTCTGTGGACACGGGAATGCGAGGTGTAGAGCGGGTAGAGTGGATGGTTGAAATGGTCGAGGCAGGATGTTGAAGGCTTTTTTTTAGGTGGCCAGGGCAGCTTCCATGCAAGTGTTGATGCCTGGTTGCCGTCGCGTTGCGAACGGAAGCGACTTGTTTGTGTTTCAATGGCAGGGGAGTCGAGGTCCTCGCTAACTTAAGTAGCCACGACTGACGTGGCGTCAATCATCATGAGGTTGACGAGAGAAGCACGAACGAAGCTCCGCGGACGGGATCACATGTGATGAGCGTAGACACATGATGCTGTACCCGCGAGATTGCTGTCGCGGTCAGTATGCGGAGGTGATACAGGGGTGTTTGGTGACACCATCGTCGTTGACTCACTCCCAGTTTGGGTTGCTAAACTTTTGTCCACTTCGAGACGTTGCAGAATGCTCCTCTTCTTCAACCCAGTATTACGACGGGAGACATGTAAGGCATGTCGGTCTTGTGGCGATCGGTCTTGTGGCGATCGGTCGTTTCTTTAGGGGTGTTGAGCATTTATTTTAGGTCTTGCGTCGCTGACAAAAAGGCTTGGAAGGGTAGCGACTGTGCTACGAGACCAGCAGCCCTGTCGCTCGTGTTATGGTGACATGATTGTCAAGCCTGATCTGGAGGCGACGAGGCGGGGTAGGAGGATGCATGGAGTCGGAAGGGAGGTCTGTGGCCATTGACGGAAGGATCACTTGACTTTTCACGTGGTTGTCCGCTGCCCTTGCCTTTTGTCAGTCACCAAACAGTACAATGCTAACCTCTTTACAACAAGATGTGCTCATTCCACTATGTATGCCTAGCAATGTGTGCAAGTCCAATGATGTCGCTCAAGAAGGAAACGCCATGCTCCCTCGCTATGCTTAAGGATCGTCCTACTTTATCTTCCGGGCCTCGGCCCTTGAAACCTCGTCACCCATGTTTGCGACTCCTTCCATCATGCTCCTCTGTGTTAGACTGCCTCCCCTGCTGTGCCCTCCACTTGGTCCACCGCCAATTGTGCTGCCACTGACGTTCCTTTGATGGCCAGGGCCTACTGGACCTGCACCCTCAAGCGCCAGCCTCCTCCGGTCACCACCAGCCGCCATGCGCCCAGCAAACTGGTGCCAGCAATTGGGCGCCTGGAGGATGTACTTCTCCATCGCGATCCTGAAACGGTTGCGGTAGTCTTTCGGTGACGTGATCGTTGGCTTGTTCTTTCCGCGATCCTTGATCCACGACTCGAGTTTCTTGTCCCATGTGTACGTGCGGATGCAGTCGATGATACCAACGATAATCTCCTTCTCGGCGTCGTCAAAACCTGCCATAAGAGAGTAGTCCATGACATTGTTCTGTGACAGGAACAACGTGTCGTTCCAGACGCTGGCCTTAAGCAACTTCTTTGTATGCTCTCGTACGAAGATCGGTGTCTCGGAGTAGATGATGTCTACTAGGTTCTCATCGAGCAAGACCTCGTCACGCTCACCCGTGGACTGGATCTTGCGGTTACGCATACTGCCCTTAAGATCGTAGCGCCGGTTGGGCTCACGATCGTAGAACAGGTTCTCCATGCACAACATATACCAGTCGAAGTCGCGGCCAGATGGTGTCTTGATCTGGACCTGGAAGAGACCGAACATCTTAGCAATGACAGATGGTAGCTGCCTGAAAAGATTCTGATGCGTGAATGCGAAGTAGTTGGGCGCAAACTTGAAGAACGCTTGGACCTCGATAGGCGACAAAGATTTGAGGATGAAACGGTCGTCTAGCGTCTTGAGGAAGATGGATTTCGACTTTCCACCCTTGGACTCGAACTTGGAGCAGCGTGAGAGCGACTCAACAAAGCGATCCGCTACACCGCACTTACGCCTCAGCGCATCGAACGACTGTGCATAGAAGATTTTGCATTGCGCTTTGACACCTCGGTTGGTGAATCCGTAACGGATGTTGGTGTTCTTGTCGTGGAGGAGGTTGCGCTCAATCGATGCCTCCATGGTCTCTATGTTCTCGCCAGATGGGTCGTCGCGAAACGATTGGAGCTTGGCCAAGTAATCCGGACTTGATAGAGCCAGCGCAATGATCGAGCTAGGCTCGTCTTCGCGAACGATGATATCTGAGTCCTCCCAAACGTGCTCGATTTGAGCGAAGGGGTAGTCGAGCGGCGCCCAGCCACTTGCAGAGCGCTCTGACCAGAAATTGGTGAGCATCTTGAGCAACGTTGTCTTCTCATGTTTGGGCAACTCCAACGAAGCCTCTAATTGAGAGTCGCTCATATTGAGAAGCTGCGAGCTTGAGATGCTGTCTGGTAATGGTACGTCCTCTGGAGCTAACTCGATGTCGCTCGTGTCATTCTCAGCATCAGACGTGGGGTGACTATCGACCTTTGGCGATTCTTCGCTATCAGTCAGAGCCTCATTGTGAGAGTCTATTAGATCTCGGCCTTGGCGTTCGTCGACTGGTGACTGTGGAGCTGTCGTTACGTCTGTCGTCTCTGTGACCGCGCTGTCGTCAAGAGTACTATTGTCGACGCTGGTGCGGGGTGGTGACTCGACCTGCGCATCCTCATCAGATGCCGCGTGCTCCTGCACCGCTTCGTGAACATCCTTGTAGACTTCGACAATAGGCTTGGACGACGCGAGCGGGTATGCCCTCACTTGCCTATCCCTTGCGCGGTACCGCTCGCGAGTGCGCTCCTTCTGGAATTCGCGAGACAACTGCTCGAAGTGTTCTGCAAGCTTCGACACCTTGGTGGACTGGGTCTTAAAGGGTACAGAGCGTGGGATCCTAGACCCAGACCTTGACTGCTTTGAAATACCTAGACGCAGACGCTCAGTCATGCGCTCCAAGGCCTTCTGTGATTCGTTGAAAGTTGGCCGAAGGACTTCCGGTTTGTAGGGCACAGCAGGCGGCAGTATCGACGACGGCTTGGGAAGGTTGCCAGGTTGCGACTGAGTGCGAGCCAAGGAAGCAGGTCTGGCCGGTGCCTCACGCCTAATTGTTTCAACCAGTCGTGGGATCTTGCTCTCCAGTGACATTTGAGGTGTCGGCGATGGAGATGGCGAAGTCTGCATGTTCTCAATAGCATCTGCTAAGGACTTGTCGATGGGGTTGATCTTCGGGTGAATTGTTGGAGTGGGAGATCCAGGGTCGAGCTCATTGCCGTCAGGGGACATGGTGGGTGTCTGAGGTGGCTGATCGTCCTTGGCAGGAACGGCTGGGAAGTCCGACGATACTGCAAGATCCAGGTGCTTAACGTCCTCGCGTTCAACAGCTTCGCGCGGTGTCTGTATGGGCAGATCAGGAATCATTTTGAGCGGTGTAGACGGACGTTCTGCCAATGGAGTTGCATCGTCATCATTGGGTGGATCACCGTCTTCCTTCACCACTGATGTCAACATGTCGGTAGCTTTTTCTGGTGACATGTTGGATGGCATTGGCGTCAACGCCAGATCATCTTTGTCGTCATATCCATGCTCTTCCTCACCAGACTCTACGCCTTCGTCGACTGAGGTCAAGGAGGTGCTGGACTCGTCGCGCTCGAGGAAGAGCTTCTTGAGCTGCAGAGTAGCCAGCCTTCGAATATCTTTCTCAGACGGGAAGAACATCTGCTCGAACTCCATGAACGTCTCATCCCAAGCGATGGCCCTTTCTTGTATCGCACGAATGGCGCGATTCAGAGGGATGATCTCGTAGTACTTGGAATTCATGTACTTGTCCTGCAGCTTGTGCCGTAAAAATTCGTGCTCGTCATTCGCGCGTTTGATGAGCCGTTCAACTTCCGTCCTGCATGCCTCGACCTTTTCAGGGATGACGCTCTCGACGTGAATGCTCGTGATGCGTGTGCGGACCGATGCCATGAAACAGTCCAGGCGCTCTTCAATCTTCAGGAACTGCTCATTCTTGAGCTTCAGGTCTTTATCTACCTTCCACGTGATGTTCGGTCTCGGCACAATAACCTCGTACATCGTAACAGGGTCATACTGAATGCGAAGTGCGACATTGTTGTAGCCAAAATAGCGTGCGTACTGTTTATGTATGTCGTGAGAACACGAGCCTACGCGAGAGCGCAGTTGGGTGCTCCAGAAGGTCAATTCGAGGTATTTGGCAAAAGAATACTTCCAGGTCCATTCAGACATAGGTATTGCTTGCGTCTCGGTCCCGCAGACTCTGCAAGCGCTCCACATCAGTATCGCTTGATACAAGCCTTTTAATTTCGGAGGATGCTTTTGCACAACGACTGTCATCTGGCCCTCGCCGTGCACGTACTGTCGCGAGTGATCGACCATTCTGCGGTTGCACCCATCGACTTCGCAAACGACACCTGCTGATGTGCACAGATCTTCGACGTACTGGCCGAGGGTGCAATCTGGGGTGAATCCATCATCGTAGTCGTGCTCTTGGTAGAAGCCAAGCGCAATGATCTCTGGTCCTATGCACGGTGTCGAAGTTGTGGTATTGACCACACTGTACAAGACTGCGATCTTCTGGTGGTTGAATGGATCATAAAGGTCTGAGTTGCCTGAGAGGTACGCTTCCCATTGTCTCTTCTGCGTCTCGTAATTGTGCAGAGCTTTCTCGTACTCGGACGTGTGTACGGCAGACAAGAAATCGCGCATCGGTTTCGACGCTCCTTCGACGACCCCGTGTACCATCTCGGGCTGCACAAGCTCAAACTTCTCGTGAGTAGAATCTTCTTCCTCGCCTTTGACGAACGAGTATTGGTTCTTGAGCCTCCGGAGTGTGCCGAGCTTTCTCTCGTATTGTCGGGCCTGCTCCAGGAGATACGGCTGCATGAACTTGACGAACGGTGATGACGACAAGACTTTCGTGCGGTGGTTCTCCACTAGATCGCTGTAATATGAAGGAGCGGCATCTCTGGCTGGGGAGCTGTCAGAATGAGTATCGACACCAGCGGCATTGGCTATTGCATCATTGATGTTCTCTGTGTGCTCGTCGTCGCCGATAGCGTGAGGATCGACAACCGATTCTGTCGGTGTGTCCACAAACTCGTCTCGCATGAGACAGGTCTCCAAGCGAAGGTTGTACACGACGTAGCTCATGAACTCTGTGACGCGCTTCAATTTGACCAAGTCGTGGTTCTCAGCACCTCGTAAGATGATGGTACAGCCGAGGTCCTTCTGACACCCAGACAGGTAGATGTACGTCTTCTTGACGTTCCTGTGCACGTATGTCCGCACGTCGAAGCTACCACAGCGGCCCAGGTGAGCAGGATCGATGGCGAGCTTATCGACTGATGAGATCATGCGTGACTGCGTACATCTGGCGATGGCATTAAGTACTGTTGGTTTGACGTTGTAGACCACAGCAATGCCTTCTTCATCCAGGAACTCCAGAGCTAGGCCGGACACGTTGCGCTGTACGAAAAGAACGTGGGGCCGGAGAGCCGCAATGCGGCTGACCAAGTTGCGTAGGTACTCTCGCTCCTGGGCGATTACAGGCTCCAAACTCATGAAGTGCGTCTGATGGCGCGCGTATTCTATAGCGAAGGTGATAATGATGATCCTGGGATTAGGGATGTTGCGTGGCATGCTGCGCAAGGCAACATTCTTGGTAAACACGACTCCTGATACGTAGGCTGTGTCGCGCGGCTTTCCACCAGGTATCTTCTTCAGCTTGATATAGTTCCGTACATCGATGTCGTCTCCCCTATCGACGTCAGGATTAACGTCGTCTGTGCATTGGCGTAAGATAGGAATGAGGGCCTTCTCCCAGCTAGAGACATGCGCAACGCCAGCATCGCGCAGCATCTGTGTGAGAAGCTTGCGAGCATGATCGAGACTAGCTTTGTTCAGCTCGACTTTGGGAAAGATGCCGCCCTGCATTGATGCGCTGCGTGTGATCTTGGTGCCTGGCGGGGTCGGCGAAGGTGACGGACGAAGCTGGGGAGTGCCGGATTGCGATGCGCCAAAGCCGGAAGTGAATGGTCTCAGCAAATTATTGCTCTTAGCGCGTCGTGGTGAAGGGCGATGTGTAATGCTGCTGACGCTCATGTTGCGTCGTCGTGCTGGTCGTGCGTTGTGTCGACTTGCAATACTGATGTTGTCGCTATCTTTAGCAGGCCCGCCTTTGTCCCCCACACGCGACTTCCCTTTCTTCAACGAGGCCAAAAGGCCACCAAAACCACTCTTGTCTCCCTCGAGGCCCGTGCCTGCCGAGGTATCCGCACTTAAAGCTGCGAAGATGCTAGGGATTTCGTCTTCGCTGGAGCCATCGTCTGACATGAATGCCGCGATGTCAGGATCGATGATGTTGTCGTGGTGGAACGCAGACAGGTTAGACTGGCTTCGAGGATTGTCATGGAGGTACTGGTGAAAGGGCGCTCGATCATCGTGCTTGACATGGCGCATATGCTGATGTTTGGAGTGATGGCGCTTGTGGCTCGAAGAACGTGGTCTCCCGCTCAGCGAACGCAACGACCGTGACGAGCTTGGTCTGGCCAGAGTCTGCGCGCCAACCTCGATGACATGGGATCGCCGCTTCTTCTCACTACCGCTCTTTCGCGACATCGGTATGCTGATGGTCGGGGTGCCAATCTTCGTGTGATCGCTCTGCGGCTGGTTGATGTCGTCGTCGTCAAAGTCATCCGCTTGATGATGTTCATAGATCGATGCTTGGTCGTCATCGGTGTAATCAGAAGAGTCATCGTCGTGCCCGTACAGGATGTTCTCGCAAGGCTTGCACACTCGTAGGTTGCCTGGCTGTGCGAACAGTTTGCCTGAGACAATGGACGTGCACTTAGAATCAAAGATCTGCCCACAGGTGCGACAATGGTGCTTTCTGCGGAAGGTCGTGAATGCATCACCACAGTTGAAGCAGTCCTTCGCATTCTCGTCTCTCATCCAGAATTCCCTGTCCAGTATCTTCCTCCCCATCTGTCTGAAGGCGCTGCGAGGTAGGCTATTGACAGCAGGGCTTGCGTGGGCCTGACGCTGGATCTCTTTGATGGGAGCTACTGTTGGCGCACGCATCGTCGAGGTCGTGATGACAGAACTAATGCCATCAGAGGAGGACGTTCGCGAAGTTTGAAAGCCTGGCAAATGTGAAGGACCGACTTTCAGCAGCGGTGGGCGTTGTGGCTCGGGGCCAACGACAGGTGTTCGAGCGCTGGCAGTGACGTGTGGCTTCTCAGTCTCTTCAGAGCCATTGTCTGAGACGTCTTTGGGGTTTGTAGCTGGCGGTCGAGGGGACTGGAACTGGCTGTCTGACCGATGGCTGGGACTGTCGCGGACCGCATCTGAAGGGAACTTGAAGCCAGTGGTGTCGACAGGCTTATCGTTGTCCACCACAACCATGTCGTCCTCCGTGTCACTGTCTTGAGCCCCGTACTCCATATTGCTGCGTTTGCGGCGCACTCCCTCATCTCGAACGGGCGCAAACCGTGGTGAGCGTGAGCTTGCGCCTCCAGGCGCGAAGTCTTTTACAGAACCGTTCTTGGGCAGGTCGAAGGTGGAGCCACTCTGTATGCGCGAGTGGGTGCTGACAGGGCTGTGTGTGTAAGAATCGTCGTCTCTCAGTGGTCTGCTAGGCTCGATGCTCGGCGTGATAGATGGACGAGAGCGGGTAGTCTGGAGCGAAGCCTTGGAGCCGTTCAGCGAGAGCTTGCTGGTGATGGTCGTGTTCGATGCGGTCGAGTCTCGCGAGGGCGGCGGCGGTACGTCTGGGAAGGCAGCAGAGGAGGGCGACTGGAGCCTAGACGAGGGCACTGAGACGACGACGGGCGAAGATACGGCAGAAGCTCCTCCAGGACTGCGTCCTATGGCACTGACTCTCGAGCTGTTGCGCTTCCTCGAGCCCGAGGAGAGGCTGTCGGCGTCGTTGGTCGCATCCTTCCCACCGCCCACAGACGCTCTTATGCGACTGTACAGTCCACTCAGGCCGCCCTGTACCAGCTCTATGCCTTTTGGTTCGCCAGCAGTCGCAGGTGCGGGCGGCGCAGTCAGGTCGTCGAAGGTGGTGAGCGAGTCAGAGTGCGATGCGGTCAGGTGCAGCTGGTGCAGTGTCTCATGCAGCGAGTCGCGCGAGTCCCGGGCCATGCTGGCGGTCGACGTGCTATGCGGGTGGATGCGCAGTGGTGGGCGAGCTGGAGGGCATCCGGCGGCGCTCAGTGACAGGCAGCATCAGGCTTCGAGCGCGTGCTGAGGGCTGGCTGGCTGGCTGGCTGGCTGGCTGGCTGATAGGTATTTCCTCTGGGTATCGTTTCGATATGGTCGCCGCGGTGAGGGGCTTAGCGAGGGAGCAGCTGGGCGCTGGCCATGCTCGAGGCTCTTGAGACGGCGGAGAGAGCTGGGCGGTGAGCTAGCGGATGCGATGCGACAGATCAAACGGCGCGCCGGGCGGGTGAATGTGAACGGTCCAGGCACCTGATCCGTCGCGCGTCATCGCGGCATCTCGGTGGTGGAGTCAGCCAAGTGTGTTTGCGGAGTGCGTCCGCCCCGCCCTGCCTGCCTCAGCCTCGTCCGACGCGCAGTGAACGTGAGGCCCAGGCTGGTAGGCGCGCATCTGGAGCCTGTCGCACTGTCGCACTGTCGCATGGTGCTGAAGGGGCTGCTGCAGCTCATGGCCCTGCCTGTCTCTCCATGATCGCCTGCATGCCCCGCTCGCTACCGCATTTTCGCGTTCCACCGCCGAGCCGTGAATCTCCAAGCTAGTCGCGTCCCAGACGCGTTGCCCTATGGCCCTGACCCTCTAGCCGTGGCTGCACCAAGACGTCAAGGTCCAGCTCGATCTCGGCCACAGCTGGTTCGACGAGAAGCTCAAGGCGAAGGCAAAGTCGGTAAAGCCTTCAACAACTATCGATAAGAAGTGGGAGGGCCTCTACCACCACAACGGCTCGTGCATCGACATTATCGTACCCTTCTGCCCTGAGCAGGCGCATATGCTAGTTTTGAAGGTGAGGGCGTTTTGCTGTGTCCTTGTGCCTCTCTGACCAAAATCCTCTGCAGACTAGTCCTCTGACCATTACAGACGGCCTCAATAGCACTGAGACTTCCCTCACACCTGATTGTCTTAACGACCTGCGCGCACAACACCCAAGTCGACTCATCGCTGTTGGAACGATCTGGACCGTGAAGAAGTATACTATACGCTACACGTCATATGGCCATCCTCGCAAGAAGCTTCGAATAACATTGGATGCGATCGATTGCGTCGATGTCCGAAAAGGCAAACTGCTTCCACACGCAAGGGCCTTGAACCGCTCCAACGAGATAGCCTCGTCGCTGCAATTGATCCACAACGCCCGCGTACGAGACGACGATCGATGCTTACGTTCGCAGCCCAAAGAAGAGGAGGAACCAGACAACGGCAGATTCACAATGGCTGGCGCGGACGAGCGGGTCGACGAGGATGCCTCAATGAACACACAGATGCCCTTTGGCACCCAATTGCAGCACCCCTTCAGGTCGCGGCGGAGTGAGGACGACGTCTCATTCCTTGGGACCAACAGACTGGAGCCTGTGCTAGCGGGCAATACACAGAGGGCAGAGTTGAAACCTCGCTCGGGCAGCACGACAGACGCACAACGAAGGCAGGAGCAGCTATTGGCACTGCTAGGTAAGACAAAAGCGCAGCAGTCGGCATCTCCTCAGTCACCGGTCCAGCCGCAAGCACACACTGCACCTGAGCAAAGAAGGTCTGGAGAGCATGCCACCACAGCCTCACCACGGCCTAGAGAAACTCCGAGCAAACAGGCCAACCGAGAGAAGATAGAGGAACTCATTGCACAAGCACGTCAGACTGCACAAGACAAGGGCAAGAAGCGTGCGCGAGAGGCAGAGACGGAGCCGCTGTTGGCCGGCCCAGCGAAGAAAGCTTCCTTCTCCGAGGATCAGCCCAAGCGCAGTCACGTTAGCGAGGATAAGTTTGCGGCCGGCTGCGCGTGGATGAAGGGACTCACCTTCAACCGTGCCACTGCTACCGTACCTGAGGATCAGGCCAGCCTTCTCAATAACCCAGAAAGCTGGGCCAAGCAGTCGAGATTTCCACCGATGAACATACCAATAGCGCTTTTCACCATCTTCAGCAGAACGGTGGATGAAAAGGCTGCGCTCGAAGGTGCCACTAGCTCTGGGTCGTTTCATGAGACTCCGTCTTCTGGATCGTATCCTGCCAACTCTGCCCCTCAGCCTGAGGAAGAGGAAGAGCAGGACAGTGAGTCCGAGGAGGAGGCTCCCACATGTCCGATTCTGTGGAGCTCTTCACCGCCGCGAAGTCCTCAATCACCCCAGCTACCGACGATGCCTCGTCAAGAGCTTCCTCCTGACTCCAGCGTTGAGGTGCCTGAGGATGGTACGGAATTAGTGGAGCCACGGAGGCCCGTAATGGAACAGCCGCCTCCTTCTACGCTCCCTGCGTCTTCACACGAGAATGAGGATGAGCTTCCACCGTCCTCATCGCCCGCACAGCTCGCAGCCCTCGACAGCGATGACGACATGGAGACTTCAGTTCCCCAGGCGTTGGGCGAGGATCTTTCACAAGGTTCTACTCAAGATCATGTCCCGTATACTGAGATGAAATCCAGGTCCGTGGTACAAGTAAAGGAGACGCCTTACTTGAAGGGCAGGAATGGGCAGCAAACTGTGGTCACGGTCTGTCCTCCTACTCAGGAATCGACCAGCCACTCGTCGTCCGTATCCATTGTACGAGGCACATACAATCCTGAGCTAAGCTCTTCGGCCGTGGAAGAGTCCAAGTTGGACGGCACTCGCAAATACAATGATACAGACCGTCCGGATTACAGGGACACTGATATTCAGGCGGGAATACAAGATGCTCAGGTTGGCCCAGACGTAGGCGCACAAGATACGGCTATGTTTGATATGTTCGTTCACGGAGACACGCTGCCGCAGCCAGTTGCCATCGAAGCAAGTGAAAAGCAAGCAAGCAATCTGCAAGCAGGGATTACACAAGCCGCTCAAGCGCAACCAGAGCCGACACCCATGTCTGCTCAGCCTCCACCCACAGACTCAAGTTCCGGTGAACAACCTCCGCCTGCGGCTATCCAACCTGCGATGCCGGCACCAATACAACCAGAGAGCCAACCGTCGAGGCAGCCGTCTAACACACCCAGCCTTACCAAACGGAAACATGCAGCATCTCCTACTGTAGATCGTAGGCGAGGCCCCAGGGTCAAGCGTCCGAAGTTTGCTTTTGGATCCAAGGATCCCCAGACCTTGATTCGTGAGCGCCAGGAATCATTGCAGATCGAGCGGCAGAAGTCGACAACAAGCGCTGAGAGCAGGCAGGGCTCCGTCAGCAATGTGTCTGTACAGCAAGACCCAGACACGAAAATGCAGGATTTGGATACCAAGGAGCCAGTCAAGTCTCCGGTTGTGTTGGCAAACGCCTCTCCAGCCGACGGCATGTCACCTCGTCATAGAAGTCTCTACGCTTCACCCAGTCCAAGACCACGTCCACTCAGAGCTCCCGCTGTTGCTGATACAGCGATCGAAATTATCAGTTTTGATCAACCACAACGAGAACAGCACGATACACTTGCAGGTCGACATTCAGATGTCGATCCCGAGGACTTGTATACAGAGGTGCTGGTGCAAGCGGAAAGTGTGCCAGAACCTCGCTCGGAGCAACCAATAGATCCAGCACCAGCTCCCACGTCAGTATCTTTATCAAGACCTGCGCCTGCATCCAGGCCATCTCCTGCGCCAAGTCGTACAAGCGGAGACGCTGTGGCCAGCACAAAGGAAGCGATGGCAGTTACTTCTGCTAATATCGAATCAGCAAAGACGGTCTTTGAGAAGTTTCAAGCTGCGTACCCTGAGTACACAGCTAACGCCAAGCACTTTGCCAACCAGTGCAAGACGATCGACGAGCTTGACCGAGAAGATCGAATGGTGCCTAAGTGGATGTGGGACGACTTCATCATTCGCAATCGGACAGACTTTGCGCGATATGCGATGGAGTGTGTCGAGCTTGGAGAAGAGCCCATGAAGTACATACGCTTCTATAAGGACACAATCCGCGATGCGATCTTCAAGAAGGGTATCATCGAGAGTAAGGCGGCTCTAGAGAAGGCACTACAGGAGCTTGGTGTACAACCTTCTACGACGAAATCTCCGTCGTCACAACCTCGTGCTCAGCACGCTCTCCAGGAGTCCATTGAGCGACCTTCCCGCCCAGCCGCGCACCAGTTCTCAGATGCTCGTTCATCACGTCGAGAGTCATCACACCACTCACCTCGAGAGTTCTCTCATCCGTTACGTCGACTCTCGACTCCGCGACAAGAACATTCGCCTATGCCGCCCCTTTCTCAGCCAACGATCACGCCGCCGAAAAAGAAGTCACGAAAGTCGCTGCCATTTGCTGTGCCCAGCAGCGCGTCGTCATCGCGCGCGAACGGTACAGTACACGTCCGCCATTCACTCCCTGCAAGCTCTTCTCGTACTGCGCCTGCATCGACTCCCGCTCATACACCGTCGACC
Source organism: Didymella pomorum (assembly GCA_022225945.1). Classification (NCBI taxonomy): domain Eukaryota; kingdom Fungi; phylum Ascomycota; class Dothideomycetes; order Pleosporales; family Didymellaceae; genus Didymella; species Didymella pomorum. The sequence continues at coordinate 722,965 of JAKJXN010000002.1, read as the reverse complement.
CGCCCAACTCTCAGCACGCATCAGGGGCCTCGATCTAGTCTGGGCGACTCACTTCGTTCCTACAAAGCCGAGAGAGCTGCATCGCGCCTCACGACGGGAACTGACGACCAGTACCGCGATTTCTTGAAAGCGCACGAGGCGATGACGGCGGCAAGCGGGAGTAAAAGGGTAAGCACAACCCCAGCTCCAGGGAAGGATAAAAGCGGAGGAAGTTCGAATGACAAGCGCAAGAGCTAAGTAAACGCAGTTCGACAAAAGCGTACCGTGGCCGCGCAGCATCGAGGGCCGACCGTCTGTGAGAGACCTACCAAAGAAGAAGATCGATGTTTTGAAGTGGACGGACGTATTGTGAGTTTTCGGTTGGGTAGCATGACACGGGTCAGCATTGTATATTCGAAAAGTTTAATCAAGCATTTGGGGTTAAGAGGCGTTGGTATACCCCAGGATACGAGAGAAGGCATTGGTGTGTAGTATTTGGTATTCGGTTCTGGCCATGAAAGGTTCACCGGACCTCAGACTTTAATGCATCAACATCTTGGAACATGAAATCGACTCTGAGGTCCACCAATGCACATCGATCTTGGTCATCTGAAACTCAGCTACCAGGCCCAGCAGCATGGTTATAGCGTCTGTGCGGGTGAACTACGGCTCCTTACCCCGGGTAAGCAACCTCAAGCGGCAGCTGCGTACCTGACCTTTAACCACATTCGACAATCGCGGCCGCGTTACCCATGATATTATTCCGACGCGGCAGAAAGGCGTGGAGTGTTTGGACAGGATGATTAAATGAACTTTATGGGCGCAGGGGCGCGTATAACGCGTTCCTTCTGTCTATATACAGACCAGCCCTCCTCGCCGCCCTCAGGCGCCCACCTTCCCCAGTCCTGAGGCGCTCGTATTCACCACGATTGCTCTGAATCACAGACCGTGCGACAGATAATCGTCGTCATGCTCCTTCCGCCAGAGCTGCTGACGCTTGTCTTCTTGACTGGCTTGGCTGCTGTCAATGCGCGTACGTCGATACAACAGGCACGATCTCGCCCAAGTACTGACATATTGCAGAATCTGAGGATACGGCCGTGCCGATATATATCACTACGCCAGACTCACCTTCCGGCATTACTACACCCACAGCTGCTCTTCCCCTGTCGCCTACAGGAGACCAGAACGACATCGGCGCACCAGCCCCAACACCCACCACCGACGTAGACTTACCGGCACCCACGTTCGATGAAGTCGAGGCATGCGACCTGCCTGATCCACCCGAATGGTGCAATGAGCCTCCGCCTGACTTCTGGCATCCTGAACAATCCGCGACCGGCTGGGATGATTGGGCATCGTGGAACAATGACAACATAGGAGGTGGTAACAATCTCGCGCCGCCGACAACGACATTGAAGCCAGTTGAGCAGACACCAGAGGTCATTACTACAGTGACGCCCACGGTTATCGATATCAAGACGAACGTGCAGCCTACTCCTCCAGGGATCGAGGGAGGTGCGACGCCGCAACCACAGGTTCCGACCGATGTACCTCCTACTCTACTTGCCACTGCACCTGTTGGAGATGGAAACAAGGAGCAACAGACACCGCCTGCGCAGCAAGTGCCTGCACCAGATGCGCCGCAGACGAAAGCAGCAGAAGGCGGCAGCACACCACAAGCAAGCCAAGCTCAAGGAGAACCCGTAACTACCCCAAGACCTGCTGCGCCGACGATGATATCTGTGCCAGGGGCACCCGCACCCGCGCAATCCAATGCTGGATCGAAGTCGAACACAGGGAATGTGCCAGCCCAGGGACAGTCAGCATCCACAGGAAACGCACTGTTGGACACGATCATCAACCATCTGGGCAAGGCCCAGCCTGGAGCGCAGCCATCTCAACCTGCGCAGGCCACACAGCCAACTCTTGGGATTACCGGAGGTCCTGGTGAGGGTTTCACCCAGGGATCCGATGCAGCAGCTACAGATACGGCGAGAATGGGAGCAGGCAGCTCAGTAAACGGTTTCGAGGATGTCATCGGACAGACCACACCCGGCGCCGTGCAAACGATTGACCCACAAGGTAGCATCGCAGTCGGCAACAGCATCACTCTCGGCTCCGCAACGATCTCGCTCACAGCCGGTCTATCGACCATGGTCGGCACAGGAACAGACGCCACTCTCATTGCCATACAGACGGATAGCGCGAGTCACACTATCATCACCATTAGTTCCAGCGGTACTGCGATTACAGCGACGATCACAAATGCGCCTGCGACCGTGACGATGCCCAAGACTGGGTTCGAAGCTAGTATCACGAACAGTGCAGGTAGAGGGGTTGTTACGTCACGCATTCCAGTCACCGCGGTGTCCACGAGTAGTAAAGGGTCTGCGAACAGCCAAAACGCGCCGCTCTTTGGATTCTCTGCATTCATTGTCGGGCTGCTAGGGATGGCTGCTTCGGTCTGAAACAAACGTCTCCTATGGACGACTCCAACAGAACACTTCTGAGCATTCCTTGTCCCGACATGCTGACATGAGCAAGTCGTCTCGGTCTTCCACCTCGTTTTGTGAGCCGACCAGTACTTTCATGGAGCCTGAACGGCGGAGAGCCATCATGGGGCTTGCCGATATGTCAGACGATTCTAATAAGGCTTAGTTGGGTGCAGGTCAGTGGTGGGATCAACTACCATTGTATGCCATCATGGCCGTGTATGGCTTTCCCCAATGCTGTTGCACTTGACCCGTATCGCCGGCATTCGGTGAAGCGACAGGCGGTCCAACGGCGCTGCTCTGTGCGAGCGCCGGCGCTGAGCTTTGAAGCTTGGTTGCGTTCGATTTACCCATGTTGGGAATTTGATTAAGGTTCGACAAGAGCTATGAGACAGGAGACTCGAGTAAGGATGCAGGCCTCCTTTATACAATCCACCTCCCAGTTGCCTTCCTACGCCTTCACTCGACCATGCCGTCAATTCACCACGCATCGCAAACGCGGGCAGGACTCCGGACCCGCTGAAAACACGCATCATTCGATTCCATTGGGCAAATACACACGTGTGCTACGCACAGCGTACGAATTTGGCATGGAACACGGATCGTTTGATTTTCGGCAGACTTCTCGAAAAGCCCCAAAAACATGGTGTCGAGTAAGGGCTGCAGATGGACAGCATCCCTGTCAGACCCACAACGCCATGTCCGGGCCCTGGCGGACCAATCATTGCCAGGCCCCAACGACGGCTGATTTTGGGGTCTACGAGCTCCCCAACCTCACTTTTTCACCACAACACTCTGCTTCTCCTTGTTGGGTGGACTTGGCACGTGATCCGCAAGGCTTCGATCCTCGTCCGAAAAAGACAGCCGTGGAAGTTGTCATTTGTTGGTCACGTCTCCCTGTCGCTGATTTCCTCGTCCTCAATGGCCATGCGATAACGTCCAGGACTGTCGGAAGACCGAAGATAGAGATCCCGAAATGCAGGGACAGTCTCGTATAGCGAAGTCATCATCTGATACGCCAGGTAGATGAAAGCCAGCATATGAAATAGGGTGTCGGAACGCTGCAGGACCCGAGGTGTGTGTGTATCCTGTGCTTCCACATCCGCGCTGGCGTGTTGCACTTCCACTGTCAAATGCGAAGGACACAGAGAGCAGGCTGATGTTGAAATGCCAAGAAGAAGTCATGGTGCGCATCAAGCATTGCGCAGCGTAGAGCTACGAATATCTGCCAGTAATCAGGGAGGAAAGCTAGATCCTTCAAGCCCCCATCATCTTATCTCATGTCCGATTCGAAGTTCAGAGGACGGCTGAATAAGACGTTTCATCCTTTGGTTCCTTGCGAGACCTCCATATGATCTCTACAATGAAACTACCGATCAAGACTCCTCAATCTCCCCTTCATTGTCTGATCCGACGCAGACTTCCATCAAGGCTGAGCGATGGAGCCGATGAGTCGAAGCTGTGGAGATATCGGATGAGCTTGTTACATGTCAGACAAATGTGCGCTGCTCTTTTGATCAAGAAGTGTGTACCGTTCAACGTGATCAGACTAGTAAAGGGTCTGGGCCTGCTGTTTACCTGCGAAGCTACATTGATCGAGACGATTTTGTTATCGGCGCTCTGAGTTCCAGTAGGCTGATTGTGCACCTGCACGGATGTTGGGTTGAGTGTTGTGGAGGCACTCATGGCTGTAGCTGTGAGGCTTGGCGATATTGCCAGAGAGAAATTTTTGGAAATGTGGTCTTGTGTGCGAGGTGAAATGAATTCTCGGGCGTAATTCACGGTCATCTCCTTCACCGATTCCGGTGGGCTGCTTTCTGAACCTGGACATGCACCTCCCTCCCGTGTTGCGCGACGCTAAGTCAGGTGACCAAACTCGCATGCGGTCCTTATGCAGTCCTATCACTACACGGTGTCAACCAAGGCGATATCACCGGATTGTTCTGGTATGTGATTCGTTCGCGTCCTCGTACAGGACACGTTGTTAGATCTGCTCCCGGACATCTGCAGGAAACGGCGTGTGTGCTGTCAGTCGAACCTGCCTTCACCCTGCCCACGCTAGCGTGGAGTCGCGAAGCCGCGACGTTGTCAAACGCCGAAGATCGCTCCAATTTATGATTTTCTTACGTCACAGTCGACGAAATTCGATCGACATGAATGCACTTTGACTCGACCATGGTCAATCTGGCATATATCGACTTGACTTCAGCCTCACCCTGTTCTATCATCACGAACACATCGAGTTTCAACCACGGTCAATCCAGCATATACTGACTTGAGCTCCGTGGATCTTAAGCGGATCGCGTACTCAACGAGATTTGACTTTTTCGCAGCTGTGCTTATGAGAGACAGAACATAGCAGCCAGAACGACACCGTACAACAACTCGCTAGGATCTTTGAAACGAAACAACTAGACCACCACAAATTTCATCGCCACTGCGCGCTTCCGCCTCGTGATTCAATCGATCCGCTGCATCCACTGGTTGTGCTCGTATGTTGTGACTATTGGAAGCCATGGGAAATCAAAGGAACCCTACGTGGATCAGTGCTACACAGTGCCCCTCAGGTAAATATTGGTATGGTTGAGGCTCAATAGGCTAGTGTAAGGCCTTGCAAGGTCGGGCTAGGCTGCGTCTACTTTGGAAGTTGCTTGAGCCCATGCGAGCGTAGTCATATGAGCGTGGAGTTTGGCCTCACTCAGCACGGTAGTCGCCGTTGACGTGTTGTTGGATTGACTTTCGGACATTATGTAGAAAGGTAGAGCGCTCGGGACAGGTTTTAGAAGTACATCAACTTTGCTGGATTGTATAGACGGAGGTGCCATCACCTCGAGGCTCTTATATCAGCTGAATGTTGCGTTTGCGGCACCCTCCTGCATCCGTGCCTCCTTGTGTTGAGCCACTGCATTATGCTTGGTGGCCCTTTGCAGTGTCGACGAGATGATGGTACATGTCGATTTGATTGGTCACTCTTCAGTTGACAACACCATCACTGGCTATCATGATGGTCGGTAAGTTACATGGCATTTAGCGTAATGTGGCTTGTCAGCGATGCTGCACATGCTTGGAGCCTTGACGCCGCTCCGTACCGGGCCGTTATCAGGATAAGCTGACTTTGTAGACCTGTACTCCTGGGCTGCCATATGAGATATGGCCATGACATTGAGTCTCGCCCGCAACAGCCCTTATGAACGATGAGGAGTGCACTCTTTGACGATGCGTGCCAGCCTAGACGGAGATATCTGATTTTCTTGCTCGTCTGATTTGATCCCGTCTGATCGTTCGTTCATGGTCTGTTGATCGCTCCAGATTGCCTGTAGGACAAGACTTTGTACGTTCTCACGATCACTTCTTTCAACTGCTTATGCTAGTGGGGTCGTGCCAAGTAGGAGGATGAGATTGGGCCCTGGAGGGACGAGACTCTGAACGCACAATCCCCAAGGCCCACTGCATGCGAGCACATGCACGCCCGTGAGTCTCCTTTGTGAATATAGCTTTTCTTTTACACGTCACGCAGTATATCGCGCTGGTGTTCCCTTTGCGAAATGAGTTGTCACGGCTTACTGGTTTGAAGAAATTTTCCAGGCTTTTGCCATTTGCCTGAGGACTGTTCCTTCGATATACTGGAGACATGATTGGCTGGGGTACAATAGCGGACCACTTGTAGTGCTTCACTGGTTGCATCCTAGTTGATTTCAGGCTCAAGATGTCCGCCGCCCAATGCTGCGCGCTACTCCGCACCTTCAGATCCAGCCCGAGGATGTCTACCGCAAAATGCTGCGGCCTTCTCCGCACCACATCCACGTTGCTGTCCCGATGCCTCGGGCCGTAATGACTTGACCCCGAGCGGCAGAGCGACCGGGTCTTCATAGCCTCTTCGGGCTCAACTCTTCGCATGTCGCTCAGGCTCGGCCCTTCCTCGGTCTCTTCGCGCTCTTCTTCTTCGGCTCCTGATATGCCGCATCATCGCCATCATCCTCATCTTCCGGCTCTTCCTCCATAGCCGCCAATGATACGGGTGCCTTTCTCTTCGTCTGCTTCGTCTTCTTTGTTGGTGCTGGCTCGGCATCACCGTCGGCAGCGCCCAACGCTTTTTCTGCCTCATCGTCGTCTTCATCATCTGCAACTCCTCTTGCCCCTTCCCGCTCCGCTAGTCTTGACAAAGCAGCACCAAGCCTCTTTCCTGCGGCAGCCTTGCCCTTCTTCTTGCCGCTCGGCCCATTGCCATCTGCGTTGCCTCTGACACGCGGTGCAAACGCGCCTGCACCAACGCTACCCTCAAAGAAGCGTGTGATGTTGGCCTGCGTACCTTCTTTCTCTCTCCGATTCATATCTTTGATGACAGGCACGAGCACCTCGTCAGTGCGCTCACTGCTCCAACCAATCTGTGCGCTGAGGAAGGCGCGCAGGGCGGCGAGATCAGGCACACCCCATTGGAATGGTTGCGGGTCAGAGTCGACCTCCGGATTAAGGTATGCGTCAGCAACACGTGGATCAGGGAAGCCAGGAGGAAGGAACAATTTCGTAGCTTGGCTCTTGCGGAAGCGGCGGCGGAAGGTGTTCGAAGCATCCGCTTCTTTGGGTATCGTGTTGTTCTGCACGCCAGTCCACCAATCTCTAAAGTCTTCGAGCTTGGGAAACTCGGATATGATCTCGAGAGCAGTGACTGGACCGATGCCTGGGATGCCGGTGGTATAATCAGAGCCAAGAAGCTGCGCGATAGCAATGAGCTTCTCTCTTGTCAGGCTGAACTCTGAAACAAGGTCGTTGGCCAGGTAGCATTCGACAAATTTGGCGGCGTTGAACATATTCTTGTACACGCGCGTGCCGCCGAAGAGGAAAGTATCTGAGTCATCTGTGACGATACCATCGACAAGACCAAGATGTACCAGTTCGGCGCACTGCGCTTCAGCTTCCATAGGTGCGGTGACGTAAGGCAGTCCAAAGAGCGAGAGCAGATGTTGACATTCCGAGATCATCGTCTGAGTTACCTCATCAGCGTCTCGACGATCTTTCTTCTGCTGTGCACGAAGCTGTTTGAGCTCAGTCTCGAAGTCAACGCGCGCTGCAGCGCTGTTGACCTCCTGTGCGAAGCGGTTGTGTTCTTCAGCTTCAGCTGCCAAAGACGCAAATAGCTCTTCGTCTTCGGGGTCAGAGTATTGGTCCGACTCGTGGCCAGGTAGATCGAGAGGGGCATTGTCGTCAGCGAGCCCACTATGCGGTACAACCGGTATCTCGAGATCGTCTGGTCCTTGCAGCATGTCAGGGGACGGTTCGCGACGAGGTTTGCGGATGCGAGTAGGAGCAGGCATTGGAACATCCTCAAACTCGGGAGAGGGTGACTTTTCGGCCTCTTCTGGTTCATTATGCACAGGTACGTCTTCGAATTCAGGAGATGGTGACTTTGGCGCTTCCACAGCCGGTACTGGGGCAGGCGCAGACTCGCTGGTCATGGGTACATCCTCGAACTCTTGCGAAGGCGATTTGGACGGTGAGGGAACCTTCTCTGCGATCGCAGGTTGCGCCTTCCGTACAGATTGCCGCTCGTCTTCAGGCTCACTCTCCGACCAGTCAACAGGTTCCTCGTCAGAATCATCTGTGAACGGTATCTTCTTGATCAGCTTAAGATCTTGCGTAGGAGGCGCTCTCTGATTAGTAGTCAGGGGCTTTGGCGGCTCCGCGCGCACTTTGTCCGCCAGATCACCCATCCTCAGCTGATCGTCCTCAACTGGCTTTTCCGATTGTCCGTTGTTCATAGGTACGTCTTCCATCTCCATATCCTCATCATCGTCAGATGTCAAAGTAATCACTTGCTTCTCTTTCTGAGGTTGGCTTGGGTCTGCCTCTAGATCGATGACCTCGCCCGTCTCGTGCTTTCGCAGGCGAGGTAGTTGTTGGAAGTGAAACTGCTCGTCTTCTTCTTTACGGTCTTCTTCCCACACTCTCTTCTCCTCGTTGCGGTATTCGTCTAGCTCCTTACCAATGTCACGCTCGCCCTTGAACCAGGGTGGCAGCGGGACAGACTTCTTCTTCTCTGCAGTATCTTTCTCGAATCCACCTGCGGTATCCTGCTCGATCTTTTCCATCTTCTTCTTGCCCAATAATGAAGACCCCAAGTTCAGCTTCTCGAATGGCAATGGCCCATCGAAGCCGTAGGTATCAATCTTATTGTCATCCGACTTGGCTGCTGCCAAAGACGTAGTCACCTTTGCTGGCGGAGCAGATGACCGCTGCGGCTTTGTTGGTCGCTTAGACTGGCGAGACTCAGCTAGAGCAGCCTGTAAATCCATGTCGTCTTCTTCGCTGTCGCTGCCTTCGAAAGGTCCCTTTGGCGCTAGCTTATTTGCGCGCTGGTTTGCCAACCTTCCAATAGCTAGACCTCTGTACCCTTTCGCATTCTTGAAGGGGTTCGTTTCTTCGACCCGCTTCTGCTGGTACTCTTCAATTGCAGGACGTTCTTCCGGCTCTGGCTCTTGTTCTACTTTTGGCTCGTTACTTTGCTGCATAGACATCGCGATCGCCTGTTGCAGCTGCTCGTCTTCGGCGTCGTCACCAGGCGCTTCGAACAGATCGTTTTCGCCGTCTGCCGCCACGTTCTCCCACTGCTCATCCTCGACGCCTTCCGCCAAGAACAGAGAATCGGACTCCTCTCGCACCGGAATAGCCCTGCGAGGTCGAGACTGTATGGGTCGGCTCTTCCTCGATCTGTAGAAATTCTGACGGCGCTTGCGCAATTCACTCGAGATGAACTCGCGGCCCTCGATGGTCTCGCGACTCGGGCCTTTCGGCAACCTGTTCAAACCCTCGATAGGCACATCCTCGAACTCGTCTTCGTCTTCCCAATCTTCCTCAACTTTCGCAGCACGTGAGGGCAAATCGACATCAATGGGCTTGTGTGCCTTGCCCTCATCTTTATTCGTCACAACACCAAGCGCCCATCCTCCCTCGACGCCTTCGTTCTTCACTAGCACATATTCCCTGTTCTTGTCGCCAGCGATTCGATTTGCACCGAAGGTGATGTCGTCGTTCATGCCGTTAAGATTCATCAGTCGTTGGGTCAAATTGCTGCGCTCCATGGCGCGCTCGATCTGAAACTTCGAGAAAGCCATCCTGTCAGGAAACATAGCATCTAGCTGATCCTTGGAATAACCCATTCTCAGCCTACTCCTCAACCTAGCAGCGTTCAGGATGTTGTAACGATCGACAGCCGGCAGACTCTGGAAGAATATGCCATCGAAGTCGATCTTCGAAAAGTCGTAGACGTTGATATCCTCGCCTCGGTCGAATTGCCTTGCATAATCCTCAAGCTCTTCGAGCGACATGATTCGAGGGTCATCAGCACCAAGCTCTGCCATTGGTACGCCCAGATCAGGCAGATGATATTGATCTTTCTTCCTGAACTGCCTGTTTTGTGTGCGCTCCTGCTGCGTCTGCAGGATCTCATCTGCGTAGACCATGTTCTCGGGCAGCTCTTCTTCCGGCTCCTCACGCGGGTGCCTCACGGCTTCCTTCCTTTTGCGCTCCTCATCTTCGGCCGCTCTCTGCATCTGTATCGCCAGCAACTTTCCTGCAGTTCGGACTGCATCGTCTCGTTTGCCCTCGCGGCGGGACTTTCGGTGGCTGATGGTCTGGCGCTTGAGCGCCGGTGCGCCGCCATCGAAGACGAAGACAGGTTTGATACCTATGAAGAGAAGTTTGCATATTCTGCGGAAAAAACCAACGATGTGGCTGTTGCGCAACGCGTTGCCCTCCTTGTCGCGCACGGCTTTGAGGAACTGGTAGATCCAGATTGAGGCATCGACCGCGATGCGCCGCTTGTTTAGCGTCTCGATCTTGATAGGCCGCGCGCAGGGCTGCAAAACGGTCCAGAGGCCGGTAACACCCATTGCGGTGCTTTTCTGGCGATGTTCATCGAAGAGGCGTGTCGATGGATGAGTAGGGCAGGCAGGCGCGATGCATAAGCGCGTCAATGACGTAATGATTCGCGCGAACACCTGACCAGACTTTCATCAGCTTGCAGGAGATGATCGAACCGCAACCACGTCACGAAACACTCCCATGTTATTTGCAAAATGAACGCAGGTCTACAGGTCTGCGGATTCTTTTAGCCGCTTTCCCCTGTCAGCCCGGCAGTGGACTTGTGCATTATACTTGATCGCGGTAGATGCGACATCTGTGGACTCCGTTACTGTAAATCGAAGGTATCTCGCAGCTTCTCCAGGGCCTAGGATATAGTTTCTTCACGTATCCCAGAGGTAATGGTGGACCTGTTCTGATCCCCAGGCCTTGTTGACGTTCTTGGCAGCTGAGACTTGAACGGAGACTAAACTTCTGGCCATGGGGACTAAACCTTGTGCCTTGTCAGCCGCTGGTAGCACTACGGGCGGTCGGGCGGGGAGAGGCAGAAACCCTGAGATCTCGTATCCTTAGCATTTCGTCAACCTTGTCGTGAGCGAGCGTTCTTCACGCAACGTTTGTTCAGTGAGCACTCCGGGGGTTCTGTACCCAGTGGTGTCGCCGATTCGCACACCTGCTGGGGAAGTACGTGCGGATGACAGCCAAGAGACACACTAAGAAGTTGGCTAGTGTGGCATGTGGCAGTCTGTGGGCCTTCAGTCAGCCTGGATCTCTCGGTCACCTGCTTGATGGCCTTCCATCACGTCCGCGGAGCTATCACTTCTACACACGTTGGAGTCCGCAGTCATTATTTGCATGCCACAATTCAGTTTGAACGTTTTCGGGTAGTCAATGCTCTCCACCGCGCCGAGCAGCATCATTTATCGTCCAGCATCGACCATCCGCACCGATGGATTGGGAAATGAGAACGACAAATCTCCAAGTCGCAGGCATCGTAAGCACTACTGCCTTCTTCATGGCGCCAACCATGAGGCACGTTCTGGTTCTCGTGCGCGTTGCTCCGTTGGAAATCTCGGCCCTGTCTCTATTGTGCGGAATCGACGAACTTGTGGGGAGGCGATCACTTCTCCACATACCAAAATGACGCGCATGATGGAACAGTCCAGCCAGTCCCATCGGAGGGTTTTGTGACGGTAGCGTACACGTGGGACAGGGAAGTCGGTGCTGCAGACTCCGTAGATGGATTCAATCCAACGGTGCTGCATTTATCCCTTTTTGAACTTGCCCTGTTCTGGCTTCTGGTCGTAGCTCATGGCCCTTCCAGATACATGGCTAGCACTGAAGATGCGAAAAGCGCTACGGCAGTACGCAACCTTGCAAGAATATATAAATGCGTCGCCTTGCTCTTCTGAACGAGCAATTTGATACACTTCCATTTCTCCATATCACCAACAATAGAGCCTTGAAAGAATCAAAGACGCCCCCCCTCCCGCGGCCGACCCAGCTTACTGAAGCACCTCACACGTCCCTACGCCATGCCGTCCAACACCTCTCCAGTTCACTCGTACGAAAGCGGCAAACAGCCTGTAGTACTCAAAACATCAAGCTCCGCCCCACGTACCGACACACCATACACTAGCTTGATCACATGCAACGGTACATGGTATCGCTAGGTGCGATATGCCATCGCTGACCCATATTCCACCCAGACTTTTCCGAACTACGCATATACAACCAGCAGAAACCTATCAGATCAAGCTCGATGGAGCATCTCGGTTACCTCGACGGCGAGATCAGCAAGCTTTGATTTCTCTATGCATGCATATTAGGCCGACTATCTCGAAAGTTGGGTGATTTGTCGCAGCTTTCCTTCCATTCTGATATCCAGCATCGTGATCCTTGTTCTTCGTTGTATGGCCTTGCACAAGCTGAATACTATCCTTACCTCATAACGGGAAGTGCTGAAACTGCAATTACAGGCGGAAACACTGTACCTCCTGGCTCCTGGAATTTGTATGCTGTTGATAGATGACTCCGTTGATGACAATGAATATTATCCAGACCCAAGATGCACTCCAACATGTACAATTCGACAAGGAGGACATCACATCCATGGATATAGGCCGACTGCATCTCATGCTTGATCATGTAAACTGCGCCACTTGTGTTTCGCCGACCGACGAGGTACGCGGCGATCATGATGCAAAGTAACGCCGAGGTAGAGTAGTAGCCGACTAGACTAGTGCACGTGGAGGCAGCTCCTTGACCGGTCGTACAGGAGGCTCTGCTGCGGTTGTCTTTACCAACCAATCGACCATGAGCTACCCCGCTTATTCCTCGACCATCTCTTTCGCCATGAAGAAGCAACAGAGGAAATCTCCGCGATCAAAAACGATATCCATGGAGCATTGTGGTGGACTATAGCAAGTTCATGTTCTTGCATCAAGATTGTATAATAGGTCAAGCACGTTCAATGTCACTGAGCATTACAGTCAGTTCGGACTAGTGTGGGCATTATAGCATTCTCTACGAGTCCGCGAGGAACTTGTTTGCGGCCTTGATGTAAAGTGTAAACAGACCGAGTGTGCTCGCAATCCACACAATCGATCGCGCTCGAGAGTTCTTCAGGGTGGTCGTGTTGATGTACAGAACGTTGTAGATCAATCGCAGGCCAATGTATGCGCCAGTGTAGGTGTTCATTGTAGCTGGATGCAAGGTCAGGATCTCGGAAAAAGGGGAGTTTGCGGTGGTTGTGACTTACAGGCCGAGAGACCTGCGAGATTGCCAGCGAGAACGGCGCCAACAAAGTACGGCGCATTCTCCATACCATTCGCGTGAGCTGCTTCAGCTCGCTCGTACTTAGCAAGTGCATCTTTCGGAATGTTCTTCTCGAGGTAGCCGGTGTTGCGTGGGTTGGTATTGTCCCAGAAGCCCTTGTTAGCCTTCCTCGCTATGCCGACCTGTACCTGTCAGTCGATGTACAATGGATTTTTTTGGTGCCGTTCAAACCCACAGCATATGCATGCGGCGCAAGTGCGAGAAACCAGTAAACAGGGATGCTGTAGAACGAGTAGTTGGATGTCATCGTGACTTTTTGGAAACGTGAGGATGAAGTGCATTCACTTCGAGATTGACGAGAATACGCTTGACTTATGTAGCTTGCTTTGACTTCAATATCGAGGAAGTTGCGATTCGAGACACGCCGTTGGTACCTGAAATCGGTGACGCAAAGCGTGGAGCCAGCCCGTGCACGCGGAAGGCGCGAAAGTCAATTGCGCCCCAGCGGCAGACCTCCACTTCGACACTCGCATCCTTGCGCGATTCGACCTTCAACTGGAGCTTCGCAAGCCTTACTTGCGCACGGGCACAGCGATTAGTGAACATCAGCTCATGCGAGATGAGAAGCGCAAGAGTTGCGAAAGGACACCGTGTTGAATCCAAGTCTCTTCTACCGTCGCAGAAATCGAGGAGTCTAGTCAAGGCATCACGTCTTAGCCAAAAGTCCTCTCTTTCGAAAACCACAACAGCGCAAATATAGAACCGGTGACTTCCTGCGTTTGTGTTTCCAAGGGCCGGAATTTCCAGAGTTGCAAATCGCGGCATGAAAAGATGCAACGTATAGCGCTGCCCTATGACGCTGCGAAAGAGCAACCATATGAGGTCGCCTATTGCAAGGCTAATAAAGTTCAATCCATGCACACAATTACAGGAGGCAGTGACGCTGACGAGGGATGTCCCACGTGCAATTGCGGTACAAGATCCGTAATTCGATGAAAGTGATACGTTGACTACGCCTACGGGACTTAATCACGTCTCTTGAAGCCGTCGATCAATCGCAGTCTTTCAGTCTCAGATTATTCCATTGTTCCTCATTGACAGCAAACTGCAGGTGCCCGCTTGCTGTGACACATGATCCGAGCCACCATGAAGTGAAGTGACATCCAGCTTCACCTCTCACCGTCATTCAGGAACGCTGAGCTCGGAAACTCAAACATCCCGCTTGGTCTCTGCGTTGGCTTGCACTATCAACACCCTCCGAAGAATTTGACCAGTCGTAACTCAGCACGGCAACATCAGCGAGCGGCTATCGCACTCCGCCCCACGATGGGGTTGCAACACCTCCTCGGTCGAGCACAAAAGGCACTGTCGACGAGTCACAGCTCGCGACCCAACAAGTGTCAAATGGGAGTCGCTCAGGCCTGAGACGCCCGTTCGCAATGTGCCAATCTCAGCACCAGGAACGCAGAAAGAGGTGGACTCCGACCCGACCGTCAAGCGCTTTTAACAGGATCTGTTGATCCTCACAGGCTTGAACGACAACTCAAGCCTCCACTGGCGGCCGGCTTGGTTTGAAGAAGGACATGCGAAAGGAACGATGTGGACCCTACACAACCGCCCAATGTAGTCACTGAACCATTGCCCAATGATGGCAAGGGAATGCAGATGTGCACGCGGCGGATGCGTCAGAGGAGCGACCCGCCACTACAGTATATCAAAGACTGGGACCACTGGGCGCGGTACTGTGGCATTTATGGCGTACCTCCTGACTTCCTCAACGAAGATCATGTCCGTCTTCTGCGCTTGGGACTTCCAAGAACCTCCAACGGAGCCATTTGCAGTGAGTTCTACGGGCTGACCTCATACAAATGAAGACTGACCCTCTCCAGTGCCACCACAGCATCCATTCTATCCAGAGCCTGCACCTCAAGGAAGCCACGCACTCGCACAGACTGTGTGCAACACTCATCTGCCTCGAAAGTTGCTGCAGGTTGTTCTTAAGGCCGAATTAAGGGCTAGTAGGAAGCGGAGCGCTGCTTCGCTGGAGGAGGATCAAGACAGTTTTGGGTTCGTGATCGTGGAATCGGATGGCAAGCTCAGCGTGGTAGCGCAAGAGAATCACATATCATATCCAACAGCAGGCAAACGCTACAGATGGAGCTGTGCTCCTTGGTCGCTGGAGATGGAGAAGAGTTGTCCACCATTGAAGCTGAAGGTCAGATTTTGGAACGAGACTCGAGGATCGAAGAAGGCGCGATTGACTGGATGATGGCGGGACAAGAAGAGAAGACTGATGTATTGGAACTGTAACCTGACTCACTCTGGAATGCAAATGGGAGATTTGGACATCTTCGGCGATGGTGAAGTCCATTCTCGATTTTCTCCATGGAGCGGCTAGGCATCAGCAAACCTCATGTGCGGCCATGCGACGTGGTGGCAATTCTCTCCCGACCCTTTGCTCTTTCCCCTCACAGACTGTATTTGCATACCTGACCCCTTTACATCGCGCCATGCCTTCCTCGTCAACATTGCGCACCCGAACAGAGTTCGGCAAATGAACATGTGCCGTCTTCTCCTACCACCCCCCCCCCCCCCCTTTGGTGGCGTCGTCATGAAAAACTTCACCGGCATCGAACTCGATCACGTCGGCCTCTCCCGCTGTGAGGATAGTAATCTTGGAGACGACTCCGACAAGGAAGATGCATTCGCCTTACGTGTGCCGTAATGAGGCGCGCGCTGGTGGCCAAGTCGCAAGCTCTACAGCAAGCACAGTGAAGGGCAATACCCATGTGGGCATCATTATCCCCCAGATTTTCAGACAGGATGTCGGTCTACTGTTGGCATCGTCGTTCTGAGATTATGGGCGGGCAACTCAGCTATGAGGCTGGAAGAGGATCCTCCCGAGAGGCCTGAGAATTGGGCAAAGGTTACCATGTGCCGGATTATGGATGAGCGTTGCAGCGTCTTAAACCAGTTTTGAGCGCTCTTCCATACGGACGTAAAGGACTGCGCTGATGTTCCCCATATTCTTGAGGATTGCGTTGCTGAAGGCATGAAATACAAGCAGTTGATGCTGAAGATGGAAGACAGTATGTATCTTGACGAGTGGTTGGCCAGTCTGTAGCTTCCCCTGGGAAGAATAAAGAGTAGCTGAACGAGACTACAGCCCAGTAGACGATATATCGAGTGCGTTTGAAGTTCGGTATCTGTGGGCTTGTATATGTGCTTCAAGTCGACGCGGAAGCTCGGAAATGGTGTGAAAAAGAGGAAGGAGTATATGATCCTATCGAGAGAGATGGAGAGCCGTGATTGCTTGAAACATTTGATGGCGAGGCTTTGCTGCTGCGATGATCTATGACAGGAGCAGTCTCTTCATGAAAGTACTTTCCTGAGGCATTCTCGTACATGTCTTTCGTGACTGTAGAAACATCTTCATCTCCAAAAGCCTGATTGTGCGCTCGTCCCGGTCGTATGAAATATCTCGAAATTCGATCACAATACTCGTGTTTTACATGGCGTGTTCCGTTGATTGTGGTGTCCACGTCACTATAACAGTCTGAATAGCTGTCGTACGGAATTACGCTTCCAGTCCTGTATGAACATATCCAGATCCGGATTGCTGTACCAATTCTGTGGAGTTGAGACGATGCCGAGCCTTGTATATGCACCTTCATCCTGCGTAGGCACCAGTATCAGACCTTGGAAACTCATCCGCGAACATGCTACGATAAACAATGTGTAGTTGCCATCATTGGCATCTCCAAGATCCCACTTGATTCCGTAATGTCCAGCTTCTCTCAAGCGTTCTCGACAACCCGTGGTGTCTCTCGGGTACATGCGGCTGCGTGTTAGTCCGGTTGATGGGTCCTCATACACCGTCTCGATAGACAATGGTACGAGTGGACCCTCGAGAAGCAAAGTGATCCGAGCTCTCGCCTCGAAAGGTTTCGTTGGGGTGTCAACATTCAGTATGGGCTCAACGCTGAACCCCTCCTTGAATTCCTCATCCATATAATATGTGATGATGAAGTCGAAGTAGACCGGAGCAGTGATAGACGCCCAGGACCAAGTGGGCGCAATATCGAGACGATTTCCTCTAGCAAAAGACTTCCTCTTCCACATCAACTCATTCTTGATTGTGGAGAGCCACACACCAGCCACGTAAGTGTCGTTTGTTATCTTTTGGCGAGCTGAAGCAAGCCCGGAGATTGCCACAAGACGATCCTCGGAATAGCTTATATCCAACGAAGTATATCTCACTACTACGTCTTTCCATTTCATGGTCGTAACGGCGTCTTTGAGATTGGGATAATGGGATGTTCGATCCGCAGGAATTGTCGGAGTACATTCGCAGTCTGTCAAAGAGCGGCATTCCCAACCGACCTCAGCGCGACCGAAGTGTAGAGTTCTTGGCGAGAGAACGCGTTCCTGGAATGCCCACGCACGACTCGAGAGTAGACTACGTGGCGCGCGGCCAGGACGAAACTCGGGTTTCAAATATATCGAGCGATGGCGACGTTGTCGAGGACTAGGGCTTACATCCCAGTCATGAAGGGGAAGATCGTAGATGACAGGGCATCGCTCCCGGACGAGCAATGTGTCCATCCGTCCACCGTCATTGAAGTGCACCTCGTGAGTTGTGTGGATAGAACGTGTCGACCCTGGCAGGAACCCTGCAGTACTGTTCTCGGCCGCATCAGCTGACAGGGTCACGTATGAGTTACCATACACATGCGCCATTTGAGGTGCCTGGGCGTGCCAGTCTTCCGGCGAGTCTTGAATGATACAGTACGAATCGATCCAAAGGTAGCGAATGCCTAGTGCTCTAGTAATTTGCACTGCATCCTGGAAAGTCTTAGGCAGCGGCTGGGGTATTGAATCGATACGATGTTGAAAATTTACTGTCGTCGTAGTCCAGTCAAAGCTTTGCGTCTTGCCCCAGCAATGGCTTAATGCAGCATACTTGCCAACCTCACCCGGGTGAGATATGTGGAGTGAGATCGCCTCTTCGTCTCCGTATGGCCTCAAGTCAAGGACGCGATCAGGAAGAGGTGATGAATTATCATGGTGCTGATTGCATCGTGCGTGTTCGTCGTCTCCCATTGTGCACGCTTTGAGCCATTGCTTTGCTCGCTGAATCGTGATGCTGGAGGAGCCCGAAACCCCAATACTTTGACCGACACCGATTGCAATCCATGGAACGACTTGTTCTATACGAACACTTTCGTGAGCTCATGCAGCAGATGAAAGGCACGACCATCGATACGCCATACCTTTCCTGCGATAATATTGCAGATAGATCTTTGGGAAGTCCCCATTATGCGAAATGTCCACCTTCAAAGGACCACCATGATCGGCGGATGTCTTCAACACCTCGATAACGCCAGCAATGTCATGGAAACACGGTCCTAGAACGGCTGTGATGCCATCCCACAGCATGGTACACGTCTGGCATATCTGATGCTGAGCCTTGAGTGCTGTCGCTCTCATGAGTCGTCCGCTTGCCGGCAATCCTTCACAAATCGAGCAGGAGAAGTACATGCACATCGCGAGAGTGACGAGATCGAGACGTGCGTATCAAGAACATGGCGAGTTGTAGGCCAGGCTGAGATGTCGCACAGTCTTGGAAGTTGCGACGGGGAGACTGCAGCTGATTCCTTAACACCGAACACCGATGTGCACGGTCCACCGAAGCTGCTCCACCTAAAAATTATGGAATGAACAGCTCGAAGCTCACGACAACCACAAAACACGCTGCCCGCCATGCTGACCGAGCAGTTTGTCGCCGCCATTTCTGGCTCGACGAAGCCAAACACTGGCGTCACGAAAGACCAGGGCATTTTCGTACACGAGTTTCAGCCTCTCGCAGCGCAACGAAATGTTTTCAAAAAGAGCGCGACCGCTCAAAACGGCATTGCTGTGAGCAGCACGCATATCTTCGCCGCGCAGACCGAGAAAGCGATCGTACATGTATACAGCCGGGAGAAGGGCAATCAAGAGGCTATTGTTCCGTTTCCCGAGAGAATACACAGCATTGCGCTTGCGGCGCAGGACACGGTATTGTTGCTTGGAGCAGAGAGCGGAAGGGTTCTAGCTTGGGAGGTCAGTCATGCCTCAAGTCCTGTACATAGAGTCGCAGTGCTAATAAATAGCACAGATCTGCTCAGGTCGCCTGGTCTCCACATCCACATCTCACCTCCAGCCTGTGACGTCTCTCGCGGTCGATCCTTCCTCGAAGTTCTTCCTTTCTGGCTCTGCTGATGCCATGATCCACGTGTGGTCGCTGCCTTCGATCCTGTCGTTCTCTCCCGACACATCTCGCTCGCCGCTTCACACCTTGTCTACACATCGTGGACCTATCTCGTCGATTGCATGTGGACACAGCTCAAGCACTGCCAACATTGCAGTGTCCACGTCAGGAGACAAGACGGCGATTGTATGGGACTATCACAATGGTCAGGCAATGCGCACATACCTCCTACCGGAGACCCCAACAGCCGTAACCCTCGATCCAGCCGACCGAGCCTGCTTCATTGGCTATGCTGATGGTAGCCTGCACACAATCGATTTCTACGATGACGTTCAGAAGACGACCTCGACCGACGTCTTACGAGACGTTGCTTCATCACACCAACCGATGCAACCTTCACCAAAGACCAGATTTGGCGCAGACTCACAGAAGCTTGGAGGAACTCTCAGTTTGAGCCTCAGTTGGGATGGCACGACTCTCGTCTCTGGACATAGCAGCGGCAAGATCGCGTCCTGGGATATTGCAAAGAGCAATTACCTCACCACCCTGACCAACCTGTCGGGACCTGTTTCAAATTTACAGTTCCTGCGCCCTAAGGGCTTCTCGAACACGAGGGAACCCACTTTCAAGATCCCGACGATCGTCAAACCGAAACAAGATGCAGGACTGACGGGTAGCAGCAGTGGGTTGGTCCCGCCAAACTACAACCTAAGCATGCAGTTCACAGGCAGGCTAGACACACCGTCGGTGTCAGCAACTGAGGCGCGATCTGCCAAGACGAGCTCGTTCGCAGAGGCACTCACTCATGCCAGCTTTCCTGCAAGTATGCTCGAGGAAAGCCTTGCAGAATTGGATACCTGGGTCGCTCCGTCCAAGGGTGGTGCGGTTGCTGCTGCTCCCGTCGCAGCACCCGGTCAAAGTGATCATATCGAGCCATCCGGCACATCCAACGATGCATCTTCAGACGAAGTCGAGAACTTGAAGAAGGAGCTTGCTACCTTGAGGCGCGTTCAGCAGGCGACTGTTGGTCAACTGTCAAAACTGCGTGAAGAGAAGGAATATCTGGAGAACAGGGAGAAGAAACGTGGGCAGACAAAAAGGAAAACTCGTGCTTCCAACGGCGATAAGGACGTGGAGATGGGTGATGGCGACGAAAATGATTTGTAAGGCCGAACCATAGCGACGGGATTTGGGCAAGATGCTCATCTCTCAGGGGCCTCGAAGAAGCAAAAGAAAAGTGAGGCAGCTCGCAACTGCTTCGGTTCGCGCCGCCGATCATCCTCGAGCGGCAGAGCTGCAAGATTCGTGTCACCTCGTCATGCATGGAACCGCGGATCGCCAAGTCCCTTGCATCACTGGAGGACGACATGAACACTCGAGACCCGGTCCACATTGTGTGCGCCGCCCACCGCTCGTGACCGGTCAATGCCGGCTCTGCTTGTCAAGCTCGCAATAGTGGGCTTCGTGGACAACGGTCAACTTCAGCTCTGGGCGTCTGATGGCAGCTCCTCAGCACCACAAAACACGGCACGATATATCTCCTCCAGCGCCGCCGTTCACAAAGCGGGGTAATACTATTGTACAAGTATCGACGAGACGCGCGATGTCCAATGCCACGCTCGGGTTCAAGTCATTGGTACCGTCTGCACTGTGGGACAAACAAAGCATCAGATGCTGCGCCAGATGCTGCGACTTCCTCAACAACCATCGTCCAGCGACGCGTTCTACCATCCAGCTGCCGTGCAACGGCTGGCGGCAGAGCAAGCCCTCGTGCGATTGTGCCGAGTTGTGTAAGTGGTGAGTGAGCAGGACGCGAGGAGGTGAGATGCTGTAGCACGCTACCGCGCTGATCACTGCTCCTTCGGGCCATCACGGTGCAGCGGTGTGAGAACGACTGCAGGAGGAGCGTAGTTCACAGGCATCGCATCGACTATCGCGGTATCGTGGGGTTCACCGTTCAAGTCCACATTCGAAGTGCACCACGACCCTCCTCCACATCACGATAGATCCAACATAAGTCGGGCATATACAATAAGGCCTCCAAACATCCCTTCGCCTCGCAGCAAGAGTCGGTAAGATACACCACTCAATTTACGTTTTTAATCCCACACCCTCGCGTATGTGAATGCTTTGTACCTGCGTCCATCATCTGTCTGTGCTCGCTTTTGCTTTTTCTCATAGCCCCAGCCATAGCCAGCCCCGATCCTTGTGCACTAGCCCAGGTTGCTGATCAAGCAGGCACGCAAGCGCTGATCAAGCGGCTACCGTTTCGATCCCGCGCCGCAGCCGGAGTGCGCAATTGTGGGCTGCCATGGCGGCGGGCAAACGTTCGGGAGCGCATCTTAGGACACTTGATATAGCACCTGAAGGGGTTGTGAGGAATGTGAGGGATTTGGGGGACCGACTGGCGCTGTGGCTGCGGATGGGGTCATGGGGTGCGTCTGCGCGTCTGAGACGGGCTGGCTGACGAGTCTGCGTGGAGTTGTGTCGAGCCTTGCATTGCTGCGGCATTGAGCATTCAGCTGTGGCCTTGCGATGCATTTCAGCCAGAGGCTGATTGTGATTGCTGCGCGATCCTACAGGATCTCTCAGATCTCGGATCCGTCAGCCTCGCCAATCTGTGGGAGGGGATTTGAAGCAAGACAGGGGCTGTATACAGGTATAGACATGGGAATCACGCGGGGAGCTGGGAAGTGTGAGGTACCTCATTTTATTTGTTTTTGTGCAGTTCCTTCTTCTATCTATGCTTGCTTGTGCCCGTGATGTCGACTGCCGGTCTGTGCCGAATTTACCGAAAACACTCACGAGCATCTTGGAACCCTGCAGTCCCAATCCTTCGGTACGAAGCGCCCGATCATGGCACGATGCCAATACTTTCGTTGAGTTGCGCTCGTGTAGACCCAATATGCTTTCGCACCCGAGCGCAAGATTGGAGCAGCAGGTTTTAGCGTCGAGAAGACTGCGGATACCGAATAGTGGTTTGTGTGCGGTGGAAAGTAGGATGGATAGGTATGTCCGAGGGCATCGCGGAAGCAGGCGGTCGATAGTATTTTAAAGTGACGAGAATCATAATGATGATCAACGCTAATGTCGGTACCCTGAGGTTGATAGTCTTCGGTATTCGTCACGGTCGTGGGGCCTCACAGTCTGCAGCGCAACCTGAAGAGCAAACAGTATTAGAGGACTCCGCCCAAAAGCTTGATTGGTAGATAATGCCAGATTGAAGTGATGTATGCCGCCGTATGATCAAGGCTTCGGTGCCTGTGGCACCGCCGCTTTTGCGTATGCAAGAGTAAGTTAACAGAGCAATGTCCCGAAAATGGTTAACAATGGTATCGTTGGTCGTGCGTCGTCGTGAGTGTGATAATGCAAGCAGCAAATGAAAGCAATCGCAAGCTCGAGAAACGCCGACGCTAGTAGTCGCTAAGATGTTGGAATGAACCTCCAGGAGAGCAGATGTGTACAAATTTTGCGGGAAAGACGCTTAGGATGGATGCTTCTGTCGGCCTTTATTTGTCGAGTATTCTCCGTCCGGGCACCACTCTTCTGGTTGGAACTCTGGGTTCATGAAGTGCGCCGTATTGAAATGCGAGCTGGTAATCGTTAGCAAGAGACGTCAGAAGCAATGCATAGTACTCACTTTCGGAAAATGGACGTTTGAAAAGGCTGCGCCTGGTTTGAGAACCCAAAGCCTGGCTCCAGCTGATACATGGAAGGCCGGAATGGTCCACCACTTTCCACAGTCATTGGTGTGGGTCTCTCGACGATACTGACTGGCGGTGGTGGATGCGATGGCGCAGGGTGCATTGGAAGCGTGATCGGAGGTTGGTCTAATTGAATGCTGTGGTGACGTGGCGGGTTGTACTGCGCCTGAGTGCTGGAAATGGATGTCACAAAGTCCAGCGAGCTCGTGATCGGAGGCGCAGACATCGATGCGCTTGGGTATGGCGAGACAGGAGTCACCTGCGGCGGAGGTGGTGCCGGAGTCGGGTTGACGTCGTATGATAGCGAAGCCCATCCTCCTAGACTACCAGTGCCGCTCATGCCAGGCAGCATGCTCATCACGTCAAACCTAGACTGTTGCGGTAGGAACTCATCCGCGTAGTTGGCGAAGGCCACTTGAATTGGCGCTTGGGGTACTGCAGGATGGTGGATTGGTGACGGAACATCTTCTGCCTTGTAGAGAATGTCGTAGTGGCCACTTCGCACAGATTGTCAGCAGAGGTCGTACTAGCTCAGGAAATGTACTTACGGCCTGTATAGCAGTCTCAGCATGGGCGAGCCTGGAGCTGTGGGTTCTGCGTAATAGCTGCGGTTGATCTCCTCGCCTGGAGAGCGGTCAAGGTACCAGACCTCGAGTCCAAAGCCGGCAGGCTTGACGAGGGCGTCGGCAAGAGCAGCGACACCGATGTTGTCGGCCTCACACTGGGCTGGCTCAATGTTATTGGCGCAGTATGCCTTAACATCACTGAAAGGAACGAAGTGTCTATAATCCTCTGCGTGAGTCTGGACCCAGGCGCTGGCAAGAAGCTGCATTGATTAGTGTGAGGACGGGTACCAAATTCAGTCCAGACTTGCCTTGATATAGGTGATGATGGCCATGGAGGCGCCCATGTCGTTGAAGGTGTCGAGCAGGATGGTGGCAGCAGATCCGTCCATGGCGTGCACGGCTTCACCCAATTTGCGCAGCAAGTCGAAGGCTTCTTCAGCGAAGTCCATCCAGATGTCGCGATTGTAGCCAATCTGATCGAGCAGGTTACCCAGTGAGAGGAGGCGTCCTTCTTCATCGCCGAACCTTTGGTAGTCTCCTAGGTGGACAAGTGCTTCATAGTACGTGAAAGCAATGGCTGGACGCGTTAGCACAACGAAACGTGTCAGCAGAAGGCACACTGCACTTACCTCGCCATCCACAGTGGCCATCGCCGCGACAGGTGCGGAAGTAGGCATACTTGCTGGGCAGAGCGGCTGTCTTGATCCTGTAGACGGGATCGGCGTTGGCATACTGGGTCGTGATGGCAGCGCTGCTCTGGCGTTCGCCGACAAGCGGACCCTGGCTGCGGTCAGTTTGCCGTATTAAGCCAGCGGTGTTGCGCTGGACACGGGACTTACTGTGGCTTCAGGCTCATACTCGCTCGACAGCTTCTGCATGTAGGCATGCTCCTCTTCGGCTGTCATGAAGGCGGGGTCCGTCATGCTGAACGTGGAGGTGCGGCCGTGCTGGTGCTGGCCAGTGTGTTGGTGGTTAAAGGCGGGAGGAAGGACCGGGGCGCGGATTGGTAGCGGCCGGACATACGTCAAATGTGAGTGGACCGCGTTGCCGTAGGCGCTCTGTGCGTGAACTCCACCGTAGTGGCCGCCGTGATGGGCGTGACCATGACCAACACCATGTGGGTGAAAGCCACCCGTCATTACCGACGGGCGACTCATCGTGAGTTGTAGCGGCGACGAGAAGGTAGCTGTGTATGTTTTGGCGATGCTTCTCTTTCCCTCTGCGGCGTGTGAAATTGCGCTTGGGCGAGGTATGCGGCGTGACTGGCGACGAGGGCCGGCAATTGGGCGGTTGATTCCACGACAGTACGCAAAGGCGAGTTCAGCAGCAAGCGCTCACGAGCTCCTTCGAGCAGAGGGTGGCAGCGTCTTTTAGTAGGTGCAGAGATCCGCGGCTGTGGGCTGGAGCTGGGTCGTTGCTGTGATACCTACCGGCTTCCAGGGGCAGCCAGGTATTTGAGAGAGACAAAAGCTCTTGGCCGCGTGCTGGTGGAATTCACCCTGCCAGGTACAAAAGCGCTCTGCAACACACTGGCACTTAGCGGATTGAAACGGCGGCTCTCTGTTGCACCAGGAGCCTGGGAGACGGGCAGAAGCACAATATCGATCTCGTCAGTGCGAGGGGCGCCTCATGCACATCGAGCGATGGGGCTGCTTCAAGTGAAACCGGAGGGAGGAGAGGGCGAGCGTGACGGCGTACAAGAGGGAGGGAATTCCTGCCTTCAAGGGCGGACACAATCAGCGCCTGGCGACCTCGAGCAAAAGAAAAGCAGCCATGGCCGCCTTCGACGAGGCACTGGCAACATCACGCAAGGTATTCGACAGCCGGGAGATGGACACGACCCTCCAGCGGGGCCGTGGCATCGCTCCCAGCTTCGTCTAGTAGTTCTGACGGGCACGGTCGAGCGAAATTGGCGTTCCAAATGACTCTCCTCCCATATCATACTTGATGACCATCAATGGCCGATCCACAGTCTCACCGAACGGTCCTCCTCACGAGATTGAAGAGTAGCATTCTGGCTAAGCCGCCCACCGGTTCAATTGCGGAGCGTGAGGCTGGTAGTGCATGCAGAGGGGAAGAAAGCGGTAGCGGCGCTGTGTCACGTCGTGGAATGCAATCGTTGAGCATCATAGAGGACCTGCACCCCTGTCGATTGAGGAAAAAGTGAATTCTCACATCGTCTCACACACGCCCAGACCCGATGACCGCGCGTTTGAGTGCTCCTGTCACCATGGCCTCCTGCATAACACTATTCGCTCGCAGCAGTGTGGCGCCGATGCTGCAGAAAAAGAACTGCCCGACCCGCAACACCCTGTCGTTGCCGTACCCCCACGCCGCAAGCGAGCCAGGGCAGAACTCAATGAGGTGCTGTTATGGGGCGCCTCCTGCTCATTGCGAACCGCGATTAGCTGGCCCGTCTCGCTTGACACTCCTTGCCGACTTCCCCGGGGCAGGGAAGCGCAGCAGGGCCAGTCCGCGGCTTGTTAAACGAACATCAAAGTCACTGCGTCACGGGTACTCACTGCAGTTCGCACATCACGAAACAGAGCGGGGCGCTGACTGCGGGCGGCTGCTATGACCGCGCGCTCGGTACCTTGGCTGGTTACTTGAGATAACGAGGCCAACGTTACATACAGAAGCTCGCTGCTGACCAAACCGGGCGGAGGCGCGCTGGTGCACCCGAACATGTCCGCCTCTGCTGAGACGCCAGCTTGTGAACCGCTGCTCAGGTGGTGGGGATTCTCGCCTTGTGCTACCTGTTGGACCAACCCTGATCTTTGCTTCTGGGGAACCAAGCCGCATGTTTCAATCGTTCAGGTGAGCGTAGCCTTCAGTGACGGTAATGTGTAACTTGCGACATCCCGTGGTCGTCCCGAATACCCAGACACAGGTTGTCTTGTGAACCGCTCACAGACCGGTGCCTGCAGGTCATCCTTTGCTCGAGACTCCCAAGCGTCCCGCGGGGCCCTTGCCTTTTGGTCGCCCTGATTTAGATCCCAAGCCATTCATGTTCCAGGGCGCACGCTGGCCTCCGGCCTCACCTGGGGTAGGAGCGAATTGTGAGCCGCCCTCGTCCGACTTGAAGCCATCGCCGTCGTTGAGAACCGTCTCCCATAGTGACCCAACGGCAGCGCTCCACTCCTTCATCGCCTCGACCCGGTCCCTGTCCGTACTACTCTCGACCTCCACCGTTCCGTTCTGTTGGTTGATCTTTCCGTGCAACCGCTTGTCAACGATCAAGAACCCCACAATTTCCTGAACCTCGGGAAGGGAGATCTTGAGTTGCTTCGCGATGAACGCCAGAGTGAACCGTGTGTAGGGGGCAACGAGCTTGATGACGGCCTTTGTACGCACGTTGCGCGTGACTTCGTCGATGTTCTCGGCGATGAACGGATCCTGAAGCAGATCCTGGTTGTTCTGCAAGATCTTCTCATACTCATGAATGTCCTCACGCTGGTAGGCGTTGACAAGGTCGGTCATGGTAGAGATACGAGGATCGTTCTGATAGGGCTTGGTCTCCTGTGAATCGAAGGGGTTGATGTCCGAACCCGACAGCATGGTCGCAAGGACCAGATACTTCAGTACCTGGATCCGCTGCAGCGATCCAGCCTCGTCATAGTTCTTGAAACTCTCGAAGAAGTCACTCTGCGCCCCCTTCCAGTTCTCTGCGTCGCATTAGCGCCGGACCCGTGTCTCGGAAGGTTGGTACTTGCCTTCGCTCATGTGCATCTTGCCACCACATTCTCGGATGATACCCATGATCTTGGGATGCGGGACGGCGGATTTGACTTTAAGCGCTCGCTGATACAGTACCTGCAGATGGTGAGCTGACCATGCGCCTCAGATTGAATGAGGCTGCAATACGAACCTTCAAGCGCTTATTGTTCCTGGTCTCCGCATACATGAGGATCTCGAGCGAATAGACCTCCAAGGAGTATGTGCCTTTGCTTGGATCATCTGTGCCGTCCTCTTTCTGACAAGCCTTGTGCAACTCGCGAAGCTTCTCGCTCAACTGGCGGTAGTCTTTCCTATCTAACCACAGCCTCGCAAGCTTGATGTTCGTCTTGAGCCACAGCCGCTCGTTGTTGGTGCTCTGGAAAATGTCGAGAGTCAGGGCGTAGAACTTCTCCATGCAGCGGTATGCGTCAGGATCCTCGGCGGCCTTTTCGATGAAGTCGAGCATATTGTTGATCGACTTCTCAGAGTAGTTTCGCGTTACAGCGGATTTGACGTAGGTGAGAAGTTCCTTGTAGTGTTCGACGGCCTACACTGACGTTAGCTAGACAGACGGCGTCAGACGCAATCGACATGCCTGATCATATCGTGCAAGCTTGAACTCGAGCTTGATCGCCTGCTTTAGGCCTTTGAATCCCCTGTACCTGTCAGCGCCTGTTTCTGACTTGGAGCTTTACTCCGTCCGCCATACCAGTCTGACTTCTCTTCCTCTAGCGCGGGCATTCCCAAGAACTCGTCTATGGCCGCCTCCGGGTCATCGGCCTTGAGCTGCTTTGCGTTGTAGTACTTGTTCTCGATGTCGACATCGCCGCCTTCTTCATCGTCGTCGTCCTCGTATTCAAAGTCGTACCTGCGCAGGCATTAGCCTTGGCTTCAGGTGAAGCAGCTGGGACACATACTCCTCCTCCCCAGAATCTTGCATGAAATCATCGTCGTCAGACATGATGTGGCGCAAGTGTGGGTTGTGAAAGGTCGGGCGTTGTCAGGTGCGGCGCCGCAGACGTGAAGCTGTAGCGGAGCTGGTGGAAAGGCGGCGGAGGGACTTCGAGTGTTTGAGTGGTTGTAGTGAAGATGGAGGCGGGAATGTTTGTTCGGCAAGGCGGTGCTGCCTGCGTTGACGCGGGGAGAGTATCAATGTGGGGCGCCCGCTAGCTCGGTCGATATCCGCGCCTTGAATTGCATGTTCAAATTGGTACTTTCACAAAAGGCCTTGCACAATTGCAAAAGCGCACAATAATCACAGCCAAGGAAGCATCTTCTTCCCCCGCATGCGCCTGAGCCCAATGGCTCAGAGTTTGACCACGCTCAGGCACGGCATGCGCACGGCATCTTGAAGAGTGGCCGTCCGCGCAGCTCACATTTTCCTACCCATGCAGCAGATCTTACGGTTCGTCTGCTGAGCATGCGGCATGTGGATGTCAAAAGTGTCCCGCGCGGTGATGCAGACATGCAACTCCCAGCCTTCTCGATTGTTGGGCGGCACGTGGGAGTTCATTTATGCTCCTGCCATCACTGGTCGGCTAGCAGCTCCTCCCATTGCGTCGCGATCATCCAGGCACCGTCATTTCTGGTTCATCAACTTCATCCAACGTTGAACCCTTCTCTATACCCACTTTCTTGCCAACATCGATTCTGCACATCGCAAGAATTCTCGCTGTATTCTTCCATCCATCGTCAGTTTCCATCAAGCTTCTGGCCACTTGGCGCGACTGCTAGCAAATGCACTGCGCCTCGTTCCGGCAGAGCGCGCGCTGATGGCTCGCGGAGCTGTCGCTGACTTGACCCTAGTTTAGGTTTAACGCTTGGATCGTCGACTTCCCCATCGCTACCGAAGACAACGCCTGCCGGCTCTGGAACGCCCCCGACCTCACTCTACACTTATCATCAAGCCCCGCCGTCCGCTGTCTTGGTGTGCGACATTCGCTCCTCAACCTCCGCATCGCTTACGACCGTCCACGACTCCCGTACTACCATTCCGCGCGCACGCCTCCTTAGGTCGACAATACCTCGAACCTATTGCCGAGTCACCCTCTAGCCGCAAAGATGCCTATGTGTGGTGGTCAAAAGTCGGTACAGCGCAAGCTGGTACTCCTGTATGTGCAGTGTCAAAGGGACTCGACTTGGGAGGTCAAGTAGAGCCATTGAATGGGGCTAACTTTGGTCTGACAGCGGCGACGGCGCATGCGGCAAGACATCATTACTTAATGTCTTCACAAGAGGGTACGTCACTCTGCTCTACATCTCGAATAAGTGACATTATCGCTGACTGCAAGTGTAGATACTTTCCAACCGTATAGTGAGCGTTGCGCCCCTGAAAATCCGTGCATTTGGCTAATTGCAGGTCACAGCGAACCTACAGTCTTCGAAAACTACGTTCATGATATCTACATTGACAACACCCACGTCGAATTGAGCTTATGGGACACCGCTGGGCAAGAGGAATTCGATAGGCTACGATCTCTCAGCTACGATGACACGCACGCGATCATGCTCTGCTTCTCCGTCGACTCGCCCGACTCCCTCGAGAACGTCGAGACCAAGTGGGTCGGCGAGATCGCCGAGAACTGCCCCAACGTTAAGCTGGTCTTGGTTGCATTGAAGTGCGATCTGAGGAAGCGTGAAGACGACGATGCCGAGGGCGCAGAGCCAGAGAAACCCTGCATCGACTACGAGGAGGGACTCCGAGTGGCAGAGAAGATCAAGGCCCTGAGATATCTTGGTACGGCTAATGCTCTTTGGTGGCAGTGCGTACAGCTAACATCGTGCAGAATGCTCGGCGATGAAGAACCGCGGCGTCAACGAAGCATTCACAGAAGCTGCCCGTGTTGCTCTGCAGGTTAAGACCAGCAAGGACAAGAGCGGCGGCTGTACGATCCTATGATCCTGTGCACGACCCCTCCTCCACACAACACTACCCGCATCCTCACACACCTACGCCTGCATCATCTTGTAATTTCCTTCTCAAAAGCCGACACGACTCTCGTCTAGTCTTCCAGCGTCGCTCCGTTCATACCCTTCTTTATATCGTTTGCTTTTAGCTGATCTTGTGGGCCTTAGCCGTCCGGAGAACAGCCATCGCTGTTTTTCGCACCTTGAGACGTTGGAGACGAGACGGAATGCCGGATCGTGTCGTTCGTGTCGAGAGACCCCACAGCATCAGCCTCGTCTTCATCCCTGTCCCAAGGCGATGGCCCTCCCGAGCGGTAGCCTTTTAGCAGTACTTGTTCCCGCACTGGTAAAGGTCCAGCGCCTTTTGGTTAGATGATTCCTCGCGTTGTCTTGCATAGACTTGCCCCAGCACTTTTATCACTTTATTGTATATGTTTACCCTGGCTTTGGCTTTGGCTTTGGCTTTGACTCTATTGTTTATTAATCGACTCTGTGTATGGCAAGGGACTGTTCTATTATCGATGGCGTGGTTGAATAGACACATACCTTATGCACGTGTTTAGTTTGCGTGGATCCAGTGGTGACGGTAACTGTATGCGCTGTATGTCAAGATTGTGCGGCTGATGGTTGGGATCTTTCGTTGTAGAGAGAGCCTTAAGCATGGAGTGCAGTCGTCATCTGAGAACGTCGATCACATCATCTACCATGCCTAAGACCAACGCCTGTACTATTGACCCTAGAGAGCCATACAACCGCTCCTGCGTACCAATTGCATTTCTCTAATGACCTCATACAGCTATCTGGTATTGGCACAAACACTTAAGACAATGTTCACTCTGCAAGGGGCCACAGTTGGTTGTTCATGGGTATTTGGTATGGACTGGGACTGGAGGATGATATTTCATTGGCGTGAGGGGTAACTCATAGCCAAATCATGTTGGCACACCATGTCTGCACCTATAATCGCCGCCTCCATTCGCTGGTGAACGTGCAGAAGAGAGAAAAGTTCGAGATCCGAGAAACCACGCCGTTGCCCATCCGTTCCCATTTTGCCTTTGCTGACCACAGACTTTCAGACTAGCCTCTTGCTCCGAGCCGTCGGTCCGCTTAGATCGTTGTCTCGTAAGGTACCGGTGTGATATTCTCCGGCTTGTTGTCCTTAAGGCTGATGGTCCTGGCCTCACGGGGCTGTGCGGGCAGACGCTTCATCTGCTGCTTCTCGCCAGTCTCCTTGGCCTTCTGCTGCTTGGCGAAGTTGAGCTTGACGCGCTTGAGGAAATCCTCACGCGAGCGGGAGTGGCGGACGTGTTCGATGCGGACGTTGATGCGCTTCTCGAGGTATCGGTTGCCGACCTGCTTGTGGAGGATGACACCGACGGACGACTTGGTGACGTTGTAGACAATGCCAGTCTTGCCGTGGTAGACCTTGTAGGGCATACCCTTCTGGACAGCACCTGCTCATTATTAGGACACTGCCGCGCTTCGCTTTCCCATTTGAGGCGTACCGTTGGCAACAACATCGACGATGTCACCGACCTTGTACTGCTTGAGGTAGGTCGAGAGAGGGATCATTCCCTTCTTCTTGAAGTCCCTGGAGAAGCTGCGGGCTGTCAGCGGGCTGTCGCAATCCCATGCCGAGCATCCTCTACGTACGCATAGCGCGTACCCGCGCGGAGACCGGCTGCGTGACCCATTTTGACTGTGTGTGTTGGCGGTTAGTCGAACGTGAAGTTGTCGAATTCGAGGGTTGATGGAATTTCGAGAGCCACGGCGTGGGCTGCGGCTTCCTCGCTTAGCGATCCACTCCTGCCACTGCTGCAATTGGCCCAGCAGGCAGGCGCGTCCGTGCACGCACAGTGAACCTTCTAATTCACAGAACACCAAACTTCCTTCCGACTTCGAACTCTAACGACAACAGCAACAATGGCGCCCCGTTCCTACTCGAAGACGTACAGCGTCCCCCGTCGTCCTTTCGAGTCCGCTCGTCTGTACGTATTGACCCACGGCCACTGAGTGCGAGCTTGCTCCGCTTAAGTCTGGGACATCTGGTTAATGGAGGAACAGGGACACTGAGCTCAAGCTCGTCGGCGAGTATGGTCTGCGCAACAAGCGTGAGGTGTGGCGCGTCCAGCTCACCCTCTCCAAGATCCGTCGTGCTGCCCGGTAAGTTTTGCTCCTGTGCCGTCGTCGCGCTGACATCGCACACTGGTCGCGCTCGCAAATTTCTGACATGCGCCAGTTCGCTCCTCACTCTTGACGAGAAGGACCCCAAGCGTCTCTTCGAGGGTAACGCCTTGATTCGCCGTCTCGTCCGTGTCGGTGTCCTTGACGAGTCCCGCATGAAGCTCGATTACGTCCTGGCCCTCAAGATCGAGGACTTCTTGGAGCGCCGTCTCCAGACCTGCGTCTACAAGCTCGGTCTCGCCAAGTCCATCCACCACGCTCGTGTCCTGATCCGCCAGCGTCACATCCGGTATGCAGGCTCGAGATTGCTCAGAGAGAGATCGCTCAGCTAACGATGCGCAGTGTTGGCAAGCAGATCGTCAACGTTCCTTCCTTCATGGTCCGCCTCGACTCCCAGAAGCACATCGACTTCGCTCTTACCTCGCCCTTCGGTGGAGGCCGCCCCGGCCGTGTCAGGAGGAAGAAGGCCGCCGCTGCCAACAAGGGTGGTGACGACGACGCCGCTGAGGACGACGAGGAGTAAATCCTACGTCAAAAGGAATGATTCATGGGTGACCGGCGTTGGGCATGACGGGATGACATTTCGGGC
The DNA here is from genome assembly GCA_022225945.1 of Didymella pomorum. NCBI lineage: Eukaryota > Fungi > Ascomycota > Dothideomycetes > Pleosporales > Didymellaceae > Didymella > Didymella pomorum. The sequence goes on along the minus strand of JAKJXN010000002.1, from coordinate 689,939 downwards.
ACCTTTGCTGCCTATGACTTCAGTATATCCCGCACGGTTTCGACTGGTGGAAGGCCTGCATAAACAGCGTGTAGCCTATCTGCCCAAAAATTTCAAGCTGCCATCATCCGTCTTTCCGTACTGCGTGACTATAATCACTTGAACTCAGTCGGCATTACCAACCTTGCAGCAGCGCATATGTACCTTCCCCACGAGTGCATTAGACCCTGTCGATCGAACTTCGTATGCACGCTCAAGCACCTTTCTGGCATGTGCACATGTCGGTATTTGTTTTAAATATCATATCCAGACACCCTGCGGGGCTTTCCCTTCCTCTGATCCTTGTGGGATATCATGCTTCCGTCTGCTTCTTCTCGACGAACTCCTGCGGCACACGCTCGACCTGCTTGACTACCTTCGCCGGCTGACCCATCGCAACACTGAATTCTGGAATATCCTTCGTCACCACGCTCATGGCCCCAATCGTGGTGCCTCTCCCAATCGTCACACCAGGGAGAATAACCACGTTCCCTCCAATCCAGCAATCATCCCCAATGTTAACGGGCCTCCCATACTCAATATTGTCCCTCCTGCTCTGCACCTCGCTCTCATGCGTCGCAGCAAAGATACTCACATTAGGCCCAAACATGCATCTGTCGCCGATGGTCACGAGACTGCAGTCCAGGATCGTCAGGTTGAAGTTCGCGTAAAACCGCTTGCCAAGCGAGATGTTGCAGCCGTAGTCGATGTTGAAAGGCGGCTCGATGAAGATCTCGTCGTCGCCCAAGTGGCCGATGATGCCTTGCAGCATCTTGAATCGCTCAGTGGCGAGCACGTCGAAGCCCTTGTCTTCGTCGGTTGAGACGTCGGGGAACCAGGTGTTGTACTTGTAGGCGAAGGCGCGGGCGCGATAGCGGGCGCAGGCGAGCTCTTTGGCCGGAGCTGAATAGCTGAACGTGTGAGTATGTATTTGCGGGGAAGGAAAGGTGTATTTACAGCATGCCTGAGATCATCTTCTCGTACTCATCGCACCAGGGCACGTGCTTAAGAGCTTTCGCCTTGTCGAGTTCGTGGAGGTTGATCTCTTTCGCTGCCATTGTGATTTGTGTGAAGGTCGAGAGTGAACGGGTCTTGTTATCGTGGATCTATATACTACCTGCGCCTTCAGCGACCACGTTGCGTTGCGCCTGCCATGGAGCCAACAGTCTGTAGCTTGCGTAGATGGTGGGGCTGTGTGATGGATTAGGAAGTATCTCGCACTTTAGCGTGCGATCCTGAACTGACAGCTCAACGCAACATGCAACAACGACTATCACAACCTCATGGTCGGTTTTCAATCTCGAAAAAAAGACGGTACGGCTCCTGGCCAATCGCATCGTCAAGCAAAGCTTGGCTGCTGTGTATCCAATCACCTATGGTAGTGGCGGACCCGTTGTTCGATGACATGCGTGGAATATGTTCAGGGGATGTATTGTGTGGTGCCCTGAAGCTGTGTAATCAATAGGATTGACGGCCTTCAGCTATCTCATCGTATCAGTGTCGGTGATTATATCGGACACGTCAAGTCGAGTCCTCTCGCAGTGAGTCGCTGATCAACAGCCAGCATCAGCACGAATGTAACTACTCGATTGATACGCAATATATGCGACATCTGGTATATTCGGCCATGACGACCTTTCATGTTGCAGGAAAAGCCGTATACGGACTCCATGCTCGTAGAAGACAGAAGGTCGTCAGTGTGTATCAATGCATCTATTGCAGAAAGATAGACGCTCTGTTAGCTACAAGAGATTTTGTTTTTAAAATCGACTTTCCTGTAACATGTGAGGCTCGAAGCACTTACTCCGACCCTCTCTCTATATCAAGAGGCTGCCAATAGAGTCTTCTTACTTTATGTAGCGTCAATGAATCACACATACAACGGCCGCAGGACGCATCCAGTCTTTCGCACCGAAGTCAATGAAATACCTCATCTGCGTACTGATGTCCAGCCATATCAAGTTCTCGTCCTAGAAGTATCAGTGCAGCACAAATCTTGGAATCATGCCCTAAATGCTCACCTTTGCTCGCTTCCACTCGGGAATCCGGACCAAGAGACGTTCTAATAGTACAGTGGCGCAGGTATCGCAGACTAAGTCAATTAGGTCAGTGGGGTCATCTTCTCTTGCTTCCTTCTTCATGAGCCTAGACCTAAGAGACCTACAAAGAGTTTTGGACCTCATTATTATTTCGGATCTACTGAGTGAAAGGTCGCCCTGAACGTTGAAGCTGTATATGACGGTGGAACAGTTGGAAGCAGCGAATTACGTGACGTGTGCAGAGGTTAGTTTGCTCCATAATTGCTCACAAGCTGCGTGATCCTTTCACGTGCTATTTGTTCCTCAACCACGACAACCCACTACGACTGTAGTGTGGTTGCCTCTCGGCGTGATTCTGTCCAGCGTGTGCGATTGACGGGTGGCTCCCGGCCCTTTGCAGCAGCGACCCTCGCGACGAGAGAGCTCATCTGTTTGCTCTTTGTAGGAAAGGTCGAGCCCCCCACTGGTGAGTCAGTCCCCGAGCGTGGACATACGACTAGACTCATGACTAACATTGCGTTTGCCAGCTCATAAATGGTAATCAGAGCTCCCTCCAATCCTGGGTTGAAACGAGGATTGCAGAGCACGTCACCCAGAAACGACATTACCTGTCCGTTACTTGGTTCTTGCGCAGCTTCTTGCCAATAGAGGAGCACAGGTCGAAGATTTTTTTTCTATAGTCATCGTCCTCGTTCGTGGGGAGGTAGCCTCCCGTGGGAGCGAAGTCTATGGAGGCAGGCGGGGAGATTACAGTCGACAATTGGAATTGTTCAGAAGATCTCGACGTTGCCACCTTATTAGGGTGCTAGTTGATCTTGGGAATGTGCTCATTGACGCCTTCACTTCGCCTTTACACCATCAAAACCTACCAAAGAATGGAAACGATGTCTCCCAGCGGACCTAGCACTGTTAAGTACGCAAATTTGAGGTAATCAAACTCCTTCGCCAGTACCCGACCTTTGTATTTGCCTAAATTATACAAAATGGACAACATGTGCTCCCAAGGAGATGCGTCCCAGGACCGCCAAGTAGACATGTGCGAGATTCAGTGCATGGAAGTAAGTGGCCGTCAGGAAGGCGTTGTACCGGAATATTGTACGGTAGAAAGCCTTGATCTCAGCACCCAAGCCAAGAGAGTATTATTGAAGATCTAGTCACACGACCTTCGAGCCCCGTTGCTTGGTCGCTGCCTCATCAAACACGTGGTGGCACATGCCGATCTCAGAGCGGAAGCTGCATCTTGAGTCTTGACCAAACATGAGCAGTCATGATGAGAACATTCGACTCATTGCTCTGATCTTCTTGATGCCATGTCTCGTCTCCTTCTGTCTTTGACGTCTGCGGCATAACGATACAGGTCAAGTGGTTTGCTAGCTGCTTGCAATGGCGCCAGAAGGCGAGTGGGTCCCAAAGTGAGGGGGCGAGGGCAAAGTTTCGCGGCGACCAGGACTTGCCGTCATTGATCTTGCGCAACGGGCTGCAACAACGCACCGGCAACTGCACTTGCACTGCAACGAAGAGTGACTCACCATTCTCGAAGTGTTCTTTGCTGCCTGGAAAAATCTCGAAGTTCTCAGCCATTCAAAAGCTCGTGTAAGTATTTTGGTGTTCCGGGAAGGAGCAACTTAGCGAACGCACGGACAATTTAGTGCGTGAGAATCTCGCCAAGCCCACTGTCTGGCTGGCGTCTACGGTTGAAATCCACGTCCATCGCCTTGACTCTCGAAAGCCGTCCAGCGTCCACGCATCCTCGCGCCATACCATCAACAGAACCCGTTGCCGACAACTTTTCAAATTGAAAACTCTCCATAAACCGACAAAATGGTGAGTGACCGCCGCCGCGAGCCCGCAGAGAGTGTGATAGGAGATATTGTGCGGCCTGCACACGACAGCCTCGGAGTTTGCCACAGAATCTTCACATCGCAACTTTCTGCGGCCACCCTGCGCGCAAGCAGTATCTCAATGGACGTCGCATGCTAATACCAGCTCAGGTTCTCGCTGTTGACCTTCTCAACCCCACCCCCGCCGCGTACGCTTACATCTTTCGATTCGCCTCCGCGACTGCCGACTAACATGCATCCAGTGAGGCCCGCAAGCACAAGCTCAAGACCCTCGTCCCCGCACCCCGTTCGTTCTTCATGGACGTCAAGTGCCCGGGATGCTTCACCATCACCACCGTCTTCTCGCACGCCAACACAGTCGTCGTCTGCCAGGGCTGCTCGCAGGTCCTGTAAGTCAAGGATGATTGGGATAAGGATGGAACATGGGCTAATAAGGGAACAGGTGCCAGCCTACCGGAGGTAAGGCACGCCTCACTGAGGGCTGCTCTTTCCGCAGGAAGTAAACGACTCTCTCGGAACGATGACGGTGGGATTTGACGGGTTACGATGACGACTATCATGGAATAGGGATGTAGATCTCATTGGTACCGATCGATCCGACTGCGGGATAGAAGAGGGATCTTTCGACTCGAGTCAATGCAAAAGTCAAAATGGGAGTTCCGGATATTCAGCGTTGATCACAGGGCGACCCTTTCTCCTTCGATCTATTCCCTTCTGTTTGGCATCTCTTTCACAGCTTTTATGTACATGCATGTGGAAGGGGAGATGGCATATCTGAGCTCTGGATATTGTTTCTGAGGGCGAGGACCGGTTTGCAATCGAGGATACCTCCGCAGCACGCGGTCCTTTGTAAATCGAAAGTCAATTTCTCACACTCGCTCCCTGCTCGAAGTGACTGCATGCAGCGTGACGTACCTCCTAATGCTTGATTCCTTCGACGTTCTGACTATCGTCCCTCATGTATTCGTTCGTTCCTGCCCCACACTATGCCATCCATTCGAGGATCCTGAGCCTCCAATTCCCCTTCTCGAAACAATTACATCGCCTCTAACCAAAGCTGTGAAAGTAACACTGGTATAATTTTGTTTGACCATTCCCATTAAAGAAGGACCTCAGTCTTGGCCGCACTTTTCTAACCACCAGTGGCGCCCAGACCCCACGTCCGCTGAAGGCACAACTGTCCCGCATGATTAAAAAAGACGAGGTTTCGCCGAACTCCGACAACCCCGGATCGTGTCTATAAACAAACATCTCCCCAATAAATGCTTCAACTCTGGATCTGCCGCTTTGCAAATTCTCGTGATCGAGGACACGACTCGTAACACCCTTCTCCACAACGTCATACCACCAATCATCAAAGATCTCGCCCGTGCTGTCCGTCTTCCCGCGGCCCTCCACCTATCTATCGAAAAATTCCAGTTTAGGCTCAACCTGCTAAATATCAAAGACAGCCACTATGTCTGCGCCTGCCGAGAATCCCCATCCCATCCCCCTGACTGAATCTGAGGTCTTGATCCGCGGCTTTCTGGCTGCGAACCCCGCGCTTGATTCCGAGCTGGGCGACATTGAAATCATGACTGACCGTTACACGAATGAGGAATGGGCCGCGCAAATCGCCGAGACCCAGAAGGCGGTGTTGAAAGAGGTGGACAGTGGAGAGAGGGCGAAGAAGGTGTACGAAGGGCCAAGGATGAGAAATGGGAATGAGGCGCTGAAAGAGCTGGCGAAGACAGTCGACCACACAATTCTGAAGCTGGATGCGACAAGTGCTCAGATCGATAGCTTGTGCAGTGAAGCCAGGACAGAGGATTTCAAGGTAGGCAAGATTGCTTTCAAGATGCACGCGTTCGATCAATCTAACCTCCCCCAGTCTGTCTGCGTCCGTTTGAACTGGGTACAGCGCTGCGTCGCAAACCTGAAGGGCTCCACAGTCGTTGTAGCAGCGGTAGTCGGTTTCCACGAGGGCACGCAAGACACATACTCCAAGCTGCGCGAAGCCCGCGCCTGTGTCGCCGCTGGCGCCTCTGAATTGGATCTCGTACTCAACCACTCTCTCCTCACCAAGCACAACAGGCCAGAATCCCCGCGCGTGATCCGGAGCCACGACTCAGCAATCGATAGCATCACTGCCGCTAACACCGCGGCGAACTCTGGATCCACGACTGGTAGCGACGACGAGGAGATCCCAGATTATAGTGCCATCTACCGCGAGCTCGCATCGATACGCTCCCTGTGCCCTGCGCCTGTTGTCATCAAGCTCATTCTGGAGACCTCGCAACTCACTCCCAAGCAAATTCTAGCAGCCTCGCACCTCGCGGGTGCCGCAAACCTGGATTTCATCAAGACATCCACCGGCTTCAACGGGCCCGGTGCATCGCTGGAGAACGTACAGCTTATGGTCGGTGCCGCAGAGTACTTGCACAAGACTGGTGTTAGCAAGAGGCAGATGCAGGTCAAGGCCTCGGGCGGTGTTAGGAGTCTGGAAACAGCGGTGCAGATGCTGGAGGCTGGTGCGACGAGATTAGGAACTAGCAGTGGGTTGTGGATCATGCAGCAGGCGAGGGAGAAGATTGAGCAGGCGAAGAGTGGCAAAAGCGAGGACAGGCCGGGAGCGACGAGGCTGTACACCGATGACTCTGTTGCTGGAGGATACTAAGCATGATGGAGTTTGAGGCGGCAATGGAGATCTAGATGAGACCTCTACATCAACAAATACCAACACTTGAAACGCCTTTTGACCATTGACATTTGTTTTGCGTACTCCTGAAATTTGATGCATGCCAACATCTGCGTGTCGTATGAAAGTCTGCGCCATTTGCTTTTCAGTGCGGCAAGTAGATATTTGGGCATACAGTAAACAAAAACACTTACCTCCCGGATCAATATTAGACTGCTCTTGCAATCTCTTCCTACAGCCTGCTACGACAGGCGCAAATCATTTCAATTGCTGTGGAGCACCGTACTGTACAGACAACACCCTGCTACCTATTACATGATTCCAAATGTTCGTCAGGCTTCCAGGGAAGTAGCTGTACAACTTCATCGTCGTACGCGTACGTGCATGCTCGGCGGGACGGGTGGGGTATTCGCCTTCCGAGCCTTTCCTTTACTATTGCTTTGCTGCTTGCCTTGCTCTCATACGCGACAATGGCGGGATCTGCTTGGAAGTTCGATTCTGACATTGACTTCATCTTTTGCTATTGGGTGGGAGTCACGCTATGTCGGCAGGCACACAGTATTGGTCGTGGCCTCCTTCTCAGTGAGACAGAAACCGAACACATCAGATCACGGCAACTGCCACAGACAAGAAACTGTGTGCCTCGACCATGTCTTTTGCTCCCTAGTATGCGTCGACTGTCCACGCGCAGATGCGGATCTACCTCTTTACTTGACAGGTGCATCATAGATCTTTGGTGTCGTGCGAGCTCTCCAAGAGAGCAGGTGGACCGAAGGTACTTACTTTACCTGACTCTGACGCAAATGTATCGATCGCCGTTTTTGAAACGTCTAGTGTAGACATCTGCGTAGATTCTCGGATTTAATTCGCAGCAAATGGCGTGTCCCAAACAGAGGGAGTGGTCTCTAGTACAGCAGAGAAATCGAAAACAAGCTCAAATACTGAGAACTATGGGAGGCGGTCAAGTTTCCCGAACGCATTGTCTGAGACTGGGTCAATCCTGTGATGGCTACAATATTTTTGCTGTTGTGTCCGACTCTCTGTGCGGCACAAGAGGTGCAGATACCCACAAAGGCAGAACAGTAGACCTGCTTACGTCACCTGAGTGACTGGAGTTACAGCGAGCAGCCTAACATGATAAGACCCTCTGAAAAATGAGCCGGGACGCTGTGATACTCCAATGTCGGTCAATGGATGTTGCATTGATGGCCTCATTGATGGCCTCAACGTCGCTGCGGGCCTACCACGTCCACTCCACGAACCGATAAATAGCATACCGACTTAAGCAATCTTAAACCTTAATGCGTTGGATGCAGTTACTGTACCCAGGTCACCTCGATCAAGCTGTGTTGAAGGGAGTGCTTCGATCAGACATGCCATCTGTTTGCAGTGGATATGTGCTTAACTTAACGATGAGCAATGCCTCGTAGGCACGCTCGCACGTGCAGCAAGGTTTGAACGTCGACGGCTCCTTTTTCTAAACGCAAACATTGGTTCAAGCTTCAGACTCTGGCACTCGTCAATTTCTTGCTCCCGCACCTGCGGCCTAATGGCGAAAACATAGCACAGTCTTGTCATAGGTGGAATTGAGGTGTAGATTCCGATGTCAGCCTGAAACGTGCCAGCCACCATGCCCTCAAAGAGAACCGTACTGGGACCGCTATACTTATTGTGTTCACTCCTCGGAGCTGTACTCGCTGACATCGATGCTTTAGAATTTTCGAGACGTTCGCAAGACAGCTTGTGTGGGGCCAACGCGTAGCGACCCGCCCCTCTCTGGGCTCGGAGTGCGCTTCTAACAATTATTCAGATCAAGTGTGCGTTAAGAGATGCCGACTTGGCACCTCACCGTTGTGGAGAGCGGAGCGTTGGCTCCGTGTGGTGGCTGAACGTTGATTTGTAACGCCGTTGCCTTTTTGGACGAGGAACTGAAAAGAACGTGGACGCTGCTACCGCAACAGCGTGCACGCTTTGCAGAGCAATTTGCCGTTGACCTGATATTAGGCGGGCTTGGTATTGGTGTTGATTCCAGAGCTCAGCTTCGGCTACGATGAACGGATTAGCTTACTGGTACGTACTTTACCCAGGTCTTGTCCCGTACTCGTCGTTGCCTTTTGAGCGGAGGATCGGTCCTAACCCAAGCCTCAAGATCGATAGAATCGTGCTTGCAGCTGCATATACGAGATCGCGGAAAAACGTCGTATACGTACTCCGGGTTGGCTGACCGGCTGTTGTAGGTACATCACCCAAGAGGCGCACTCGCTAGGCTAAGTGAGACGTCAAGAGATGCATCTCTTACCGACGAGCCTCTGGTACCTGACGTCGTCCGCGGGTTTGGTAGCGAAATCGACAAGCCTCGGCATGACCGAAGTATGAAGCGAGATGTGTGTTAAGATCATGGGTGGCTAAAGTTCAATTTACCCCAGCTGATCCCGTGAACTGGATTTGCGCGCCTCCGCGCGTATGCTCCAATGGGGTTTGAGACGCTTCATGCCACACGTGAATGATATCCAAACGTGGAATTCTGCGGGGTAAAGTTGACACCGGAGAACAGTACATCCATGCATACTGCCTGTCTTGGTTCTGGTACTGCCATTTCAGATCCTCAGCCTGGTTTACGATGGAAGTCTCGAACAGAGCGATAGATTAAACACATGCAAGTCCGCGGCGTTGTTCACGGAAATAGTCAGGCCATGCTGAGAGATGGACCGAATGGGATCCTACGGATATGTCCCCCAAAGACTTTGCTTGGAGACAAGGGTAGGGCCAGATAGGCCAACATGAAACTTTTTCAGGGGATGACTGATCGCAGACAACTGCCCATGACGTGTACGCTGCGGACGGCAGGTCGCGACGATTCTTGGTGGACGCCTTGCACGCGCATGGCGCCCGGGGTCTCTGCCGCGTGTGCTGAGTGTGAATAGTTGGGAGACGGGACTCAACACGAATGCCAGGCCGGGTGAAATGGTGAGGAACCTGGGATCCACGAGGCTCGAGTATCGCAATGGTACAATGGTGCTTACGCGCAATGACTTTGCAGCTGTGACCTGCAGCTGTGTGGCGTACCTTCCCGTGACTGCACCTTGTTTCATAGCCGGAGACAGGTAATAGCCTGGTCGCACACCCGCTTCTTTCGAAGTCGTCAGGTTGCTCCGGAATTTCTGGAACGTCCAGCCTGTCAAGTGTCAGCCGTCATCTCCACGACTGGCCTACCAGCTGTATTGGATGCCTGATTGACACATGTGGGGACTCTGAAAATTCGCAATCGCACACCTGCGATATTCCCGCAGAGCTTCGACCTCATCTTGATCCATTCAGTGCGTGTGTTCCAGTTAGGATGTCGCAAGCCCATGTCAAGGCGATGGCAATCCCGTTCGGCCGCAGGGCGCCTGGAATTCGAAAGGGCCTCCTTCCCTGCAGATTTTGAGAGGCGGCAGTCACGTTGCGTAAACGGGGAGGCGGCGAGTGGGCGGTCACAATCAATGCCAGCTGCGTTGTACACTCCATCAAATAAACGCATTGATTCGGGCCGCGCGGAACGACACTTCGGCGATGGTCTAGTTGGCCTATCCCTGAGTTGCTTAAAGGATTAGCCAAGGTGTTGGCGGCCGCATCCCCCAGATTTGCTAGCGAAGACAACCCCAGAGCCAAGTTTGCCCCGCAAAACACCGCAACACCAGCGGCAACTGGACCTGTCCAGCTTGGACTTCGTCCTTTGCGCATCATCAGAACGACAACAATGAAGCAACACGATGTCACAGGCGACTGCCGAACGTGCATACGAATAAGGCGATCGCGGTTGGCACCGCCTTGTGGCAGCGCTGCTCACTGTCATTTTGGGAATTGCACAGACGTGCTTGCCCATGCTCAGGGGTCTCCACACGTGGTGGCTGCGGACCTACTCCCTTTCAACAATAGCGACCAATGACCGTCATCCCTGGGCTTGTCACACGACATTAGCCCGGCAATTTCCATCGAGTCGAGTTTTGTCGTCGCTTCAACTGCCTTGCATGCCCGGATATCGGGTGCTGGAACAGCGGGACCGTCATGATGGGCAGCAACATTCATCACGTCTCCATCGATCGGCTTCTCTCCAGTCATCCCGTGTCACAACGACTCAATGGGAAAGCAATCCATTCGGCTGGCTATATACCGGGCGACAGGGAACGGAGGGCGCCCCAGTCAAACCTTACCTTGAACCCTGCCCAGCTCGAGCTAGCACCCGTGGTAGCATGCCGCGCCTGCATGCTCGTTAGTATCGTTTCCGCCCTAACTCAGGAAGATCCATCCCCTTATTATGGCATTGTTCTCCACCAAAGTAGGTTCCTCCGGTTCCTCTTAGCAATCTCTTGTTTTTCATTCTCTGTCCAATATCGTCCTAACGCCTAAGGGTCCACCGTTATTACGCAGATCTCAAGCCAACGTCCCTTTGTATACAGCAGCAAGCCACGCCGCCTCCTCGACAAAGAGTTCCTTATCACACTCCTTCGTCTCAAGTGTTATTCAGCCACGCCAGCTTAACCCACGATTTTCTGAGGGCACGGGACAATCGCCTTCGTACTGAGGGTACTGCGGTCAATCCCTTTGTCCTACACAATGTCTTGAAGACCGCGCTTCAGACCACTCCAGACTTCACATCCACTGCTCCGGAGGTCTCGAGCTGCAAGCAATTTCCAAGATGGCGAACATCAACATTATATCGAGGCAGTCTCTGGAGAAGCGCTACCTGCCCTATCCGGACAGCCTGGATCCGCTCCCAACCGTCTACCGCGAAGGTCTAATTCCGGTGGTTATATTCGCCATGATGTCTTTACTCAGTGTCACGGCTCTACTGATTTTCATCACACATCGCTTGATTAGCTGGCGAAAACACTACCGCTACAATGTTGGACATAACCAATTCGTTATTCTCATTTACAACCTCCTACTGGCAGACCTACAACAAGCGATCGCATTTGTCATGTCGCTTCACTGGCTCCGCATCAACAAAATCCTGGCTCCCACAGTACCTTGTTTCATTCAAGCCTGGTTTTTGCAGATAGGAGATGTTTCTAGCGGCTTTTTCGTGCTGGCGATAGCTATTCACACCTGGTTGGGCGTTGTGAAAGGCTACAAGGTACCATACAACTGGTTTATCGCTTCAATCCTGGGACTGTGGGCATTCGCCCTGTTTCTGACGGTCTTGGGTCCGGCCATGCACCAGAACCGTTACTTTGGACGTGCTGGAGGATGGTGCTGGGTTTCTTCGAATTACCAGAACGAACGACTTTGGCTTCACTACCTCTGGATCTTCATCATCGAATTCGGCACCATCGCCATATACGGACACGTCTTCGTCCACCTTCGTGGTCGTATTCGAGGCATTATCAATAACGACACCACCAAGCTGACTCGCGCAACGAAATTCATGGTCATGTACCCAGCCGTCTACGTACTTCTCACACTACCCATTGCAATAGGCCGTATGGTTGCCATGACCGGCACAGCCATGCCAGACGTCTTTTTCGTCATCGCAGGCTCACTGCTGACATCCTGCGGTTGGATCGACGCGCTCCTATACGCATTGACACGGCGCATCCTTGTCTCACACGAGAACTCAACAGGCCCATCAGGTCCATCAGGCCAATACAACCGCACTGCCATCACAACGGTCAACACCGCAAACGCAACTCGCCCCGGCGACATCGAACACTATGGCCTCATGTCTATGGACAAAGAGACCGTACCCGCACGCTCCGTCACCATCGTTGGCGGCAGCAACAGACTCTCCCGCATCGTCGACAACCGGCTCGGTCGCAGCCAGACACGAACACGACAACTGAACTCCCTACATTCCCTACGCGAAGACAGTCCAACGGGAAGCCAGGACTCGATCATCAAATCAAGCTCACTCGGCGACGGGATAAAAGTTCAGGTCGAGACGAATATTCAAGTTTCCACTGCGAGCGTGGACGGCGATACGATTACACCTACAGGGGAGGATAGCCATAGCCCTACAAGGCCGCATGCAAGGTGAGCGGTAGGGCGGCGCTGGCGGACCCTGAACCTGAGGTGGCGGGGACAAAAGATTGCTCCCTGGATGGTCGTTCCTGGTCACAAGTGTGGCGCAAGGTATGATCGTTCGCAGACATCCCTTGCTGAGCGAGGCTCGACACAAAGCTATTCCGAATGTCGAGTCGATGGGGTGCGTTTCTTTGTCGTATAACAAGCGCGGCGTTGAGTGGTGCTGAGGCGTTCGTGCCTTCCTTATGGGGATGTTTTTATGTTGTGTGTGATCACGGCTTGTGGGAGGACTGATTGTTTGGATACCCGGGATTGAAGTCGAGTTGTTGCCATCATCTTTTGCCTCGCGCTGCGTGTAAACATACGATCTCGAGATCATATTCTCAATCTGGAGGCCCGTGATGTGGCACTGGGCGCTGTCTCTGTCTAGGTTGGATGGGAGCAATGGAAATACTGTAGCGTATGGAGAATGTTCCAAGCGAGATTGATCTACATATTGTACCATTTCTGCGGCATCTTTGCGCGCCGTGACTGATTCAACTTCGAACCATCTCAAGAGCATCAGACGTATGAGTGGCTCTCATTGAGAAATTCAAAGACTGCCATGGCCTCTGCGTTGGACTGCGCAGTGTCTGTACGGCTCTGCTTGAGATCCTCAGAGGGTGTCATAGCCTCTGCGCCGGACCGTACGGGCTGCTCCTGGTCTCTGCTGGATCGGGTCGATTTGCTCGCCTGTTGTCTGAGCACATTCTTTCTTCTCACCTTGTCTCTTGAAGCTACTGCAGGAGACTCATCTCGGGCAAGCGCGCTTTTGAGCTCATGTTCAAGATCACGCCTTCGCGAATATTGTTCGATAATGTTCTTGCTCAATTCCACAATTAATCTCTCCAAGACGCTTTATCGTGCGCTCCAATTTGTGCATTTTGGTAAACCAGAGCCAGTTCGTTCGCATCAACTTCAATTGTGCGGATTCGGCCTTGAGCACGAGCTCGCGTTCCTCCAGATTTGCGCTCCTGAGAGCATCATCCTCGCATTGGTCCCAAGCCTCTTGCCTTGCAAGCTGCGATTCAGGTTGTGATGCCAGCTTTCTTCTTTGCAATTGTATCTCAACAGCTGCGGACTTGAGGTCGCTTTAATGCCACGCTTTTACCGACGAGAAGAATGTTTTCATAAGTCGTTTCAACTTGGCCTCTCGATGCTTAAGGTTAGACTCGTGTTTACTTAACGACAGACCGCTTTCGATCAGTTGCAGCGGAGATCGAGCCCGAGAGACGAATCGAGAGTCGGGTCGATACTGATAGATGGATGACACGAAGTCCCTGAAACCGATGTGAGTATATTCACGCTGCCACTCTGCTTGGGCGTCCCGCTCTACGTCGGTTTTCTCGCCAGGCGCTTGCTCCTGGGCGCAACCAGCTGGCTTGGAAAGCCTGAGACTGAGTGCATTGCCAAGGCGGATGCCAGGCTGCAACACCCCATCGACTAAAGTACCTCTAAAGTTGCTTGCTTACTCGACCCACCTGTCTAGCGTCAGGAAGCCATTGCTCTTTGCAGCCGGGGTTGTTGGTTTTCCTGCCCAATCTCAAACTCCGTGGAAACATGTCTTGACCGCACCTTGTCCAACTCTAGCTTTATCGCCGACCACCGCCCTTCCGCCAGCAAGCGCTCTTGGTCACGGGCATAGCGAGTGTAGATATGTAGGTTTGGAGGACCGGCAATAGGTTGATCTTTTTCTCTAAGCCTCCTACCCGTATGTTAGTTAGTGACAACGTCTTCAAACGGAGACCACTCAGTCCAATAGAACCATTTTCATGTTGCTGCGGTCTTCTCTATGCACCATTTCTCTCCCATCCGTTGGGTTGCGCATGAAGCCGGCTGCTACCTTCATGATATCCTGCAGCTCCAGGTCGGTATGCTCAATATGCGCGAAGAACACGGAGCCATCCTCGAAATAAGCCCAGCCTGGATTTCCACTGTTAGATTTGGACAACCGGTGTAAAGCGCACCGGCGCGAGTACAACTTGCTCAGGTTGACGAAGTTCCTGACAGGGTTATTCCAGCGACTACAATCCATGATCGCAGCGGGTTGTAGCTGAGCTACAGGCGTGGTAAGGCTAGCTGACTCCGTATAGCGAGTTTACGCTCAGGCTATGGGCGGATCGCGACGACATTGCAGCGTTCGTGTGCGTGGGCGACCCGCGGGGTGTACTACTTGAGCGAGGGTGTCAGGGCGATTGCACGGCGTGAGAGCAGAGGGTCAGTACGGCGGTCGGCACGTCTGCATTGAAACGATCGCGAGTGGTTGTGGTCAGGCTGCGCGTGTGCAGAGGTATCCCTCTGTCTGCGGTTGTGGTGGTGGAGAAAAGATTCGCGACGCAGTTGCCCAAAATCGCGGGTGACGTGTGAGCCGCGGTTCCACACAGTTGGGACAAGGACGATCTACACTTGCAGTACTCTTAAATCCACTTCGTTCCCTCTGCATCAACCTTGTTCTACACGTCTTCCAGCAATTGGCACGCGACATTCTCTTGGAAAAGCTTTTCTGGAGAACCACTTGCTGAGGTGCATTATGTACACGAATCAGGGTCACTCGGCGCATATGCATCGACGCGTCGTGCACAGCATAACATAAGCCGCGCTATTACCCACATCTGGATTTGGACGCGAGAACTCGTAACGATCGAGGCAAGAGCATGGGATATGTGGAGCTTCTACAGGGCGCCTTGTCAATATCTATCGAATCCAGTAGCTGCTGACTACAATCCTGATTCGCCATCGCCCAACACGACAAGGCTGGCCGCTCACCGGTAGCCGCACCCTTCGTTCCCAGCCTCACTGCATCAAGTGAACACCAGCCTGCATTGGCGACAGGTTTGGGTCCGGTGAACAATTGGGGGCTGGCCTCATTGGATCCAACGCAACGCCCGTTGAGTTGCTTATGCAACTGTATCCAGCTGCGCAAGATCTCCCAACCGAGCAGAGCAGCAGAGTGGTGCAAGGCTGGAGGACCTCAACCACAGTGGCCTCGCCAGACAGTCAGTGGAGTGACTCGAGGGTGCAGCTGCAACATGGCGCTCTAACATTAGGCACCCTTTCCTCCCAAGGCACCAGGCTTATTTTGGTACACCGCGCTGCGTCTCTTCCTCCGTACGCCGCGTTCCAGTGCCGAAGCAGTGCTTTTGTGGGCTCGCAATTCTCCGTTAGGACTCATGCCTTGTATGGGTGGATCTCCACAAGAGCGAGCTCAAGCAGCGTCCACTTTGTCTACAATGCTGTCGATTGCCATTGAGCGGGTAGAGGGTGTCGTTGGTGTTGGCGGCGCTTTCGAGTCACTTGTCGGACCGGCGGAGTGCTGCTGGGCCTGTGGTTGTGGCAGCGTTGGCGGTTGTGTTAACGAGTCGTTCCTCACATCGTCCATGGGCACGCCGTCGTCATCCACAAACTCGTCTACCTCTCGCAACCAATTCGTCTTCAGAACTTCCATTGGAGGATCCAGATCTGTGGCCTTCCCGCCTTTGCGCGCTTCTGCAGCCGTCATCTTCCTCTCGCCTCGCTTGTGCGGATGAAAGTGCATCCTGCGGAGGTGAGAAGCAGCATTGTAGCATTCGTTATACCTCTTGCCGGTCTGACAGGCCTTGCAGTTAGCGAGGAAAGACTTGTCCGGCGATGTGTCGATGGTCACCCAGACCTTACGGGTCTTCTTGTGGACGCGGTTGGTATGACGTCGCAGCTCATGCTCGCTCCGGAAGCCGTCGGGATAGTCAGTGCAGATGGGACACTTCAAGCGCATCACTCTCCGTGTGGGAGTCTTTGATGAGCTATGGAAGGTGGGAGAGGTTGTCGGCGTGTCATTCTTCACAGGAGCTGAGACGAGCGTCTCTCTCGACGGAGGCTGCGGCTCAACCGGATCACTAGTCTGGGTGGCCGTCGAGATGGTCTTGGAAGGGGCTGTTTCTTCCTTCATCTTTGCTCTTGTTCTCGTTGGAGGCATGTACTTTGGTGTCCTTTGATGGCGCGCTCAGGGTCCTGGAAAGCTTTGGTTGATAGTCAAGTTCGCAACGTGGGTGACGGCTATGGTGGTCCTTGGGTCGATTTTCCGACTGGGGTGGGGCCGGACCTTCAAACGGCGACTAGGGCTGATGGGGACAGAGATGGTGGGATGGCGAGATGGCAGGAACTTCAGAAGGGTTTCGAGTCGATGATCTGAGCGGGGGCTGGGCAGCCAAAGTACACTTATGCAGCTGCCTGATGATAGACGGATTTTCGCTGGGAAGTGGAGTGCGACAAGGCTGTGTTTTTCAGCCGGCGTCAGCCTCGCACTTGCCATATGAGTGGGCGGTTCTCCTGCAGCCACCACCTGAACAGGCCAGCTGAACGCCTATTGGGCCCCTCAGCTCCAGCCTGGCGATGCTCATCGACCCTACTGCGAATCAAGCAAGAAGACGCGTACAGCTGGGGGAGGGCTGCGTCGCCGGTTTGGCCAGCTAATCAAAAAGAAACGAGCGCGCCCGTCAGAACCTTATGGCGGATCACGCCGCCTCGACAGCATTGCTCACTTGTTTTGTCCAAGAACGCAAGGCTTGATGGCTGGCTGGCTGGCTGGCTGGCTGGGGATAGCGAGCTGTCGTGATGACCGCCTGGTCATGCTATCACTCATTCGAGGTTGCAGGTCGCTAAAGTGGCAGCCAGGGGTCCGGGGACGACCTTGCATTCCGTCCAGCGCCCACATCGTCATCAACTCGAGCGCAATGCGCATGCACTCAGATCACAGTGCTCAAGGCCAGCATCAGCAGCCAGCAGCCAGCAGCACTTCGCTAAAATGCCGTTCCCTCACAAACTCTTCCCTGTCCAGCCTCGCGGCCAGATTACCGGATCATCCGTCTCGTTGCAAGCGCAGCCGAGCTGGTCACGAATCAGCGACCGGAAGGCTTGTTTATTTCACGAAGAGTCGCCGACCACAAGCCAATTGGTGCAGTCGGTGCCGTGCAGATAAGTTCGTGCCGATGGATCGCGTCTGGATCTTTCTCTCCTCGAATTTCTCGATCGTTGACAGCCTTGCCGGTAGCCGCACGTGTCGCTACCACACAGTGATTGTACGAAGATGCCGCACCTTCACACATGGTGGGGCGCGATACGATTACACGAGAAATGTTGAGCTGCTAACAGACACATATCCACCCTTCGACATCAGGTCTTGGCTACAAATTCCGAAATACGGTACATGGGCACTGGGCGTAAGATCGGTCCCCCCAGGATCCCGAGGCTGAGGACCAGCAGCTGCCACAAAACCTTGTTCAGCATCGTTCTGAGATGATCTTCTTAGATCCCTCGAGACCTTTGGAACACACGCGATATCAAGAGGTCTTGACCGGATGTGGGTTCGCCTCGAGTCGTCCGTTGGACGCCAACAGATTCAACCAATGTGCGCAGCATGCCATATGACGCCTCATAATGTGGCCCCATGAACTCGAGTGCGACCACTGGACACAAGCCCTCCATCAGATCGCAAAGGCAGTCTTGACGTAGAAGGCATGCGGCAGCATGCGCGAACACGCTTGCTGATTCGTAAGCCTTTAGCTCGGGAAGGGAAGACTCAGCGTTTTAAATTTCCTTACTGTGCATGCCAACTTACTCGCTACCAAATACCAAGATGGGGCAGACTACACCAGTCTCCCCGTCTCTGAGGGTCACAGACACAGCCTTGAGACGGCTTGTGTGTTGGCGGTGCTGTCGACAGTGCTGTCGCGAGGCGAGCGAGTTCCATCAACAGTGGAAAGCGTCAATCATCAGGCGCACATTTAGTCATTCGAAGTCGAGACAGGAACGCCTGAGACTGCAATACGGGAGTGCAAGTGCACACAGTGCCACTCGCCGACACGATATGTTACACTGAGGTTCCGGTCAACTGCACTACATGTAGAGCGCGGTGCAACAATACTCCACACTGTAGGCGCACGTTCGAACACGAATCAACCAAAGCTGCTAATATCGTCCATCAACCGCGGACCGCCCAAGGTTGATCACTCGTTGTGAGGCCGTCACGCTGTGCATGTATCGATACTTCGGACTCTCCGCAGCCGAACCGAACTGAAGCTCAATCCGGACCGGAGAGCATGTCGCAGTACACGAAATCCAACTACACATCTCGCATCGCTCTGATGATCTGTCGTCAGAGTTATTGAGGGCGGCAGTCTCAAGAGGGCGAACATCATGTGCTCAACATTGTCATGCTCACAGCCAAGAGGTCCCAAAAAAGCAATTGCGTCTTCCCGTCTTCCGTTCCGAATCAAAGACCCTCGAAGCAGGCCCTTTGTCAGATCCCCGAGGTCAATGTGACAAACGCAAGTCAGCTTGGAAGATTCGTACACTTCCTTTACATCATCTCAGAGTGCTAAAACTGCAACTACCGCTTTGACCGCTCTTATCGTCTCAATGGACAGGTCTGACTGACGTACGCAGTGGCGTCAATCGCAGGGAGCTGCTGGTCTGCTACCAGAAATACGTCGAGGTAAGGTGGAGCTGCTCGAGCTCATTCGGCAGCTACCGACTGTGGAGAAGTGGAGTGCCTTTTCCCTGCCGGTAGGATTCGTAGCTGAAACGTCAGCTTACTGCGGGCAGACAGTCGACTCGTACAGTACACTGTCGATGGACATGCTCGTTCGATGCTTTGCTTCCGGTCTGTTTGAAAGCCCCCAAGCCAGACAACTTGTGGCTCGCAAGCTCTGATGTCCATTTTCTCGCGACCGTAAGATGCATCTTCAACGACAACCACACCATCGACACACTCTATGAATCAATACTCCATTTCCCATAGCTGACCGCGGATAGCATGCCGTCAAGCAACACACCTTCGTAAAAGCCTAGAAAAAAAGGCTGTTTCAGAAGCACGGGTGGTCAGCTCTACCCTGCCTGTCAGCCTCGCGCCGCCCACCCGTTTTAGGCAATATTGTCAGCCAGCCATGCCTGAGCTGACCGGAGGGCGCGCCCGCACCGATGCCACGCAGGCGCCTCAGACTTGTTTGTCAAAGTGCAGGGCTGGTGTGACCTACCACTTTAGATGCGTGGGTTGCTGAGTAAGGAAAGCTGCTGCTATCGCGGCAGGGCTGGTGAAGCTTCACAGTATAGCCTGCGTTATGACTTCCAGTGCATATCGAACTTTGCAAATGCGATTCCGATACCTGGCGCCTGCGCAAACTTGAATCGTTTTCTAGACCGATAGCACCATCGCCAGTAGTATGCAGCAGACTTTCGAGGCTTTCGGAGACTTGAACGCCTCGAAAGCCACATGGAAAGCGTTGAGTTGCCGTTATCTTTGCGAAAGCACGGCACCCTCTAGTGCGCGATGTTACCAATGGTCCGATTGATAGAGGGGCGCGTGGCCAACGCAGTTTGCACTTGTTCAGCAGCTTGAGCTCAAGTCCTGATTCTAGTCTTTGCGCTGCAGACGACCACCGGGACTGCCGTTCTTCGTATATGCCTCACATTAAAGCGCAAGGCGCAGCTCAGAATGCATTCACTGTCGATGGTATCAAGTTGCTTGCCCACTTGCGAAGTCAGCTCTCTGCTCCGTTGAACTTCTATTGATCTCAGGCTCGCCAGTGCACCTGGAATCTCATCGTCTGATCATACCTCCTCACAGTGACTTGAACCTCTTCCGACCCCGCTCACTTTATCCAAGGTAAGCCTCGCTGATGAAGCTCGTCCAGCCCCGCACGCTGAGGATACAGCTTCCGGTGGCGATTTCGTATCCATTCAAAATCCACGGAAAAGCTTTCGCGCAGCGCCATGGGAATTCCGAGTCAATACGAGCCAGCTCATGATCGAGATCGTTGAGAGGACGACGATTTACCCACCGCAAGACAGCCTGGCAGATCTTTCGGTCTCACTTCCAGCTGAGGAAGTTGAGGCCCTGCGCTACAATCATGCCCCCCACTCAACATCCGACTTTCCTCATAGAGCTGGTAAACTTGCAAGACCGCCACTGGACCCATGAAATGTTCTTGAGATCCACCCAGTAAGACATTGACGACCCTGCGACCTTCGAATCAGCACCAAAACCAAGGGAAGTAATCTTGCATACTCACGTGTCTCTCATCACGTTCATACTCGCAGAAGATCGTTACGACGAAGGCCAACATGCTATCATACACCTTCGTGATTACCTCCTGCATACCATGAAAACACTTATAATAGCTTCCGCAATCGCCAAAATCACCACCGCCCCACTGCTCCGTCCACCTTTGGTCACTGAATCAATTGATGCAAAGCACACCGCCTGGTCTTCTGGCGTAATTCAGGCGGTGTGCTTTGCATCAATTGATTCAGTGACCAAAGACAGCAGGACTGACACCAGCAAAAACTCGGGCGGCAACCACTTCGAGCCCGGCGGAGCGCTCTGAGTGCTACTGCCTGCCGAATGCCTCACGCAGCCAGAGCGACACCACCAGCGCATAACATGGTGGAGATGTCCCAACGTCTTCCGCATGCCCTGACAAGATGTCGTCCAGCTCCGAAGTCCCTAAGAGCGCCATCGTCATGGCTGCGTCCACTACTCTTCAAGCTTTTCGAACCGCCCTGGGCATTCCTTCCTACCGACTTTCCAATGTAGCCAAAGCGATGACCACCGCGAGCGAAGACTGAATGCGCATCGACTCGGACAGGCTGCTTCCCGCCCTGGCGAGATGTCCTGCCCGCTCAACAGGGGCGAAGAGGAATTCATCAAGGACGCTGACCGGATGTATGTTCGATCGCCGACAAGGACTGGTGTCAGAGACAGGAGTTGGTTCGGTGAGCGTGTAGAGCCAGAGTGGTACTACGACTTGAAGGAGCGAGGATCAAGGTTTTGGCGAACAGATTGGGTTGCGGAGGAGGTGGGACTTGGAGCTGGCGGGGGACAATGCTGAGGTTGACGGGCTTCCTGAGAGAATTGTTGAGCTCTCGGCTGCGGTCAATACTTGCATGATTGCTGAGATGGAGAATGAGGCGTAGTGGCTCGGTCGTCTCAGTGTAGGTCGCTCTTGGAAATATTGGTTGCTATCTGGTGGAGATTGCAGCTGAGAATTGTGAGAAGGCTACAATCGTGTCTTCTAAGAAAGGACAAGCTAGTGCTGGACGAAGATACCTGTGCAATATTGCTGGCTCATGCACGGATCTTTCGTCAACATCGAGGTCATGGATACTAAAGGTCTTGTTTGCCTCCTATCGAACCTGGAGTGCGTCCAGGCCGCCCCTCGATCGCTACTACCGTACAGGCCGAGAACACAGATATCGAGATGTTCAGTCCATGTTCTGTAACCAACATAATCGTAGACCAGTACCTGACCGTGGATGTTTGCAATCCTCCAGCAGGGTCGAGGTGACGCTGTGGCAGCCTCGGGTTATGCATCAAGCTAAGCTGTAACGCTCGCGCGGCGGGAAGTATCTAGGGTACATGAACGGCAGACCCATTCAGCCGGTACCTTTTACACAAGGCTGGGTCGAGGCTGGTGAGACGTAGGCTGTGGCAGTGTTGTTGTCGCTAAGAAAGCGGTTGATGGGTGGAGCGCTTCATGCGGGCAGTGACGTGTGAGCGGCGTCCGGGGTGCAGCCGATGCGTGACAATGCACCGGCGAACGGTTGATCTTAGCACTTTCTAGCTTTTGACCGCGCAGCACGTCCTCGCCGTGCTCTGGCACCTCTGCGGCCGGATCCAGGGTCCTTGACAGCTCCTCCAGCTCCTCCAGCTCCTCCAGCTCCTCCAACTTGGCGCTCGCCGCACCGCATCGCGCAGCACGCGCCCGCCATGCGAGCCTCTCTGCGCATACGGTACCCGTAGAGTCACACGGCCGACCCGCGATACCATGTCGGCACCCTCGAGCGACGGCCGCCCCTCGTTCTCGTCGGAGCCCTCGGTCACCTCGTCGCACACGTTCCACTCCAAGACTTCGGGCCCCTACGTCGACAACGGGGAGGGTGGCTCGTCGCATGCGCCCAGTCCGGCGGCGAGGCACAGGGGGGGGACAGCCAACGGCGACTACAGGGCACCCTCGCAGGGCTCAGGGAGCAGTCCGCTGGCGCCAGAAGCGATAGACGAGCAGGACTTTGCCCTCCGCAGGCACCGGACGGGCAGGACTGGCGGCGGCTTCTTGCTGGACTCGGCCTTTCCCAGCGGACCGCGCAACCGACACAGCAGACACACTGCCGATGGCAAGGGGAAGAGCAGAGCACGGCGCCATGAAGACGACGAACAGCCAGAGCGACGCAGCAAGAGGAGAGCCTCGCCGGGTAGCTCGCCGCTGGCACAGCGGACCGAGGCCGAGCAGGAGAACGTCCGACTGCGCGTGCCCAAGACGAGGAGCAGCATGCTGGACGTCCCGCCCGCCGACCACGCCAGCATGCCTCCGCGCCCGACCGTCGATCCGAACCAGCTGGTGCACATGGCCCTGAATCTCAGCGAGAGCCGACGGCGGAACATCAGCGCTTCGACCCTGCTGGGCTCGCCGAGAGCTTCGTCTGGGGCACAGCGGGAGGGCAGCTTCTCGCACGCTGGCGGGAGCAGTAGTCTGCGGCAGTACCTGAACGAGCAACGCAGAGTGTCGCGCAACATCTCGCCCATGGGCAAGAGCTCGCCGTCCCGACACATGTCTACCAGCATGCAGCGCAGCGGGTCCATGGCCTTCCCCACAGGCCAAACGATCAATCCCTCGCCTGCCACCATCATGCGACGGGACAAGGCACGCGCATACATCGAGCTCCGCGCCGAGTACATGCGCCTGCTAGACTTCCTGCCTCCGCTGAAGGACGATGCTAATGCCCCGGGCAATTACAACTACACCGGCTACGCTGTCCCGGGTAGCCCACACGCCTACCTCACCCGTACGCCGTCGTATGCGAACAAGAAGCACGAGCTCGGTCGACCGTACAATCCCATACAAGCCCTGCGCAACCGGAGGAGCAGAGCGCGAGAACGGCTGGCCCTGCCTCACGAACCTACCGCCTTCTCAGACATCGAGCACATCCACGAGTGGATCAACGAGATTGAGGAGCAATCAAAGAAGCCCGGGTTTCGTCTGGAGGACCGTGTTGCGTTACCACAGCTACACCATGACCACGAGATGCAGGGCACACAAACAAAGCCTTCCAAAGCGCAGCAGGGCTGGAGCTTTGCACCGGAGGAGCTGCTGGCCGATGCGTACTGGCTCGAACATGGCACCAACAAAGCCGTAATCGAGGACCGCCACGGCCGCAAGATCTTCCCTCCAAGAGAACCACCCAAGCAGCCGAAGAACGACTTCCTCGCTCCACGGCCCAGCAAAGAGTCTAGTAGAAGGCGAAGCTGGGTCGACGGCATCTCTGGCACTGATCCTGGCACTGGCGACGAGAGCGAACAGGGCAGTGAGCGCGCTCGTAAGAAACGCCTCCTGCCGAAGATCCGCGCCAACTCGCGACTGCGAACAGGCAGGGGAAGCCCTCGGAAGCACTCGGTCAGCTCTAGCGATTCGTCCGACACCGACCGGGACGTGCGCAAGGTACGGAAGTCTGTCGACTTCGAGCGCAACACCGGGCCCCTGCAATTGCAGATGAAAAGGCAGTTGGAGCTGCAGACTCAGGGACTTAACAGCAAGACAGCAGCCGTCGACACACCAGACACGCCTGACAAGTGGGGACGAGTCCCTGATGTTCCCGATGGCAAGGTTTCGCGCAACTCTCTGGAGGTACCGCGCTTTGCCAATGGCTCTACAACCAAAATCGACGAGAACGCTACTCTCAAGATGCCTCCGCGCAGTCGCACGAACCCATTGACTCCCATCAAGTCAGCTGAACCTCGATCATCCTTTGAAGACGACAGCACTGCGCCGAGCTCGCCGTTGCACATACGACACTTCCCGCATATTGGCAGCGATTTGTCTCCACCACCTAGTAGAGATGGCTCTGATCGTGGCAAATCGAGAAGAAGCAAGCTCAATCCCTTCCACGCTTTTCATGACCGCGACAATCATGAGCAGAACCATGAGGCAGACCCTATGAGCCTGGACAAGAAGCAGAGTTCGCGACAAACGAGTGCGGAGCTTGAGGAGCCCAGTGGATTTGGGAACGCCATCTTTGCTGCGCCCGGCGCTGTAAAGAATTTGCTAGGTCATCGCAAAAACGAGAGTGTCAGTAGTCTCGACAGTCCAGACAAGTTGCGGCGCAAGGGGACTTCAGAACTGAACAAGGAGCCTGCATCCGCAGTCACGAGGTTCTTCAAGGGTGTCAAGCATGAGGGCACGAAAGTGGGCGACATCATCTTCAGACGTGATCGTGCAGACGACGAAGATGCGAGCACTGCTTCTGACGTCGATTTCGACGACGACGACAGGCCTCGACCAGGGCTTTCACGGACGGTCACATCCACGACGACAGGTAGTGTCGCGTCGGAGAAGGACGGCCGTTCTAACCTCAGACTCCCGTCCTTCCGCCCCGTCAACGAAGTCATCAGCGACAACGATGAAGGCTCAGACCTCGAGCACCACATCTCACGCCAATCTCGCGAACGCCGCAATGACCGCTCTGCTCGAATCGACCGCCTGCTGCCTCCTCGCATGGACCTCGAGCGTGTCTCTAGTTCTTCCACGACAGCTACACTCAACCCTACTCGCAGTCATGAGCAAGATCACATGAAGCATCAGCTCGCTCGACCCGGCGGCGTGCTTGGATACCCTGACACACTCCCACCGACCGCTCTCAAAGGCGCACAGACACGAAAACGCAGTGCGTCGCGACCAACACTCGATGGTAAGCGGCATTGGAGCATTGCCGATGACGACGAGCATGCGCTCCAGCGCAAGAAGCGTCATGAAGTCTCACAAGCAGACATTGCGCGTGTGCGGGCCCTGTTTCTCTGCTCCGGCGTCAAAGCCAAGGAGATCTCTCGCCGCGCCCATGCGCCTCGCGACCCGGCTCCCGGGTTCCTCAAACTCGCTGCCGAAACCGCGGAAAGGCAGCTCTTCCCCGTTCCGCGCAAAGAAGAACACGTTCTCGCTGCCCGCATCATCGTCACCGACCTGGAACGCAGCACAACCGCCTTGCACCGCGCGTGCGAAGACTTCCGCTCCGGCACCATCAAGGATCTGAATAAGAGAATCAACGTGTTACGGGACAGCATCGAGAGCGATCTCATGCCCCGCATCTTCGAGGCAGGCGACAAGGCGGTGCAGATCACTAGCGAAGTATCAGGGCAAGGGCCGTTGCACGTCAAGCAGATCAACGACGAGATCGATCGCATGCTGAGGCAGAGAAGGCGACACACAAGATGGGCTATGAGCTGGGGATGGAGCGCTGTCGAGTGGAGCATCGTCGTGGCGCTGCGCATGGCATCCATCGTGTTTGCCATCTACGGCCTTGGGAAGAGTATTGTTGTCATGATTTGGAGTGTGGTCAAGTGGCTGCTTTGGCTGTAGGATGGCCATGTGAGCGCGGTTTGTTTTGTCAAGTCTACAGCATTGTTTGGAGTGCGTTCATAGCACGGCGTTCTGGATGTTCTGGATGGGATGCTGCATTGGATTGGATTGCATTGCATTGGATACCCCGCGAAGGGCTTGTTGTTGATGGAGATCAGGTATATATTGTAATACATAATGCACTTTCCAGTTCCGTGGCTTGCCTTCCTGTACACTCCGCGCGACTGCTGCGAGTTTGGACATCACCTTCTATTTCGGACTTAAGCCAATCAATGCCCGAGGTCTACGAGATCAGGCTTACATCTCGGGTCTTCGGACTTTCATGGCAGGTACAAAGCAGAGCAGGTTTCACCTGACAGCTTATTGCTCGCCCCGTAAGCCTGAGGCTTTAGCACGAATAGCGACTCCTTCTCAACGACACCACGCGTGCGCATCTGCCGCACTGACATGTTAAGAGTACTTCGACCCACGACAATCCGACTGAACACTGCGCGTCGAACGCTTGTCACAATGCCCACCCCCCATCCCGTCATTCTGTGCGGCAAGACGGAAGCCATTGGCGCAGTCGTGATTGAAAACCTGCAGCCTGAATTCGAAAGTACATCTCCCCACCATTCATCGCCGTTCACCCATCTTACTTCCTCCAGCAATCGAGTTCATTCAAACCGTCTCCGGCGGCAGAACCCTCATCCCCGCCCTCCTGCGCGGCGAGAAGCCTTCCTCCTCACCCTCCACCCTCGGAACAAAAAACTACGCCAAACCCCCCATCGCCGTCATCCTCGGCGCCGCATTCGACGACCGAGGCATCGCCGAACTGAGAGAAGCGGCGAATGTGCAAGGCGCCAAGGATGTGCCCTGGTTGAGACCGGATACGAGTAAAGCTACGCCGCCGCCGGGACCGCTGTATGGAAAGGCGATGGTGGAGAGGATTAAGGAGAGGGTGAAGGAATTGGAGGGGAGGGGCGAGTTAGGTAGGGGTGGGGTTGTGTGGTTTTGAGGCGAGACCGGGGAGGCGACGAATGGATATAGAAGGGGAGTGGAAATATGTAACGGAGCCATTGCTTTGAAGGGTGTAGTGGGACAAGGTAGATGTAAATTGTGACATGATACTGATGCATCTGAAGATTCTCTCTGTGTCTTACCACTCGTCCATGGCCGTCGAAAAGACGGAGCCATCGTTCCCTTCATGGTATCATAGTCCTAATGCCTTAGCAGGTCGTGTGAGACATGGCACAGGCTGGGAGTCCTGTCTCGTGACGCATCTTGATATGGTGAGGGTATGTGTGGTTATTGGCGAGCGGATCGAGTCCAGTAGGCTCGCGGGCCGCAAAGCCATGACAGTTCGGGCTCGCACATGAAGCACCATCGAGTGTCCACACAACTCGACAGGTCGATAGCGGAAGAGCTGGTAGCAGAGAGACCTTCGAGGGATTGTAGACCGAGGAGTGGGAAGTCCTATTATAGAGGTGCCTTAATCGACGGCGCAGTCAGGTTCTTGTCGTTCTGTGGTCCCGGCAGCTTTCATGAGAAGATTGAAGGCGTGTCCTTCTCCGATATGGCAGTACTTGGTCTGGCCTTGATAGGCTTTTCTTCTCCCTTAAGCTTGATGGGTCGTCGAGACGTATATCTGGCAGAGTTAGCCCGGGCAGCTGACACTGTAGGTTACTGATACTTACTTGATCCACATGTACTCGCCTGCAGCGTAGAGTATAATGAACAGGGTAATCCAAGCAATTACTTGACCCACATAACGACTTTCGGGATCAACGTTGAGGTGACCGTGGGTCATGTGTCTAACCTCCCTCCCAAAGCCGCAGACGATCTTGTTCTGGCTGATATTCTCATCTCTTGACTCCGACAGCGCATCGCCCTTGCTCGTCGTATCCAGTATGTTGCTTGGAAGCGGAGCCGGGATGGCAAGCACCCTTGAGATTGTGCTCTTAGTTGCGAACTGGACCTTGATGTCGTACTGTGATGCCAGGATCTGTGCGGATCTCCAGCCGAAGCCCTTAGACTCGAAGAAGTTGCAGAGTGTGGGTTTTTCATTTGCACGGAACGTCAGGCAGCGACATTGAATATCCTCGAGATGGGGCTCCTTCTTCAAGTGGTCCATTGCTGGTGCTGCGAGAGCGGTGCTAGCAGCGATGGCCGCAACGAGGGCACTGAACTTGAGTAGCATGGTGGAGAATGGGTTCTTGATGCTCGTATCTCAAGAAGAAATTCGACGAGGATATTGCGATATTATGGCTGAATGATCACTCAGCTGGTGAAGTCAAATCGGGATGGTGGTGTCGATCTAGACCGTTCCTTAGCGCGGCGCGCCTCGTACCGAGCAGGTGTTCAAGCAACGTGTGAGTGAGCCAATTTCCTCCAACGGGTAAGAGGCGTATGCGTGCCAAGTTGGTAATTCTTGAAAAGTATGCGGGGGATGGGAGAGGTTTTGAGGTGTCAGACGGGGTAAAACCCAGGTCGTGTGCTTCACGAGGGCTGAAACCACGCTGCCCAGTGAGAGAAATAGGAACCCTGCAGCGATCGTTTACACACGCACAGCCACGGAGATGTCTGGTGTGAGATTGCTGTCACCCAATGTTTGCGGGCCGGAGGTCCTGGAAGACTCAATTCGAGGGTCCAGTAGCGGATGGGCCTACGAATGAACAGCCAGAGTGACGAAACGTGGGTCCCGATGTGGCTTGAGGCATGTGGCTCGTGTCTCCAAAGCACCAATGGCCGTTCTTCCAATTGCGATGTGCTGCTCTTTGCTGACGCGATTTATCGAACGATTTCAAGACGTGTACTGAAAGAAGCAAAGGTTCCTTCAGCATCCGTCGATAGTTGATGGGCCGTCTTTACGGCATGCTTGTAGCCGCCCTCACGGGAATGCGGCCGCGGGGACCGGAGACGTGGTTGTGGTCCTGGAGCGGAAGTCGGCAGACCGTCAGCAGTACGATTCGGACCGTTGAATGCATCTTGTCATTTTTGCTCGCGTGCTCTGCAATGCCGCAATGTGATTTCGAGCCTGGCAGAGCTCCAGCAGTGTGCAGAACAGAACGTGTATATGAGAACGACCCGGCTTGCGCAAGGAGCTTCTCTGGAATGAAATTGAGCGTTCGACTTTATTATCTTCAAGACTGACCCAGAATCATCTGTAGGACTCGGTGCTGTCTCGCAATATCGGCGCTACCCCAAGGCTGCCTTGCATGGCACCGGGGTTCGGACGACGGAACATGCAAGCTGCCCGAGCCATGCTGCCCTTGGCTCATGTCGTGGCGCAGCTGGCCTTCTCGAATGTGGTCATGGCGATATGGCAGGGGCCTGAACATCATTATCGTGTGGATCGAAAGGGGATGATAACCGCGGTGCAACGTTTGCACAAACTGGGTAAAGAAGGCTGATGTCATTACGGCAAGCGAGGTAAGAGCTGTGTTCGCACACAACAACGAAGAGCAACACCTACGAAAGCTCACCCTCGATCACGTTCTCAACGTCCTGGAACCCATCTCCAGACAAGCTAAGAAGGTGTTTAGAGCTGGCGAAGCTTTCGCCAAGCTCCAGAAGGTGAACGCTAGCAGCATCGCAATGCCTATGAGTGGCCGCAGCAAAAGCTTCATTTCCGAGACAAAAGCTTGTCGACGCAAGGTGGAGTCAGAGTCCGAGAGATCAGCGTCAGCGCGTCAGGGATCGGATGTTGCGGCACTGGCCTGCACGACGCTACTCCTCTACAGTCGTCTCTGGTAGGCTGGCGCTTGAGCGTTCCATGTTGAGTATGGTCGAAGCACAACTCACCACCGTGGCACAATGCGTAGGCAGCGCCGCCAGCGCAGGCTGAGCACCTGGGAAAGCTCAGCAGGCAGATCATTGATACTACTGTATGTCCTCAAGAGTCTTCAATCATGCAGGCTACATGGTGGCAATCGTTACGACCAGGGTTGGATCATACTTCAGAGATTGTTCGATTGCGGCTTCCGTAGTTTTCAGACGCGTAGGAGTACATAGCTGCACATCGAGGCTTCCATGGCGGATTCCCGCTGGCGTTCTTACGCGATTGTTCTACCGACAGCATCGGATTGTCGATATTTCTGGAAGATTGAGAGCATAGAGGGTCCAGTAGTCTCTGGAATAGTCGCCAAAGTGAAGGGCAAAACTGTGCTGTCGGGTCTCTGAGACATGAAGCAAGTCGGACGTTCTCTGACAGAGCTCGATTTCTCGGCGTGAGTATGAGACCAGTCTGACACAGCGCTGTGGACAGTTGCCATCGTCAGCACCATGATTCTCGATACTTACTGCGTAACATATATTCCCGGACTCTACATCGGACGTACTGAGAACGATACCACAACAAGCCCTCGACGATATGGACAACAGCAGAGAACAATGAAGTTTTGTTTGGCCTGGCGCTATACCACGAGGCAGGGCCGCTTGGAAGATCGATAATACTGCCCACCAAAGATGATGGTAACTGCATACCTGGCCTTTGCATCATTACTTAGGACCTTCATCAGAGACTACAGATCTCACAGACACGGCCGGATGACGGCCGGATGGGCCTATATTGCCGCAGCTGCCTAGTAGGTGCCGTTGCAAAAGTTAATCTTGAGGTCAGCAGAACTTGTCAAGGCCAAAACGCTCTTCTGTCAATATTGCCCAACAGCGTGAGTAAAACCCAAGTCGTCAGCACGACGACGACATCTCCGATCAAGGGGGGTCTACCCAGTAAATCGACAGTGCTCACGAGGAGTGTCTTCTGATATTGACACAGCGTCCAGATCTTCATCCCATTACGCGCAGACACAAGGACGGTTACTGGTGTCTTTACTTCCAGCACGATGACACTATAGCATGTACGCGTCGCTTCGATAAAGAGACGCCGTATGAGATGCATGCCGAGGAGATCTTCGGGTTTAGCGAAGCATGTAAGTCCCATCGTATGGTCACCTGTTGCTCTGATGCTAAACCCAGCAGCCAAAGTGGAGATCACGCGATTCGTACGCGGCTAGACACTCAGGTCTGTTCAGTGCACGCTGACATCGTTCATCAAGTCTAACGAATGCGAATCTGGAAGCAACATGCGCATCGAAACGCCAGAGACCATGTTGAATGCTCTCTACACCGAGTCTGATTATTTTTCGCACGAGGAGCACATCATTCGAAGGGACGATACGCTGAGAGACAAGCAGATTCCATCGTCATTACGATGAAGATGCCTCAGGGACAGTATACTCGAGAGGTTCGTCGGAGGTTCCCGCCAGATGTCGACACGGCCGAGCAGAGACACGGATTTGACAGTAGACGCAGTGGAGCTAGATGCTCCAGACGAAAGTCGTCCAACGCCTCCACACATCGATGCAGAGCTGCCAATTGCACATCAGCGATCCACAGCAGAAGAATCACAGCTGAATGAATCCGAGATGTTCCCCAGACGGGACCCGCCACGGCACGGACCCCAGCAAGCAAGACACAATAGTGCGCTATGGCAAGTCTTTCAACCCGGCTGACGACCATCGTCGAGAGAGCGGGAGGTCAAATAGTCAGATCCTAGATCCACTGATTCCAGCAGCACTATTTGCAGATAACGCCCCGTACTCAGCTCATCGTTCGGGCGTCGGAAGGAGGTAAGCTTGAATTGAAGAGCAAGTGAGAAGCGGTTGTTGGTTCTCAACATGCCAGTTCGTTTCTGTTGTACGAGTTCATCCGCGGTAGGGATCTGTACTGAATATAGTTGTCTCTTAAAGCAATTGCGAGGATGTTGAACCAGGTTGCACCATTGCACAAGCTCTTTCCGTTCCTGTGAAGCAGACGCTAGCACCTCGATCTCTAGTGCCGTGCACGAACAGAAGCACCGCGAAGCCACCGCCGATTCCCAGTGAAAAGCACGATGCATGCGTGCCAGGACCCTAGGTGGGTAGCAACATGTAGCAAGCTTGCCCGCATGCGCTCTAGTTCTTATATCTCTTCTCTCACTGGCTGCAGCTCACGGAAACGCTCCCTCAGAAAATCAACACCTGGACAACTCCTACTTATTTCGGCAGTTTGAGCAGTGGTGGAGATCGAACAGATCAGCTCACGTTTCTCGTTTGCGGTGTCTTATTCCAGTCTGTGTCACAGGGCTTCCAGGCGAGGAGGCGCAGCGAGCTCTGCCGGCTCGGGAGCGCAAAGTGGCTGAGGCCAGGTGTTGGACCACGGAAGGCGCAGAAGCCTCAATCTGCAGCTCCAAATGACGTTGGGTCTCGACGTCCGTGGTGTTTGAGTGTGGTGTCCGACTGCTATGTGCGAGATACAGTATGAGCACGAAGTCGCGATCTCAGCAAGCAGCCACAGCCGTTTTGGGCGCGCTAAATATCTGCTGACATCTGTTAGATCTCAGAAGTGACCTCCAAAGCATAGCAGGCCACGACCGCGAAGGTTCGATCGGCATCCGCAGCGCTGAACATGATCAGGGACGTCAGTCTGTATTTCGCTCTGCGTTGATGGAGGAAGTGGTGTGCTGCACGTGTTCTCAGCTGAAGAATGTGGCTTCCTGAGCTGTCCCTGCAAATTGACGTCAGCTCCAGCCTCATCCGCACCGTAACGCAACCGTATACGACCCTGACAGCTCCAGCCTCGGCACAAGACAAATATGGGCATTCGAGATACCCATCAGATAGCTTCCCCAATCCTCATGAGATGATCAGGAAAGACGTGCCGTAAAGAGATCCTGCAGTGCGTCCCGCGGAGATCGGCTCGGAACGAGGTTCAAGTGGGTCTCACAGAGTTCGCCGTCACTCATACAACGCAGACACAAGAAAAGCTTACCAACCTTGAAAGAGCCAAAGATCAGGTTTCTTGCAGCTCAATATTTGACTTGCAGAGGTCTAAGCTGCTTCCAGAGCAGTTCACAGGTCTGGAGCCATCTTCCATGGATCTCAATGGCTTTCAACTCCTGATCATTACCGCTCACAGACCACAGTGGATACGATATCGCTACGCAAAACCGCAGGCCTATTTGACTGGCGGAATACTTCTCCACAGTCATAGATTGTTTATGGAAATTACTGCTTCAAGACCTGTATCTTATTACCGACTTGCTAGTCGTCTCCGTCATAATCTCTGAGCAAGCCCGCAGGTCGCTTTTGACCGGCGAGTGACTCCCCACTTGAAGGATATTCTCATAGCCTAGCTGCAGAATCCTTTAAAAGTTACTTCTTCGAGATGGCGAGACCGTTAGCTCAATGCTGCGAACGGGGCCAGATCCCTTGCCGCACGTGTTGTTCTCAGCACGTCCCGTGGAGGACTTTGGCGAAGAACTTCTGCTAAGCAAGTCTCAGGTCTAATGGTAGCAGCGTTTGCCTGCAATATATGTTCCGGGGAGTAACTGCTTCAGGACAGAGCCTGAGCCACGTGTCCATCAAACGAATCGTGACGCCTTCTACAATTTGCACTTGATTGGAGGAGAAGATTTCGTCACAGCAAGGGGAAAATGCGTCGTTTTGACTGGCGGAAAACTTGTCCAACGCCATCGACACTTTATGAAAGTTGCTCCTCTGGGACAGAGGCGAATATCACGTCTCCGAGGTGTCTCCCATTTGCTAATAGTGTTCTGCGGAGCTTCGGTAAACTTCCCCAAAGTCATAGACATTCTTCGAATGTTACTACTTTGAGTAATTTTTCGGTTGTGTGGCAGCTTGCGGTGTCTGAATTGGGGGGAGAGTGATCTCCTGGATGGTGGAGCGTGCGGGGGATCGAGCTTGCGTCACTGGCAGAAGACGATTCTCGTACGACGCGCAGTAATCGTGACGGTGAGTATAATGTTACATGTGGAGACCTAATGTGTATCCGGAACAAAGTGACGAGAAGCGTGAGACTGCATGCGACCAAGTGGATCATATTGCCTCGACCTGACCCGCGGGCTCCATTGCAAAAGTAACATCAGAAGAATCGACAAACGCCAAGACTATTGTAGAGATTTCAGTGATTCAGAAGATATGTATGGGTATCTTGTGTACGAAGAGAACGATATGAGATACTATGGATGGAAATGTGGGGTATCATAAGAGACACTGCTGCTCACAGCATGTCGTACGAAAAGAACGAGAGTTACGCGCCCAGACCATGACTACCCGCGACTGGATTATCTGCGCGACCGCCTGTGCCGCGTACTTGAGTCCCCTTGACCACCAGAAGCTTGAGAGCTACTGACACAGTCCCAGTTGAAAGGCACCTGCGACGTGGGGATCGACAAGTCGCCGTACCTTCGGAGCCTCTCCCTCCTTGGAGGTGGTGATGGCTGTGCGAAAGCATCGCGACGCACAGTCTCAAGAGCCTGGTTAGTAGCAGCAAGCACAGCAAAACGGCGATCAGGTACCCGCCTGGCAGCCGTGTTTGGTGTGCGTGAGCGCGCGCTCCGCACGGTGGGGGCTTGCTGCTCGTGCTGACGGGAGCGATGATGGCGCGAACGAGAGGGTGAGGACGTCGAGGTGGCGTCATGCTGTTGCGACGATCTATGCTGCCGACTGGATCGATGGCTACGGGGTGAAGCGTCTAAGGTCTGATAAATGCGCCTCGATGGCGTCTTGGGCGGGGAAGGCGCAAAGAACGACCATCCCCGTGAAGGTTCAGCACGAAGGCTCTTCTTGGATTTGGAGTTCTTTGGAGGATCGCGCTTGGCTCCTCGCCCTCGAAGGGTACCTTGCGATGTGTGCTTTGGGTGTCGCTGTCTCTGATGGGTGCTGCGATACGGTCGAGGATTGAGTAAGGTTTCTTGAGAAGAATGTGTGCTCCTGGTTTGATATGCGCTTCCAGGATATACGGAACGTTGCCACATAGTCGGCACTTGAACGTTCAAAGCTGGCCTGTATTGGTCGTAACCTTGATGCGGGTCCGCATAATGGTATTGCGATCGGGATTCGACCGAATGCCTAGTGCGTCGTGGTGAGCGCAGGACCTCAGCATCTGTAGACTGCCTCCTCTTGGACGAGTCTTTCGACCTGCGCTTCTCTTGGACCTCCGCAACAACGGGTCTACCCTTGCCATGAAGCGCGCCATCCGCCGGCGCATCACGCCTCCTCTTTTCGTTCGACGATGACGACGACTTGGTCTTCGGTTTATTCGAGAAACCGAAGTTGAAACACCAACACATCGGTCTCGAGTAGTGTCGCGCCCAGCTTCCGGACTGCGAGCACTCTTGAAGTTGTCGACAGCTGTCGCATGCAAGGCTTTCCGAATTCGTAGATACCGGGATGATGCAGATGAGGGACGCAAGGTGCTACTTATGGGCGCGCAAGACAAGCCAATGATGATTGCGACAGGGACCTGAGCGTCTCAAAGCAAGGGATGTTCAGAGAACAAGGCGCAAGAAAGAAGAGAAGGCTTGGGCAAGATGATCTCATGTGAAGACAAAGACCTGGCAAGGTCGCACACCGCACCATTGTCGCGGCGTCGAAGCCGAATTCCAATAATGCGCTTGAGCGCATGGCCAGAAGCTAATCAAGAAGGATTCAATCCGATGTACCTGGTATCGAGACAATGCGCTCCAATCAGATTCGAGTCTGTGTGATGGTGTGCGAGGAAAAGACTGATTCGTAAGTTCGCGGAGGGGTGGCTTACTGGGCCACATGACACCTTCGGACCGGGCAGCTGATCGACTCATCTTTCACACGGCAGCGGTCTGCTGTTGTGAATGTATATGTATTACGCTCAAAAGGTGCGATGGGGCGGCGAGCGGCCCTTATATGGGCGCAGTGGTTCCTTTTGAGACGGTTTATGCCTCTCATGTGCTGGTTCTGCGTGTACCTGCGTTTGCTACGTGGCACCTGTGCAGCGCAGGCAGCGCGGGACGGCTCGCAAGTCGATCCTGGGCACGGCCCTCGACGGAGGTGTTCTCGTGTGATGGCGCATGGCTAGCTGCAGGTGAGAGGATGTGACTGATGACCCGCTGACGTCGAGGTTGCTTATCGTTATCACTCAATGACGCCATTGGCTCGGGAGCTTTTGGCCCCATCCGCGCAAACGAGCAGTAAAGTCTCGTTGCAGCGTGGGCGCATTGTCTCAGCATGACTCTCATGGGCAAAGACATAAGCCAGAAACCTGCTTGACCAGCAGCTGTTAATGCTTGTTTGACCTCTATCCAGCACGGGCGGGAGTCCGTCAGCGTCGAGCCCGCGCCGCCTTCCATCCCGCAACGAGTTGGACCTGAATTAGGTCAATTGACAGTCCACCAATGGCCGTGAGAGGGCCCTTATTCATCTTGACCGTCGCAGAGCACCTGCATCGGGATGTCAAGTCGCGAAGCTATGCGAGTAATGGAAGTAGAACTAATCACTGAAGCTCACTGAAGCAGTCAAACAACATCGGCGGCGCCGGAGCGACGACTGTTGTGACAATGTACCTGTTCGACAGCTGAGCTACCACCGTGGTATTCCTTGGGCACCTGTTCCTTAAGCTCGGGAATCGAGCGAGTGCTAATGCTCTGCGCTGATTCAGACCAGATATCAATCGTCGACAAGCTAGCCAAAGCTCCTGACATTCACGACATCTGCCATCCTGTCATCTCGAAGGAAGTCACGCAATTTGTGAAAATGGTAATAGATCAAACATCCTCGGCAGATTGGAGTTGCTTCAACGGACATACCGTGGACAGCCCCTTATTACCGAAAAATGAAGCTACCCCACTGTCCCACCTGTCGTCATCTGTCTGGATAACTCGCAATGTTGCACAGTGTCTCTCCTCTTCGTCGCGTTGCAAAGATCTCGAAACAACTTCAAATACATAAGAAAAAATTAGCCACAATGCCTCTCATCGCACAGAATCCAAATAACCGTATCATCTTGGGATTGATGACCTTCGGTAGCTCCAGCCATCTCCACTTACCCCACCAAATCACCAGCTAAGCTTCCACAGGTCCTGACCCATCATCTGGAGCCCGCATAACAGATCACGCGGAGTTCACAAAGCACCTTGACTACTTCCAGTCAAAGGGCTATGATGAGATCGACACAGCTCGCATGTACGTTGGTGGAAAGCAGGAAGGATGGACGCGCGATGCCAAGTGGAAGGATCGCGGTTTCACCCTTGCCACGAAGGTGTACCCTTACAAGGCCGGAATTCACGAGCCTGAGTCCCTGAGAGAGCACTTCAGCACCTCGTTGAAAGAGTTGGACACGGACACCGTGGACATCTTCTATCTGCACGCACCTGACAGGTCCGTACCCTTTGAGAAGACCTTGGAAGCAGTGAATGAACTGCATAAGGAGGGAAAGTTCGTCCAGCTTGGTCTCAGTAACTACGCGGCCTGGGAGGTAGCTGAGATCTGGAACATCGCGAACGAGCGAGGTTGGGTAAAGCCAACCATCTACCAGGCGATGTACAACGCTATCAGTAAGTCAATACCGAATACATTGTACACAAATGACTGACGTTTTGGCCCAGCTCGTGCTATCGAGCCTGAGCTCATCCCACTCTGCCGCAAGTACAAAATCGACATCGTTGTCTACAACCCTCTTGCGGGCGGTCTGTTCTCTGGCAAGATCAAATCCGCAGACATTGTCCCCGACGACGGTCGCTTTGGCAAGGAGGCCGATCGCGTTGGCAGCATGTATCGCGAGCGCTACTTCAAGAAGGGCACTTTTGATGCACTCAAGATTGTTGAAACCGCTGCACAGAAGCACAGCCTGACCCTGCTCGAGATTGCGCTGAGATGGACAATTCACCATTCAGACCTCAAGACCAGAGTCAAGGGCGGTAATGATGGTGTCATTATTGGCGTCAGCAGTTTCAGTCAGCTCGAAGGGAACCTTGCAGATCTGGAGAAGGGTCCCCTGCCTGACGATGTTGTGCAGTCGCTGGATGAAGCATGGCTGGTCGCGAAGGCAACAGCACCGACCTACTTCCGCTAATTGTGAGCAAGTCGAGGCTATTGCCATAAGCTGAGGGCTAATCGGCGAGGTTATAAATCTTTTTGGTGGGAATAGAAGACATCTAGATAAGCTTCTCCTGAAATTGAGGGAGGTAGTAAATTAGTATCAGGACTTATCCTATGACTTTTGAGGACTCCTGATGGCTACAAGTGTTTTCTAACCACCTGACTCGTCGAATTCAGGCATCGCTATAGAAGCCAAAACTCTATTCGGTGCGGCACTTCATTGTACGTTTCGTTCTCGGCAACAGGAACGCGACATACCGACCAGAAAGCTTTCATGGTCAAACGAATATCGCTAGAATTTAGAAGGTCTTCAAGATGTTTAGATATGTGTGGTGTCACGTAATAAATCCTCTGGTGCCTACAAATGTTCGCAGAGAAAGCGCCCGAAATATCTCTGCACGAGAGGCCTTTGGATGTATTGCAGGGTACCAGGACGGTTGCCGCACAGTACCCAATTCTCCCACTAAGTACATGCCGTTTGATAGATGCCAGCCATGCAACAGACGTACATGTGATGACACGAGCAAGGATCAATACACCATTGAAGGGGGACCTCTTGAAAAACGGGAGGTAGTCAGACGCTGTGAGGATAGCACTTGCAGCGCAACAGGAGCTCTGGAGACTACAATAGCTTTTTTCGTTGCGGTCGGATTCCTCTGCAACACAAATGGCATCCTAATGACCTTTCGAAGGCACTAACAGCCTCTTGATTGCCATGCACTTGAGGAGGTAGGTGGGCATTCTAACGAAGACTAGCATAAGCAGGAGAACAAGCGCGGCCCCGCCGAGTATCTCATCTGTCTTCCCGACCTCCCCAAGTATGGGTTCTGGTTTTACCATATCGACAATTTCCACGAGAAAACCCGCCACGAGGCTATGATCCGAGGTCCAACTGGCTTCTGGCTTCTCAAACAGCATCCTTCGACATACTACAACTTTACACTTGAAGACATCACTCGGTCCTCTTATCACATTCACAAAATGGATATCATCAAGAGAATCAACGACCCGATCGAATACAACATTACGGAACTCGAAAATATGATGTTGCAGGGATCGAATCTAGCGGGTGGTCGAGAGGCAGATGTCTCCACCATTCCTCTCTGCCGAAACCCAGGCGGCGAGTCGATCTCTCGTGTTCTTGACAAGAATGGGCAGAATCATCCTTGCATATGTAGTGAGATCAACTGGAAATCCGGCTATGATGCCGAAATGGACGAGACAGCCAAATTCATGGCCCGATGTGGTTTCATGTGGTCGCACGATTGGCCCGAATATTGCGAGGACGAGAACGAATGCAGCAAGGTGATGGGTTGGAAGACCAACAATTACATCAAGTCTCTGCGCCAAGATGGGGATCCTTCTATCCCACGCTATATCGGTTCATTCTCCAAGTGCAAGGAACGACACAATTCGAAGGCGCATCCAGGTTGGCCGAAAAAAGACATGGCGCAGTGAGGCCAGGGGAGGAATGGACGTACATAGTTAATTTATTTCGTCAGATCTTGGTAGCCCTGAGCTTCATGCTATCCACTCTCTTGCCCTCATCATCCTGCTCCGCAACTGTCAAATCAGGCAAATCCTTGGGCATGATCCTCCTAGGCTTCGATCCGGGAACTACATTGTACTTCTCAAAATCCTCATCCTTCCATCCTCTCATCTTGAGGAAATCCTCATCCAGCTCCAGACACCCATTGACCTCGCTAGGCTCCGCCCTCAACATCTCCAGGATCGCGTCCGAGTAAATCGTCGGCTTCCTGAGGTCTTGCCTGTTCTCTCCCTCAACGTTCTGCGTCGCCGCACTCTCAATCGCAACCGCAGGCCAGATGCTCGTGATCGCCATGTCCTTCTTACCCTCCCTCTCCCAGTCCATCGCTAGCCCCTTGGTCAGAACACTCATGCCGACCTTACCAATCGCGTATGCTGTCTTGCCGCGGAAGAAGCGCGAATAGATCGGCGGACTGACGACTATGATCCTGCCTTTCCAGCCTTGCTTCTCGAATTGTGGTAGCGCTGCTTGCACGACAGCGTACAGCCCTTGGACATTGACTTGTTGCATGAGTTGAAAACGTTTCAAAGGTGTGTTCTGCACACTGGACCACCATATCGCGCCACTATTGTATATTATCACGTCGATGTGGCCGTAGAAAATGGAGGCTACGGCGAAAAGCGAGTTGATCGAGTCAGGACTGCGTGTATCGACAGAGACGGCAACTGCGGTGCCGCCGGCTTCGCGGATCTCGCGCTCGACGGTCGAGATGGTTGAGGCGGAGGAGTTTGGGTCTGGAGGAAAGGGCGCAGTGGCAGAGGCATTTGATATGCTCTTCGCTGCTACGACGACTGGGAACGTATCAGCCTTTCGAAGCCCGTGTACTGAAGCTAGGCAGAGCATACCTGCGTATCCATTCTTTGCCAAATCAATAGCAACTTGTCGACCTATGCCTCGCGACGCGCCGATGACGAGAGCGACTGGCTTCTTGCTTTGCTCTCGCCTTTTGGTCTCATAAAGGGCATGGACCTCATCTTTTGTCGGTGTTGCGCCGGTTCGCTCAAGCTCCTTACGTGCGATTGCTGATAGGTGCTTACACTCTATCTCAAGCAGCATAAGTGTGAACGAGTAGTCCTGCTGGGTAATCCCCGGTGGTATCTGCATTACGTCTATTGGATTCAGAGTCGTGTTGGTTGACCAGCTGTCTTCAGCCTCCCGAGACGGAACTTCGAGGTTGCATTACAGCTCCTGCTGTAAAGGCGCTGAATGCAGATCTCTCGGCATGCGCGCGTTGTGTGATAGTGGATGTGATAGTTGATTAGTGATTGGGAGCGGGCTGCAGGAGGGCCGTTGAACCTCGGTCCGCGCCGATCGGGGTGGGCCACGTCTGGAGTCTGCGGTCAACGTCAACTTAAGACCGACAAGTGATCACGCAATTTCGCTGAACCGTCAGTCGATTATCGAAATGTCGGGCAAAATTACATGCTATCTGGATTGTGGTATGTCACATTGTTGGAATCAACAAAAGTTGGTCTCGAGCTTGGAGCTGACCTGCACAGTATCCCCATATTCATACTTTGCGCTACTCCACCTTGAGAAGAACAGACAAACGCTTGCAACATACAGCGTAGATATTGAGTAAGTCTAAGTCGTCAAGGAAGCTTCTGCGCCACCGAAGCTACGCTCCTCGATGAAAGGCGTCGAACGACTTTTGTAGCACTCTTGCCCTGCCGTCAGGACGACCCACTAACCGGGAAAGCATCATTCCAGTATTTCTCGGCGGCATCAATGTCGGCAGCGGTGCGTATTCCCCTCCCATGGCTCTAATGAGATTACGGCTGGGGTATGCCTGAATGTCATTGACTCCAGCGCACAGGCAACAAGCCGCCATGGACGCTTCCTGCAAAGGCAGATTACAGCAGCTACGACAGCGCGCGAGCAAAGCGGTACTTTGGTGCTAAAGATGTGAAGACGCCAGAGTTCTTCCCTATTATGTCACTTCTGCCGCAACGTGCTCTGTGTTTCGTCAAAGAGCAGCACCCAGATCGATTCGTCTCCACCTTCCTTGACATCTTCGAGGCAATGTGGAAGAACGGTAAAGACGTCAGTAAACCTGACACGCTAGCCGAGACACTCCAGTCCAAGTTCAGCCCCGAGGAGGTCAAGACTATCCTGTCATCAGCAAACAGCGCACCGTTCAAGCAGAGACTCAACGAAAACACGAAGGAAGCTCTCGATCGGGGAGCATTCGGCGCCCCATGGTTCTGGGTCCGCAATGTAAAGGGAGCTGAGGAGCCGTTCTTCGGAAGTGACAGGTACGCCACAGTCCAATCTCCTTCATTGTTTATTGCGGGTCGATCCGCGTCAGGCAAGGTGCCGGCGCCAGCGGATGGGGAACTCGTTTGAAATTATGCGAACTCGGGTTGCATGGCAGTTGTCAAACGGAGATCCAATTCCTGGTGTGCTTCGGGCGCTAATGATGCAATGCCAGATTCCATTATATGTGGGAGTATCTGGGGCTACCTTGGAAGGATGTGGAGCTGGTACCACAAGGGCAGCCGAAAGCGAAGATCTGAGGGCAATGAGGCGTGAGTGTCTTGTGGACCTGCAGGTGTGTTGCGTCCTGGGAGTGACAGCGGCTGGTGATGTGGCTTGCAGAGAGCGGCAGAAGCAGGTCTTATCTTCGTACAACGTACACTAAGAAGATCTGTTACGAAGTTAGCGGTCCGCAGCTGCACTAATGTCCTCTCCCGTTGTCTACCCTATTTCTTTACTGGGATGATCTATGATATTCGCAGTGTGCCGTTATATTCTTGGCAGAGTGCTCGCACGACCTGTATGCACAGCATGCTGGCCGTTTTGTGACACCTGCGATGACAGGCATCCAATAGGCATTGCATATGTGCCTGAAATGTGGGGCGAACAGACGGACACCAGCTTCCCCAGATCCTCACTCTCAGAACGCTACGCGAGCTGTCATCTTCTGTCAGACTCTTGCCGCCCATCCCGAGTGGATGACCTCAACAGGCTATGGCCCTGTCTCATGTTCTGTACGACGCGGCCTCGCTTTGGCCGCAGATGGCCGTAGATGGTTGGCCAAAATCCCACGAGCCGCTCCAGAGACAAGGCGTGCGGCCTGAGGCCGCCTGTGACGTCCAGATCTTGGATATTGGGTGATATCGGCGCTGCAGGTCCACCCTGTACACTACCAGGGCCTTTTGTTGCTAGCGACAAGCGGAAGTGGAGGAGTGAGATTGCGTTGACGGATATTGACTGCAGTGGCGTACAACCTCCACGAAGATCATTGACCACCTGGGCACGGGCCAGCCCGCAAGGGGATTTTCTGCTGCACCGCGGGAGGATCTATGTGAGGGAGCCGCAAGCCACGCTTGCTACTCCTTCCTCGTTCGCAGCTGCAATTGCAGGCGCGCCAAGAGACGCTAGTGAACACCTTCCCGCTCGCTTCTGCATCGGTCAAACAGGAGCCACGAGATGACAGCTCAGCTAGTACCTGAGTGAGCAAGCTTACTTTGGCTCGAGCTGGGGTAATAGGCAGTGATACGCCAACAGGCGCGGTGTTATCGCAGATCCGCAGGTACAAGCAAACTACATTCGTAGCTGTGTGTCGCTGTCACTGCTATATTGTACGCTGGCAGAGGCTGTGCTTGCTGCTCAGAATGCTGGCCGCACTGCGCCGGACGGAGCAGTCCTGATCGGGAGGCCGGGGTGCAGACAGTGCGGTATGCTTTCCGTGCCGTTACCAGACTTTGGTATCAATGACAGGCATGACAGCGCGTGGGAGGGTACCTCGTACCCCCGAAGAGGGCGCTCAGACCTATATTGCAATGCCGCGAAAGACTACACGGGTTGCTCAGAGTAGCTGGATGGATGTTCTTAGGAAGCGGGGAAGCTGTCTTGGATTTAAACAGCACCACATTCTCGCTGGGTGTGGCGCATCGTTCATCTTGGTGTTTCCTCAGATAGCTTTGGCATCCTTTGACCTTCTTGTCTCTTGACTTGCCAGTCCCATCTTGCGTTTCCAGTTGTGACCTCAGCGCTCGTCTCACAAGATACTTCGTGGACCTCTCCAAGTTTGTTTGTACTTGTTCGAGCGCTGGCTGCCTGCTCCAGCGGGCTCAATTTGGTCATTCCGCGCCTTCGTGGCATTGCTGGTAGGGTGTCTCCCCAGATATACGCCAGATTAGCGCACTAACATGCACGACTCAGCTTGCTGTGCGTCCTCGCCTTGGGCCATATGAATACCGAGAGCAGTCTCATCATATCTCCACCTTCTCCTCCTCACGTCTTCAAGGCTATCCGCGATAGTCGAGTCGTGTTTGCTGGACTTGCGCTTCGAGCTAACCAGGCTGCCGCAATCTTACCGCCGCTTTGTGAAGCGGTGTCCTTCTCTCGTCAAATAGCACCATCTCCGACCTTGGACAACTGACGTACCTGCACCCGGTCCCCAAGCTCACCTCACCTACATTCACGTCAACTCTGCACACCTGTCACCCCGTTGGTGACATTCACGCGTGGTCCCCATCTGTTGTTACATTATTGGCTCTCCCAATTGTATCATAGCACCCTTCAGCTGCACGTGTCCCAATGGCGCACACACAAGAGTACGACAATGCCTTTGGCCAGCTATACACCTCTCCGCGACAGCCTCGATCGCAGTCGCAATCTCAGCTCTTCAACGACATCAACAGCTCTGCAGTAGCCTGTCCGGAGATCTCAATGGCGCAACCTCTGCTCGTAGGTACCTCTCGCAGCCGTCAATTTGCATATACTGACTTTTAAGCAGCAGAGTCCCTTAAGGCCAGACATACGCATGTCGCAGTCGCAGTGGTTGATGTCACATACCTGGTCGTCAGACCACATGATGCTCGCCCGACCCCAACCACGTGGACAGCATGCAGTCTCCGGCAACAACGTGATCTGGTCCGGACTTCTCAACGAGCAGCACATAGACGAGCCGATGCTCTCGAACCACGAGTTGCTGTACAGTAACGATGCAAGCCAGAACACCTTGAATAAGGTCACAGACTTCGGCAATTCCACGTCCTGGCTCTCAAACAGCATGATGAACACAGCGCCTAGCCCAAGCGCAGACATACTGCTGTCGCCGGCCAGCCCATTCAGCGACGTGAAGCACACATACAGCCCGGGCTCAGAGTACAGTCCAGCAACACCAAGCCACAACAGGACAGGCTATGGTGCGAAGGTGTCGCCAGGATTCGTATCGCCCAAGCCACAGTCTGTGATCGAGCAGTACACAGGGAGCGCTGCCATACAGCAAGGCTTGGGCGTTTCGATGACATCTGC
The DNA here is from genome assembly GCA_022225945.1 of Didymella pomorum. NCBI lineage: Eukaryota > Fungi > Ascomycota > Dothideomycetes > Pleosporales > Didymellaceae > Didymella > Didymella pomorum. Next base: position 645,235 of record JAKJXN010000002.1, on the reverse strand, counting down.
GGGAAGCTTTACCATGAGTAACACCTTCGACAACGCCACCATGTACGGCTCGGAACACTCGTGCGAGCAATCGCAGAGCAGCAGCCCAGGTATGATATCTTGGTTCCCGCCTGGCTATGTCGGCGAGAAGGCTGCGATTGCCCAACATTCTCGCGACGACCAGGCAGACACTCCGCTGTTCGACCGCCACTCCAACCCATACCTGGCACCGCTTGATCGCGGCTCACGCCAGCGACAGGCGCAATGGAGCAACAAGAACGCAGTGCCCTCGCTGAGCCATTTCCAGACTCGGTTCATGGCCCTTCCAACTGACCACGAGAAAGCCCAACGCTCAGAGGACGATAAGATTCTGTTGAAGATGAAGAGTGATGGCTACACCTACAAAGACATCCGCAAAAAACTTGGTCGACAGGTGGCTGAGTCTACTCTTCGTGGTCGCTACAGGTCTTTGACGAAGCCGAGAAGCGCTCGTCTCCGTGCTCCGAAGTGGCAGGAGGTTGACGTATGTGTCCCAGACGTCGAGGGAAAAGATCTCGCTGACTGATACCCAGGTAGACTTGATGAAACGTTATGTTCAAGAAGAGTTCGACAAGCTTGACTATTCGCAACCTTCTCTCGATGCAAAGCAGAAGCCCAACAAGATCCCCTGGGCCAAGATCGCCGAGAAGATAAAGGCGAACGGTGGATCGTACAAGTTTGGCGCTTCGACAGTAAAGTCAAAATGGTGTGAGACATCTAAGCCTGTCTCGACTCGGTCCTCGGGCGGCCGCAGCCGAGTGTGATTCGTCTCTTTCATCGTCTGAACGTGGAGATCCTCATGCCCTTCATGACCGAGCTGCTCACTGCGAGCGACGCAGGCATACAAAAATGTGCGCTGAATGTTTCGGACCATTCTTAGGCATACCTGGGCTGGCGTTCTGGTTCTCGCGGCTCTTCTGTTGGAAAATCAACCTCTTTCAACACCACGGTGCATTCGGTTCTCTTCCTCATTTCCTTGTCGTCGATACGTTGTAAGTCCTAGAGCTTGTATCGACGGCACTTTGTTGCTAGATTCTTCGGTCTCTTTTCTCTTTTGTATACCCAGCTCTTGCACAACTGCAGGATATTAGATAGGCATTGCCGCAGGGCACGGCGGCTCTATTCTCGCAGGTCCGGGAGGCACTCTCGGCGTATGCGGCTCTTTCAGTTTTCTTTCCGTCAATGCGTCCAATACACAGATCCTCGTATTGAGTATTGATGATGCTATTTGTGATGAGATGAAGTTGATGGGTGATGTCTCGGACGGATGCATGAGCGGCTGAGCAAGGGCCCTTCCACACTCCGAGGCTTTGTCCCAGTGTCCCAGCGTCACTCGGAGCTTCTGTCTCTCACCCATTGCACCTTCACAACTTCACACGTACAGAAAGATGTTACTCGGTCTCACAGAATCGCTTCCTAGTTTGGTAGAAGCCAAGTTCGCCTCAGCGGAAACATCAAGCAGCCTCATCTTCTCGCCCACCGAGCTCTCCATAATCCGCACCTCCAGCGGTATACCCGCAAGTACCTGTACCACACCACCTCTGCCCAACCTCGCTAACGCCTCCCAGTTCCAGCTTCGCTTCTGCCCGTCGCTCGCCAAGAAGCCTATACCAAAACTTGAGAAGCCTACACCAACGCCGAAGAAGCACTTCGACCCCTTCGATAACCCATCGCCGGACTTACACATCACCGACATACCCACCAATGCGCCAACGCACCTCCTCGTACTCAATAAGTTTCCCATAACAGTAGGCCACTTCATACTCGCGACGAAGACGAACAAGCATCAAACGCACATCCTAGAACAAGATGATCTGGAAACAACGTACGCATGCTTGAAAGCGTGGTCGCAAGACCAGGGCGGCGATGGCAAGCAGAGGCGTTTGTTCGCGTTCTTCAACTCCGGAGATCACAGCGGCGCGAGCCAGCCGCATCGACACTTGCAGTTCTTGCCGGTAGAGAATATGCGCGACCATGAAGACGCGAACGAGTGGGATTTGCTGATTGACCTGATACTGAAGGGCGAGCAGTGCACACGCGAGCAATGCGCAGGTACGTGTTGCGCTATAAAATGATGACGACTAGACGGCTTGCTGAGACAAACGACAGGGACAGCTTCGTGCGTACTAGACTCAAACATTCCGTTCGCGCATTTCGGACGCCGATTCGATGGCGAGCCCACCGGGGAGCAACTCGCCAGTATCTACAACGAGCTATACGGCCTAGCGAAGGACGCTGTCGATGGCTTCATAGCCAAGAACCACAACGAGTTTGCTCTGCATCCCACCGAAGGAGGCGATTCTCCCATAAGCTACAATCTGGCGATGACAACAGAGGGCATGGTAGTACTGCCTAGACGGTCTGAGGGCACGATGCTCAAGCGACCTGATGGCAGCGAAATAGGCTTCGTTGCGATCAATGGTACCACACTCGGAGGCACGATGTTGGTTAAGGATCAAGAAGAGTGGGATGTATTGCGCTCGCAGAGAGGGAAGCTTGACTCTATAATGAACGCCATTGGCATACCCAGAGCCAGTGCGGCGCCGAAGGCTCCATCTAGCTTATAGGCAGCATGTCTGGCCACTCAACCCTCTTGGAGTGGCTGAGGCTTCTAAAAGAGTTGACCCGCTATACCCTAGAACCGAGAAAGAGGTGCATTGTGCATAGAAGTTGCGAGACTACCCCTTCAGTCCAAGGTAGCATCACTCATCCACGCTTCCACCCTCCTGTGTCAGCCAGTGTCGATAGCCGAAAGAACTCGATTACGAGGGACGGGTGACCCAATAGTTGTCAGATAAGGACCTCCTTACCTTATGACCTTGAGAAGGGCCATCACTTCCAAAGCTGCTGTTGCACTTGGAATCCGTTGGAGGAATCTCAGGCGAGGACTCGCTGGCCGCCCCGTTGTTATTTAGGATGCGAGAGCTAGTTGCAGAGCCCGCGCTGGAATCTGATGAGTCCGAGCCGTCAACACCGTCGACTGCAGCGATCTCAGTCGTAGTGACAGAAAGTACTGTCTCGGTTGGGACCTCAGACCCACGTTCAGACATGCTGGATTTGTCTTCGAGTGGTGCAACTGGCATCGAAAGAGGTGTGAGGAAGTCGAAGTAGTCGCGCTTGGAGATATCGCCGAGTGCATCGCCAATGTCGTTCAAATTCAGGCGCTTCTCCGTGAGTGGCAACTGTAGCTGTGGAGTAGGTGCGTACCCGGCGAACGGTGTCGAAAGACCTGTCTCCTGGGAGATGACTTGGCCATGCACGTCGCGCTGCTCGCCCTCGGTGTCGAAAATGCCGGTCCAGTTTGGCCACTGCAAGGCGAAGTGACAAGGGGTGTTGTTGACTCTCCTGCACCACGCCAGGAATGGCTCAGCGTCAGTCTTGGGAGCTCGCATGCCGGCATCGATGCACTTGCTGCCGCAGCCAAGGAAGTTGATGTCTCTCAGCTCGTGTTCAAATGCGAGGTGGTCGATTACGAAACCGTCGAGCCAGAGGTACCTAAAGTGATTGAGTCAGCCACGGCTGCTCACAACACGAATTGAGCGGACTTGCTGTAAAGGTAGAGGCACAGGTGACTCGATGCCTGTCGCAATCCTCGCCTTGCGGATACAATCTTCATCAAGATACTCACCATAGCCTAGCTTCCAGTGAAGGCCGCCTTTGCCATCGCGGCCCCTGCGCAACGTCAGCTCAATGCTGGTACACCGGTCTTCTTCTAACTCACTTGTAGGGCTTCTCGAGGAATCCAGGTTGCGCAACTGTCAGACCGCGGACATCTCCAGCCTTGTGCCACTTGCTGTCGCCGTTGCGGATGATAGGCGCATGCTCCATCTGCAGCTCCAGCGTGCGCATGCCTCCTGGTAGCTCGTTCAGGAAGACGGTCTTCCAGGCGATGAGCTGCATGGAGTCCCTCAAGCATCGCAAGCGGAGCTCATGCAGCCCAGTCTGCTTCAACAACGGCCCCATGTCCAGCGGGCCGATATGCAGTTCGACAACGCGGCCGTTGGGGCCTTCATCGTACACACGCACGGCGTTGTGGAGGTCCAATACCAGCTTCGTGAGTTTGCGCTTGTTCAGATCTTCGAAGACTAACGGCATGAAAGGTAGACCACCAAGCCATCTGTACCCGAGGATGAGCACGATGGTCTTGGAATAAAACAGAATTGCTTGACTCACATCAGCTCTTTCAGCTTCTTCATCGAACAAATCAGCTCGCGGACCGCATCGACACCTTCTGCCCACTCTTGCGCATCAGCGAGCGTCTTTTCATTCTACACTGCAGTCAGCAAACAGCTCGAAGAGACTACAAGTTCTGGAGGTACTCAGCCCACCTCAGTCATTCCCTCTTGTCGCTCGGCATAATTCCAAGGACCGCTGATGTAAAGCTTGGTCGTGGCGAGCCTGTGCTTGGTGTCGTTGGTGAGGCATCTTGCAACCTTACGCTTCAGTCGCTCAAGAGATGGCACTGCGACGCCTTTGGAGTTGCGACCAACATCGATATGGACATTGCGAAGGCCAGTGGTACGGTCAGCTGCGAGCACTTCTTCGAAGTTGAAGGGCTGTAGGTCTAGTTCGAGTGGCTTAAGCATGGTGGACGAGCGTGGTGTGGAGTAGGGACAGCGCCTGTCAAAAAGTGTACGTATACGGCAGTGTGGGAGATGTTCAGTCCCAGATCTGGCGGTGGGGGAATTTGTGTAATTATAGCGAGGTGAAGTGAGGCGGGAGCAAGCGCGTTTGCTGCTGAGAAGACGAGGAAGGCGCGGTGAATACACGCAACGGCAGGCATGACGTAGATAAATCTCGCCTTTACTGTGAGCACGACGCATCTGAGCGGGAGACAGAGAGTGAAGTAACACAACTTTCTGTCAAACAGTTTACACGCATGAGCATCGAGAATGACGTGCCCTCAGCTTCAGTCCTGACCATGCTACAAACAAAAGCAAACCGGATACAACGCCAATAAATGCTAAATATGCAGGGTCGTCTCAACAATTACGCATCCTCCATTTGCACTTCCTTGTCGGTCGCCTCAGACATCTGCCCAGTGTTGCTGGCTGTCTGAGGAGCAAGCTCAACGATCATGTTGCAGACTCCGTCCGCCCACATCGCAAATGCTCGCTCTGTAAGCACATGGTACCAAGTCTGTGCGCTATCGATGATCTGCCAACCTTTGGGCCCGATCGTTTTCACTGTGTACTTCGTGCCCATCAACGACCTCAAGTGCTGATCATCCTTATCCGGCTGCAGTGCGTTTGCTGCCGCAGCGAGTCCGCGCAAGCTCTCAGTATCACTGGAAGGAACTGCTGGGGCTCGACTGTCTTTGATGGAAGGATGGAGGAGCTCTGCGCGTCTGACCATGGCGTTGACTTGCTCGATGAACGCGGTGTGATTGTAAAAGCTCAAATGCGCTGGACGAGTCGTCGAGATGCGTCTCTCATCGAGTTTGATGGGTTTTGCATCGCTCGCGTTGTATGTCAGAAAGATGTTGATGTTCGTGAGATGTGGCTCGGACGCCTCCGCTGGAGAAGGCGGTCGGGCAGCTGTCGGCGATGAGAAGAGTGGAGGGTTGGACATGGACGGTGCGACGTTGACAGCAACCGTGTGCGCGCTTGCCAACGGTGTGGAAGGCGACCCTCCTCGAGTACCAGGACGTTGGAGTGTGGGATCTAGTATGGTATGCTGATGGTGATGGAAGTCTTGCGAAGGGGCACCAGGTGCGCTTTGTGCTTCAGCGCTTGACTCTTTCTCCGTCTTTTTGCCGCCTTTCCGCGTGTCGATGGCGTACAATCTCTGTCGCTCGTTCGTGACCATCCTCCTCATTAAGGGCGTAACCAGACTTATAATCTTGTTGCCATCTCGAGGCCACGCCAGCTTCTCGCCCCCAGCTCCCTTCTCTCCAAGCGCTGCGGCAGCCTCGTTGTTCTCCTTCTCGCCAGGCTTTGCGACATGCTCACCAAAGAATTGCTCACCAATGCCCTCGGCGAGGAAGTCGCGCACACAGTTGAAGAGGCGAAGTTTGACCATATCAGTGTCGCCTTTGCCGCGATTGCCAACGCAAGACTGACGTTCAGGGTGTGCAGGCGACAACATGTACGCTTTGGCGAGGGACTGTAGAGCGATGAAGTCCTCGGGCGAAATGTTGAGAGACATGAAGAGCTTTGACATAGGAGGGCGGGTATATTTGCGCGTTGTGTTGGTCGAAGTACGACGAAAAAGCGCGGCGGCCGAATGAACTCCTGCTGCGCGTGCATCAATGAGCAGATCGCGAGATGGTGAGTGGCTGTTTTTCGAGGCGGGAGACTGCATGGTAACGTCGTCGTCCCGCGACTGCAGAATAGGGTCGGTGGACGATGCGTCAATTCGGCGGCGTTTTGTTGCTGGGCTTGCATGGTCTTCGAAGCTGGTCTGCACAGAAGTACTTGTGTTGGGGTCTTTGCCGGAGCCAACTCTCCTTTTCTTATGAGACTTGGGGTGTGATACCGTGGCAGCGGTCGCGGGAGGGTGCATCGAGACAGCATCCTGGTCCGCAGCTGTTGTTGCAGCTTCCAGAAGCTCTGCAAGGTTGTGGTTCTCTTCGGCATCGTTGTGTTTTTTGTCAGCTTCTGGTCGACGAGCTGCAATCTCGGAGTATGCAGGTAGTTGCTGGTTGCCAGCGGATTGCTCCACAGTTGGCGAAGGCGCATGGCTATAGGCACCATCTTGAAGTAGACCAGATGGACCAGCCGCATTGGAGCTGTGAGTATCCGTGGACAGCTGGCCGGTACGCACCTGGTAGTATGGAGCGCTTGTCGACATTGCTCAAACACCAGGCGCGGCGAATATGTCAAAGCAAGCAGGTGCTAGGTTATGATGTGTGGCAATAGGACTACAATCTCGAGGGTAAGTACGTGACCAAACACTCAAAACGTTTGACGCAGGGAAGGTGAATGGACTGGATGCAATCGTGCTCGAGAATCACCGCTCTTTTGAACGTGCATCCCAGCACTTGCGGTTTGGCAGGTGTGGACATGATTTGGTTTGTCCGAAGCAACGAAAAGTTTGATGTGCGATGGGAAAATTTGACAGCAGATGCAAGATAGGAAACGGGATAGAAGTTTAGCAGAGAAACGCTGTTTGATCAATGGTAATGTGACATGCGGCACTTGTAGGCGAAGTTTGCTATGATCGAAAGAGGGCAAAGACGTCGCAGCAGTGGTTTGCGCACCTGTTGTGGTGCTGGATGCTTGCTGTGTCATGCTTGTCGTCGTTGTGTATGAACGACAAGCAAGAGAAACAGCAGCCGACCAGCGGCGGCGCGTTGGCGCGTTGAGATGGTTGGGATGGGAGGGCGTTTGCGTTGTTTGCACAGCCGCGTATCGAGTTTCGATGGTTTGCACCTTTCGCTTACGTAACGACCACAAATCTTGTCTCCAGCTGTACGTATGACTTGAGACTTGCCTAACCTCCAAAAAAACAATAGAAAGGAGAGTCAGGGACGTGGAAAGATTACATGCGTGCTGTGATTTTGGTAAATATTGGACATGATGGTGGTCGTGCAAACACTCTCGCATTCTGCATTGCCAAATCCGGCGAATGTGCTGGATAAAGCACTGGACGGGTATCCTTCCACATAACGCCAGAACCTGTATCCCTTCCTGCAACGCCTTGTCCCAGAAAAGGCTGACTTAGAAGCCATCACCCTCGTGCCACTCTCTTCCAGCTTCTTTCGCTCGGTTCTTGGGATCTTTCCCTCTCGCCTCTGCCTCATCCCTCAACCTGTCTACAATCGGTCTCAGTCGATCAATATCGCTCTGCAACTCATGATCTCTTCCAGGCTCCGGCTTCTCCAACTCCCTCAGCCTCTCAGTATCGTGCTTCTCTTCCGCCTCCTTAATGTTCTTCCCCTTGTCTTCCCAGTCCCTCAGATCGCGCTCGCGATCCGCAAGCTCGTTCTTGAGGCTAATGAAGTTGTTGAACTCATCCTCACCTCCAAAACACGTCCCATACTGATCGCAGAAGCACACGTGCTCCTTCGGACAGAATACAGCTTCACCCGTAAACACAAACTGCCAAACATACTCCCAAATCCTGCCGGAAAGGTGATCCGGGATCTTCGTCTGAAACAGCCACTCGCGATACCACACATACTGCGCATGGCTCTTAGCCTGGATGCGCTCGCGACTGAGCGCAAACTGCGCACAACACGGCTGTGCCAGCATCTGCGGTATCTCATCGAGCGGAAACAGCTCGCTCCACGACTTCGCAAGCAAAATTTCTTCCTGCTTGAAGTCGTTCTGCTCCGTTTCGCCAGGGTGCATCCAATCCGGACACCCCGGGTACCACGAGCAGCGCATATTAACAAAGCCCTCACGCCAGACGCGCGGGCGGCTGAGGCGAGAGATCATCTTCGCGGCATCGTTGCCGAGGATCTCGTCATTGTGCCAGGCGAGCTGGTGCGCGTGCATGAACATCGTGACATCGGCTAGTTCGTCGTAGTGGTCGATGATGTAGGTAAGGTAGACCATGACTTCGTGACCTTTGTTCTTAGGTGGGTGCAATTTCGCGGACGGATCGTCCACGACGTAGATCGCTGTGGCTTGGTCGGGGATCTCGCGCTGCAGCCAGTCCATTTCCTCCTCTTTCGTCCGCGCAATTACAAGCGTGGACGTGTAGTTATGCCCTGCTGGCAGCTGCGAGCCAGCGCGAAACTCTGGCCTTGGATTCCAGTTCGCATAGTCTGGTTCTTGCTGGCTCGCGCCGCTTGCCTCATGTGCATGGCTGTTGCCTATGTGCTCTCCAAGACCTATGTGTTGTGGTAACCCTTCCCATGTTTTGTGAACTGTGTCGCCGGAAAAGAAGAAGAGGAGGATAGAAACCGATGCTGCGACGGCAAGGAATGGGACCGCTTTCCGCTTTGACATGGTGATGCGCCAAAGGAAGGAGCGTGTGGGGTGCGGTACACAGTGGGGAAGGAGCGAACAACGGCTTTCACAGGTCAAAGTTACAATACAGATTCTCTCTATACCATCTTGTTAGCATGGAGCGATCATTGACAGTAACAAACAGTATGCGCTTACATTAGAGTAGCCGCGCGGCGATCGGGCGCATTCAGTCGCAGCAGGTGAACAATGGAGGCCTCCCTGACATGAGGCTATCAACACAATAGCCAACGTGGATGTAAGAAGGGAGAGCACGAGGCTGTGCAAAGGACAGAGAGCCGCGTCGACCTCCCAAGAGGGACCGACTCGTATTTGCGCTCATCATATGCAAGCCCGAGCAACGTCAGCTCACCACGGTGGTGCCGCTTGCGATGGCCTTAGCCGTTGCCCAGAGGCCAGACTCAGGGGTTAGCGCGCGATTTGGTGCAACGCCAGTCCTGAGACGAGCTGCACTCAGGCACCAACCTTGGTGGCGTTGTCTCTACCGTTGCATTCCATCTGCATTTGCAGTGTTGAGAGATCACGATGTTAAAGACGATAAACGCTTTGACCCGCAACCAGTTTTGGATCAGCTCCAGGGTGGATCTTTAATTACACTACGGGATCTACCACTTCTCCACACGTCTACGTAAGCTTTCGCGAGTGCCTTCCAAGCCTGTCACACGTATGGGCGGACGGCATCCGGGTACCGAACATCTTATGAGAGGCCCACCGTTGCGCACCTGTAAGTATGTCAAACTGGACAAACTCAACGAGCAACCACGGAGGCAACCCTCACCATTGGACCATTCTGGTGTTGATTGATGCAATACGCCTGTAATGATGCAAGAAGTTTTCGTGGATGAGAGTTGGTGGTCCGGCTGCAGGAATCTGCAGTTGCTGCGTTGTGTACCCAAACAAGCTTTTGAATGGAGCAGTCTGCGTCTGCTGTGTAGCCATCGTGCCCAAGACCCAGTGAGATAGGGCAGATGGTCAATATACTTACATCTATAACAGCTGGAGAGTACGGAAATGCGCGACAAGAGCAAAGCAAGGAAGGACATTGCAAGACCGGAAAAAGAAAGCACAAAAGGAGAAGCAGAACCACGCACCTTCATCTGTAGCTACCCGTAGCCCAGCGCTCGAGACCAGCAAGGCGTTGCAGCTTCGGTTTGCATTGGCACAAACTTCAGCGCTCGTTTGCATGCCGCTGTCACGGGCATTGGCATAGGATGTTGGGGCCCTGGAATCAGTTTGCGCTGCGCGCAATGCCGTCTGTTTTACTTGGCGTAGTACAAAGTGGATCTGGATCTTATTGCTGCGTCTTAGGCGAGACAGGATATCGCGCAGATACCAGGCGGTGTTTGCTGGTGAATCGGGAAAAATTGGCTGCTGGCCGCTTAAATTGGATTTGTCGCAGGCTGTTGACACGGACGCGATTATGATAGGTGATATTGACAATGTGTGGACAGTGTTGGTGGCGCGGCAGGTGGTGCGGATGAATTATTTGACGTCCAGGTTGCATCGAAAGGGAAGTTATAGAAGTACAATTTGGTGTCGACGTGATGACCAAGACGACTGATGCTCCCAAGGGCTGAGTGATGCCCAGAAGCCTTTACCGAGTGCTGATAACCGTTTCTCCAAGGAAAACTACCGTGCCGAAGACGTGGGGAATTGTCGAGCTGCAAGACGGCAAACTATCGAAGTGTGCTACTGTGCGCTGCTGCGAATTATATCGAAGAACTTTTTGCCGACCATTTCCTGTGATGTAAAGCCGTATTATAAAGCGAGCCCATTGGCGTGCCCATGGGTTTACATGCGTGAAGTGCTGAAAGAGTGCCTGCCTTGAATGATCAGAGGTAGCCCGCGAAATCTAGTTTAGTACCGCTGGGGTTCTACCTTGATTAGCGGGGGAGCTATCGGTAAGAACGGTCGTAGTCACCATCGTACGAGCGGCCACCGCCGTACGAGTCGCGAGGAGCAGCATCGTAGCCACCTGCAGCAGGAGGAGGAGGGCGGTCGTAGTAGCCACCTCCACCACCGCGACGGTCATCACGGCCAGAGTCACGACCAGAGTCGCGGCCACCGTCCCTGCCACCGTATCCACGGTCTGAGGCGTAGCGGTCTACACCACGAGGGCCGTAATCGTCCCGGCGTCCACCACCATAGCCACGGTCATCATGGCGGCGAGAGCCGTAGTCGTCGCGACGGCCATAGCCACCTCCGCCTCGGCGGTCATCTCCGTAACGGTCGCCGTAGCCACGAGGGCCTCCGCGTCCACCGCCTCCGCGGCCACCAAACTCTTCTTTGTTGTCAGCATGAGTCAATGAGTGAGGACTGTCGTACTTACCGCGCTTGGGGGGACCGTAGTATTTGCCCGGGGTGGGAGTACGGGGACGGGCACGGCGGGCCTTCTCGATGCTCAGAGTCCTGCCCTGGTGAACTTCGCCCTGCAGACCCTCCTTGGCAGCGTCTGCCTGGTCAGAGGTAACCATCTTGACGAAACCGAAGCCACGAGACTCCTTGGTATGAGGGTCGCGCATGATGTTGCACTGCTCGACCTCACCATACTTCTCGAACAAACGTGTGACCTCTTCCTCAGTCAGGGAAGGGTGGATGCCAGTGACGAAGAGGTTGGAGCCCTCGTTGCGGCTCTCCTCCGCCTCGCGGTCGCGAGGCTGCGGCGGCGGGCCACTGGGTATCTGTCAGCCAGCTGTCCATCAATATGAAGAGGAGAGATACATACCGGCTGTCGCGGTCGTCACGGCCGTTGGGAGAGGCACTGCGGGCGCGCGCGTTGTCGTCACCACGCTCACGGCGCGGTGACCTGCTGCGGTCGCGCTCATAGCCGCGAGGCTCGTCTACGCGTTGAGGTCAGCGAATGGCAGCGTGGCACGGGAGCAATGAGACAAACCGTCGTAGCCGCGGTTGTCGTTCTCGTATTCCATATTGTGCTGTGGTGTGGGTTGCAGTGTTGATGGCGATGACGGAAGTGAAGTGTTGTTTGTCCGCCAAAGGTCTGGATTTTTTGGCAGCTGGCAGGGCTGATCTACAGAGCCGCGCCTTTATTTAGTAAGCGTTTGATGCGTTCGCGCTAGTGAAGCTGCCGCAAGAGACGTTGCAACCTTGCAAGTGAGTGGGGACGGCGATAAACGATAGACAATGTCTTGGTGACCGTGGAATGCACAGCAGGCAGGCGGCGTTTTATGGATGAGGAGTGCGCTGCGGACACATTGAACAAAGGCAGGCGCGCCCCTCGGCGAGTTCAGTGTGAGGCAACTGCGAAGTCAGGGGGCTGCTACCAACGCCTTATCGAAGCGACCTGTCGCAGCTCTTCCACATCCTTTTGGCGTCACTAGTCCCTCTAGTCCATCCACGGAGGGACTGGCTCGTTTGGCCGGCAGCCAGAACCGAAACATAAATACAGGTCAACGTGGGAGGTTTCAGGTGAGCTTGCACGTTGATGAATCGTAGCTGTATTACTAGAACTGCCAGTCTTGTTCTGCGGCAACCGTCGCCCATGACTCCCTGCTGAAATGCTTCGCAAATCTCAACTCCAAGATCCCAGGGTAATTCCATGGCGTCTTGCCGTAGCCTAAGAGCCAAACACCGTTGCGCCTCATCTACCAAGCCAGGGATATGATACAAAGGACAAAGGTAATACAGAACATGACCGAAATGTACATGCCAGTGTGAACAATGTGAATAAAGAAAAGAAACAAATCATCTGTACGCACGGGATCGTCTTTGTCTTTTGCGTGCTGCTGCTTTGCGCAGCTCGATAGCCCGAGCGTCAGCCGCATCCTCGTCAGGCTGAATTGGGTCGGACCCTGCGAGTCCATCAAGCTCGTCGTCGTCGAGCTCGCTAAGATCCTCGCTCATAGCTTTGAGAACTTCGCGTCCTGCCCAGACGGGCTCGTAGACTGTCGTACCGTGGAGGTCGAATGGCTCAAGATACCACGGAATGCCACCATTGTGTAGTGGGTTGAGCAGATTCTTCTCAGACCTCGGTGGCGTGAGAGGCTCCGTAGCTTCGGTGGTATCCTTGATGTCCACCTCCATTGCATCGCCACTTCGCTCTTCATTGGAAACATGCAAAGCATCCTGGCCGAGTTGAGCTGCGAGGGCGGCCTCGTCTGCAGCCTCGTCGTGGATCGAGTGGTTGCTGTCAGCTGCGTTATCATCGGGTGTTGGGGCAAGTTGAATGTCGTCTGCCTTTCTGTTGGCCTCTTCTGGATGTGCGCCATTGCTTGTTGTGGTTGTGGAATCATCATGACCTCCCTCGTCGGTCTCGATGGTCTCATGAGGCGCATCTTCGACAGAAGATGCATCCTGCCTGCCCTGTAGCCTCTGCTGAAGTATTGTCTCTAGATCGGGAAGCTTTTCTATAGGGGCTCGAGCGAGCTCGGCTTCTTTGCGCATCGCGTCTTCGATTGCCGGCTGAGCGCTCCTGATGATGCGCTTGATCAGTTTCTTCGACTCCTTCTGTTCCGAGGTCAGGCCTTGAGAAGTTAGCTTAGCGGATTCGTCCTCGGCGTCTTCGGCACTAGAGACAGGCGCAGGATCCATTTGAGCGCTCAGCATTGTGAGCAGATCGTTGTAGAAGGCTTGGACAGACGTGTAAGCCATCTCGTCAAGCTTCGTCTGAAGACCGGCGAAGCCTTCTGCGAAGGCGTCCTTGCTGTCGAGACTAGGAAACTGGTCAGTTGTTCTGCACTAGGTTGATGTGCTCTCACTTACTTCTGAAGCCTCTTAAGAATCGGTCTCAGGATGGCTGGGATCGGGAAATACACGCAGTCCAGTATGTTCTTGAGGATCATGACGTCGTCCAGCTTTAGAGCCTCACGCTCCTTGATACCATGACAGAGGACGCGGATCTGCTCCATGTCGTCCTCGAGGCGTTCTGCGAATTCAATGCGTCGCTGCAGGCGAGGCCGCCCCGCAGCGCCCATACCCGCAAAGTTACGGCGAGTGATCTCCATGGACGAGAAAGCCTCCATTTGGAGCTGAAGGCGTTTAAGCAGTGCAGCGCCGCGGCGTGCCTCGCGCTTCAAAGTCCAGTACTTGCAGGCTTCTTGTACAAACTCCTTACGTTTGCGAATATTGAACTTGATCAAGGCGTTCTCCACATTATGATAGACAGCCTGGGGCACGACTGGAGCGCCGGATGGCAGCCTCCACGACTTCGTTGGCTGCCCTCGCTTGCGTTTGTTGCTACCGGGCACACCGTCGTCTTCATCGTCCACTGTGTGTGCTGCGTGGGTCGAGCCAATCGATAGAGCATAAGCTTGGCTGTCCGGCCAGCGAACGTTGCGCATTGTGTGTCGATAAAATGCCTTCGTGTCTGCAATCGCTCCTTCGACGTCGTACTCGCGTCTCCAGTCCGAAGGTGTATGTCGGTCACAGTACGCCTTAAGTACCGTGGAGTCTTGGGGGTTCGAGGACTGGGACGACTTCATTCGCAAGCACAACCGTGCTTTGCGTGCACAAGTGACATGGAAAGCTTCGAAGCACGACTTGTGGCCGCATTGGATGCATGCTCCCATCTTCTGCTTGCAGATATAACAAGACTACAGCTCTAGTCAGAAAGCATCGCACAATAGATCAAGCATGGACTTACAAGTTTCCAACGCGTCTTCGGAACCTTCTCGACATCTTGTACTGGCTCCTGGAAGGTTACGTTGCCGAGCGAGACCTCTGGGATCCACATGGCACATAGCAGATGTGCCCATTTCATAGCGGTCGTCTGCTTGAATGCGCCATCGCCATTTGGGCAGAATATGCAGCCCTGTAGCGGATTAGTGCCATGGCCAATGAAGGCTGAAGTAAGGACATACCGGAAGCTCACTAGCAGGTGTACCACGTCCCACGAGTTGACAGCGCCTGCAGAGCCACTGTCCCTCCGGGATGAACGGCACACCGTAGCATTCCTGGTGAACGGCCAAGTCACAACCATCGCAAAATACTATGGCGTTGGTGTTCTCGCAGTCGCCGTCGTCGCAAATTGCACACTTGGTATCTTGCTCCTCTCCTTGCCCTGCAGGCTCTCCGTTGACCGCGGCTGCACTACTAGATCGCGGTCGGTGGGTCTGCGGCGGTTTGGGATTTGGTTTGGGGATGCCTTCGTATCGTCAGTGCCAGATCAAACTGTCGCAAGGACCGATAACTTACGTTTCTCCAGAGCGTGCCACTCTTTCTCGATCTGTGTTATGGTAACCTCGAAAATTGCGGGCTTGATGGCTTCGACTTCTTCGGCTTTGCGCTGCACATTCAGGGCGTCCAGCCACATGTCATCTTGCTCGTCCATGTCATACTCCACCCTGCTGACTTGAATACCCGTGCTCGCTCCTTCGGTCTCGTTCTGCAAGGTCAGGTCAAGGTCCTCCTCGATCGAACCCTCTGGGAGTCTAATCAGATGGTTCTCGGTCCTTGTGAAGACCTCGCTCTCCTGGTAGCCAATACTTGCCATAGTCCTATCCACATAGTTGACCTTGACTCCTTCGCTCTCTTCATGTGCCTTGAAAGGGTCGACTTCGCGCACAGATGGTTTTGGCAGGTTCAGCTTCTCTCTAGGGTTCATAGTCGGCAAGGGCTGTATCCGCGGTCGCGGCGGGGATCCAAGTCCAGCAAGCATGGAGTCTCGGTTGCGAGGTGGACGCCCTGGCCGCCTCTTAGGGGTCGCCAACAAGTTGATCGAACCATGGTACTCGTTCTCTATCGCCTCCTCGTCCTGAGTCTGTTGCGCGCGCAGACCATCCAGCATGGCAGAGATGCCGTTCTCGATGGCATACTGACCACTAGACGTTGGTCGCGCTGGTGTGCCTGGCAGCGACTCTGCAGGGCTTATGCCATCGATCTGGTCTGCAGTGTAGACGGGGAACTCAGCATCGATGTCGAGATCAGGGTGGAACTCGTCCCAGCTCCGTTCCTCCCTCGGCTTGTATCCATCGTTTTGCGCCACGGCGGCGGCGACTGCAGCGGCCGAACTGGAACGCGGTCCAGCAGGCGGCCTTTCGCGTCGCGGTCGTGAATATGAGGGCGAGGGCGCGCTGGGGAGGTCCTCGAGGACGACGCCCTGTCTTTCTGCGTTGAGGCGTCCGATGCGACCACGAGGCCCGATGTACGCGTAGCCGCCTGGTCCTGTTCCTCCAACGGGCGTCTCTATGCCCTCGTCATCCACGTATCGTCCCCCGCCTCCTGGTCCGCCTGGCACGTATTTGCGCTTCTTGCTGGCGGGCACCGAATCGGAGATGTGTCGTCTGCGTGGCCGTTCAGAACTTCGTATGCGCGTATTGGGTGTATCAGGTACAGGCGCCATGTAGAACGCTGCGGAATGTTGAGAAAGCCAGCTAGGGTGAGTCGCGAAGACGCGCCGCCGGCAAGTGGTGCTATCTGCCGGTGGGGCTACCGCGATCGCGAGTCCGCCAGACAAGTAGAGGGCGAAATGGTCATCGGTAGCAGGGCTGATAGTGAGATTTGGAAGGATGCGCGGGCCTTTGGACATGCGCGTGTTCGAAAAACGCCTCAGCTTCCCCCAACGTGAGGTTGCTTGCGAAGGCAGGTGCAGAGCAAGGGTGCCAGATCAGGCCTAGTCTTGGGGCCCATGCGCGCCACTCGTTCCCGCGCTCCACATCCTTAGCCGAACGCTCGAGTGAGTTCCGCAACCCGGACCTTGATGTGCTCTGCTGCCATTCCATGCCGGCGGTCGTGTGAATCGCAGGACGATCACGTATCGCAACGGCGCCAGAATCCTGTGACTTGCCTTTGCGGCTCGCCAATGCAAGTCTTTTCGAACGTACGGAATACCAAGCACACACCAGCAGCGTCTTGCGTCTTTGTCTCTTTCTGTCCTTACTGGAGCATGTTTTGAACCCTAGGCACGATGTAGACGGAGTGCTCAGTCTTTATCGAAGCACTGTCAAGATAGTAGGCAAGCCTCACGTTGTAACCCCGATCAATGAGAAGTGCTTATATTGCTGTTTGCCATTCATGTAAATTTGCTCTTCAAGAGCATGTGAGAATCCAGGTATATGATCCTCTTGTTGGTACTGACGTGCACTGCTGTCCCTGCCCGCATCCTCTGAAACCAATGCACAGCGGCTGAACAACCTGACCTAGCTCTCATGTCGCCGTAAAAGCCGGACACACCCCCAAGAATTCAGAAGTTACCGGAGGTCTTCAGGACGAGATCAGAGAGCTCTTCCAAGCAGATAGAGCTTCTAAAGACTAAAGTTACTTTGATGCTCACATCTGGTTTCTTTGTCGACGTGAGAGCCTGGTGCTCGGACTGTACGACCACTAATTAGGCATCACACTTGCCCAGGGCATCCAGCAGGTGTCCATCCAGCTCTGCTGATCCCGGACCCTAGTTGTTATCGCAAGAAACGCCTGAATCAGCAGCTATGCCCACAGACCCCCAATACTGGAACTCCGCTCGAATGCGACGCTATTCCGTCTACCTGTAAGTTGTGGCATGACATGCTCACACACCTCGGTACAGCGCACTTGCAATGGCATATGTGTTGGATAGGCAGGGTTGTTGCCCATTCAAGGCACCCCTACCACGGGTATGTCTAAGCACTAGCAGAGACAGCGGAAGAACGACGTTGCTAGTTCAACAGCTTTACCGTTTAGGCCTCCAAGTCAGATCTTGGCCTAAGCATGAGAGGCGTTTCGCATTGAAAGCATGATAACAAGCTTGTTCGCCTTCACCAGAGGTACGGTTGGATCCAGCTGACTCGCAACTGCCGTTGCAATCTCTCGCCTCCAGAACTGTTGCACCCTTCCGCTCGTCAGAGTCACCCACCCCTCCCCACCTGAGAACCGCCAGCATCCTATTATCGTCTCACAATTCGCCACGATAAGACCAAGGGACGGTAATATGGCGGACACAGACACAACAACTTCCAAGCCGTTCAAGGCCATTATAGTAGGTGCAGGCATTGTGGGCTTGAGCTTGTCGCATGCTCTTCAGCTCGCCAAAATCGATCACGTTGTCTTGGAGAAATATGACAGAGTGAAGTCTGTCAAGGGAGCAGCATTGATTCTGTGGCCGAACGCGGAGCGCATCTTTGATCAATTTGGCTTCCTGTCCGGAATCCTGGAGTCCACCACGCCAGTTGTTGCAGAGCATCGTCGCTGGCCTGACGGAACCGAACATAGTAATCGCAGCACTATGAACAGACTCGCAGAGCTGTACGTGGTTAAAATATTGGGTCAAAATGAGCACACTAACCTCCTCCCAGCTTCAAGGTTGATCCTGTTCTGTTCGATCGACAGTCATGCGTGGCTCACTTGTACGACAATCTCCCAGATCAATCGACGATTAAGCTCAATAAGCGCGTCCAGAGCATCCAGCATCACGAAACCGGTGTCCGCGTTCTGCTTACTGACGGCACTGTGGAGGAGGGCGACATCGTCATTGGTGCAGATGGCGTCCACAGCGACGTCAGGTCTCAGATGTGGGACTACGCGAGCAAGTCCGAACCGAGTGTGGTTCCTGAGTCAGATAAGACGGTCCTCTTCAGCGAGTACGATGCCATGTTTGGAGTCAGTAAGATGGACGGTCACCACGAGGACTATGGCATGGCAGCTGCTGAGACAAACGTCGTCTTCGGACAGGGCGTCACCAAGCTCTTCTTTCAGCAGCAGGGCGAGCAACTTTGGGCCATTGTCTTCAAGGACAAGTACAGTCAGCCGCCCAAAAGATTCAAGGCTACCGACGGAGATATGGAGGAAGTCGCAAAGCGGTTCGCTGACGTCAGACTGAACGAGCACATCAAGTTCAATGATCTCTGGGAAACAAGGACAAGGGTCGGACTGTTGACGATTGAGGAGGGTGTACTTTCGCAGTGGCATGCGGGCAGAATTGCTTTAGTGGGAGATTCAGCACACAAGGTAAGTCCGAGACATTACTGCAAGTCGAGAGCTGAGATGGCTGACTCGTACACGCTAGATGACAGCAGATCTGGGCATTGGTGCAAACATTGGCATCGAAGATGTCGCTGTGCTCTGCAACATCTTAAACCGCGAGCTCAAAGACAATCGTAATCGACATCCCAACAAAGACGAGATCACCGCTATGTTTACTGAATACCAGAAGGAGCGCTATGCCCGCGCCAAGGGCTTCACCGAGATGTCCGGCAAAGTGACCAGGATGCACTCGTACGACACGCTCTTTGGCAGATTCTTTGCGACATATGTCTCTCCAATGCTCTACGAGGTGCAACTTAAGAAGCTAGCTACTGCTTGGGCGAAGGCACCAAAGCTCGATTACGTGCCTGTCAAGACTATCGATGAGACCGCTCCAGGGTGGCTGTTGGCAAAGGAAGATGAGAAGACGTCGAGCACTTCATGGTTGCTGTATGCTGGCATTGGCGCAGTGGCGACGGGATTGGCAGTTCAGCAATTTGGGCTGCCAAAGCTCTGAGTGCTTCAAGCTAACGCAAATGGCTGCACCTGAGAAGGAACAGCCAAGACCTCTGAGTTCCGGACCGTTACTCCTCTGTCCTAGCAAGCTAGGTAGCTCAACATCTGTCAATCACCTCCGCTGGCTACTTCTCGCGTTCGCCTTACTGTTGCCTTCCTTTTGGTCCGTTCACACTCGTCTGTATGCTGCTTTGTTTGCTCGTTCCTCGTCATCTCCTTCGCGTCTGCTTCGCCTCGTTGATCGTCACCTCAGCCTCCTGACTTTTGTTTACACAATTGCAGCTCTTTGCGATTTCATTGACTGCATCTCACCGAACACACACTGACATCGCAACAATGTCGCCCCACGCTGACGCTATCTCACTCGCTGAGTAGACAACCGTGGAAGGGAAGATGTGCAAGCAGCCTTAGCAAGTCCCGGTGAGTCTCACACTAATCGGGGCCCTCCTCTGGCTGACCTCGTCAAGTCTAGGCAAAGGAACAACACAGGCGTTACTACTCAAGCAAGGTTACATCCTACCCCCAAAGAAGAGATCTTCGAGGGACTCATCGTAGGCGGTTGAGAGTATTGGATGTCGGGCTAAATTTAAATATACTTTAGAAGCAGGGCTATCCCACATAGCTTTAAGTCGACCCCGTCCACTGATCAGAATATCGCCTCTAGCCCTCACTTTAAAACGTTGATTTATCTCCAAACATCTTATAGTCCAGCGACGCAGCAGAGCTATAGAAACCACATCTCGCATTCTTTGGATCAACCCAAAGCTTCCCACTACTGACTCCCGGATGCTCGAAGCGCACATTGGATCCATCACACCACTCGCTCTCTCACAGCCTGCATCCAAACGCGAACTGCGGAACAGAGTCACTGAGAACCTGACCTGGCATGAACGATGAAATGTTGGACTTGAAGTCAGGGAACAGGCCTGAGCAAGTCTCCATGGGTGGGCGAATGTACTTGCACGTCCCGGTCCAGCTGGGGCCGGTGCACATGTACATGCTGCCTAGCTTGCCTTTTAGTTGAGATCAGTCGCGGGCTTCCAGAGCTTCTCGTACGTCGAGAGCGTTGCGAGCTTTGATGGGTTCGGGACGAAGTGTCGAGAGAGTCTGTTCAGAATTGCCGTTGTGAGAGAAGCATGGAATGTGATGTTTGTCTCGCCATCGTGAGTTGGACGGAGGGTAAACTGCCCAATAAGGACGCATCGGCGTCGCAAGTGCCAGTGCACAGGTGCAAAGGACTGATAGAAGGTGCAGGAAGTGCATCGCGATTGTTCCGAAGCTCTGCCATGTAGTAGCATACCAAGTCAAACAATCTTTACTTATAGCATCTGCTGCGAAAAGGCTGACGACAAGCACCGGCACTATTAATAGCACTGTGAGATGCTGCGGTTCATCACCTGTGCGTAGCATCCAAGATAAAGCGTCGTCAGTCCCACGCCGCACCACTGCAACAAAGCTTGACCGGCCCATGCTCAGATATGTGTTTCAGACTGACCGCCTCCCCCTTACCAAGTAGGCTGCTATTCTCTTCACACGCCATTGAGCTTTGGGGCTTTTTGATAAGAGATCCAGCTGCAAAGCAGTGCCCACGGGCAAATGAATGGACGCCGAGATAGTAAGGGCGAAGGCAATGCTTTTGCTGAATTGTTCGATCCTAAAGGTGCCTACTGCGCTACGCAACACGCTCCTGATCATTGCGCATACACGAAGGAAATGGGTATCAATCTGCCAACAAAGCAAAGAAGTAGCAACACTCCCAGTAACATGCTATTCGGATTTGCGGATCAGACGCTCGTTCGACTTGACGCGCTGTGCCCACTCAGTCCAGCTTCCGTCGTACAATCTTCGTTGTTCGGTCGGATAACCAGCTTCGGTCAAGGCTGCGTCGATGACAGCTGCTGTCACACCCGTGCCGCAGCTGGCGATGATGGGCTTGGAGGCGTCGATATTCTTGGATTTGAAGATCTCCTGAAGCTTCTCAGCTGGCAGGAGTGTCTTGCTGTCGGCGTCAAGGAGGTCGCTGACGGGGACTGAGATCGAGTGAGGAATGTGTCCCGAGGAAAGACCTGTCTTCGTTAGCAAGAGCAGCGTCAGCATCTTGGGCTCAATACTTACCCTCTCGCGGCTCCGGGTCGACACCCTTCCAGCGGCCGAGACTTCGCGCGTCGAGAATTTGGACTTCCTCAGCGCCTTCCAAACCGTGTTCCTTCGCAATCTCGCGGACCTCCTCGAAGGCTACGACCTTGCTCTTATCGAGCTCAGGCACAGGGTAGTCGACATCATCGACAGCCTTTGGCTCGCCGCTCTCTGTTGGGTATGCCTCCTCAACCCACTTACGAAAATTGTTCAAGACGTGTACGTTGGGGTGGCCGAATGCCTGCAGGGTCCAGCCAACTCGAGGAGCTGAAAAGATGCCTAGCTCCTTGCTGTCGTAGACGACCACACTGTCGTGCCTTCGAATGCCCAGCTTGCTCATGGCAGCGGCGAAGTCTTCTGCTGAAGGCAACATGTGAGGGTACGGCGAGCTGGCGTCTTTGACGCCATCGAGGTCGAAGAACTGGGCGCGAGGAATGCGCTCAGCTAGGAACGTCTCCTTGCCGTTGCGACCATCGTTGGGAAGGAACCAGGAGGCACACAGAGGAACGATCTTGGGCGCAGTCGAGAGCTTGCTGCTGATATTATTCTTGAGAGCTGTATTGAGCTCAGCCGGGCTGACGAGGTACGTCTCGAGGCCGTACTGGGACATGGCAGCTCTGCTCGTCGAGAAGGTACGAGAGCAAGATAGGGCAGGTAGTGGCCGCAGTGAGCTGCGAACGGTGTAGAGTCGGTGCAACATATTGGTACGAGAAGCTGTAGACTGTTGTGGGCTATCAGTCTCCGAATTCCAAAAGAGTGGAGAGCGCTCAGCCGCGAGGGAGGAGCTCTCGTCCCTTTGTCAATTGCGCGATTGAGGGCACGAATTAACTTCGAGGCTAGAGCAAGCTGCAGCAACGCCCATCGCAGCTTCCTCCGCCCAGCTGGACCATGCACTCACCCGTCCGCTTTAAATCTCGGCAAGCAGCATCAGCTGTGCTTGTGTGTTCGATGAACGCTCAACGTCATAGCAGCGGCGTTAGATAAGTTTATCGTTCTCTGGCCCGAATGTCGTCAGCCGAACTCGGCATTGTGTTCTGTGCTGTGTGGGGAAAGCTGTGGAGCAGGCTCGAGCAAGGGTCCAGCAATTTGACAAGCTTGACAGGCCATCTTGCCGCAGTTCAACCGCCTCTGTTTGTTTTCGTCCCACCTTGAATGCGCCGGCAGCAACACCAAGTAACGACAAGCAGCTATGAAGGTCACAATCAGGGAGTGGAACGCGGTCGCCGCCTGGGCTTGGGATATGCCCGATGATGACGTTTGCGGTATCTGCCGCAACCCGTACGACAGCACCTGCTCCAAATGCAAGTTCCCGGGCGACGAGTGTCCGCTGCGTATGTTGCCCTCAGCTCCTGCTATTCACTTGCTGACGTTGTATAGTCCTCGGCGAGTGCAACCACTCTTTCCACATGGTATGCAAAGGCTACTACTTGCACAGGACCGCAGCTAATTCGTAGAAGCACTGCATTCTCTCGTGGCTCAAGCAAGAGAGCTCGCTCGAGAAGTGCCCCATGTGCCGTCAACGTACGTGCTTCGAAGATCTCCACGCGCTGCTCGCTGACGTCCGTAATAGCTTTCAAGTCCAAGGGTCAAGACGCCACCTCCGCCGGAGCAGAGCAGCCTACACAGGCGCCAGACAGCAGCCCTATCTGAGCGGGACGCCTCGATCGAGACGAGTCCGCGGCCATCGAAACATACAAGATCATACAAAGCATCACTAGGTACCCCCAAGCGAAGGGAATGATTTTGATACTGCAGCTGCGAGACTGCATCACCTGGCGTTCAGGTACACACGCATTGTTTACGGTGTTTGGAAGATACCCATGGGTCATGACTGTAGGTAGGATTATTGACATGACATTTGCGTTTGCGTTCTGATATCCGCACCAGATTTGTTGCCTGTCACATGTCAATGTCGGTAGGCTCGCACGGACCAGCCGTTGACGATCGCGACTTGAAGCTCGACCGGAGCCTCGGAACTCTTCCTAGCCTACGATCCACAACGCCTCCTACCATGTTTAACACCCCAAGCCTATCCAAATCGCCTCCTCCGCTACGCGCAGCGAACTCGCCCAGATCTCCAGCTTTGCGTTTCGAAGAGCCTCCCGCTGAGGATACATCACAAGACGAGCAGCAGTGCCTCGACGAGGCAGCAGTCGACGATGACATTCCGTACCCTGAGCCCGGCTCCGAGCAGACTCTCCTTCCTCCGCCGAACTTCAGACCGTTCTTTGCGCTCGTAGAAGACACGACCTCCGGCGAGCACTACCACCCACACTTACACTATGTGTTTGCGGATGATGACCCGATCATTGTGACTGCTGCGTCGATGCGTGGTATGGGTTTGGACGATACGCAGTGCTTGCCGCATGGTGCACCAAAAGAGCATGATGATCCAGATCAAGTAGGCGATGAAGAGGCTGGGCATGGCTCGCCAGTCGAGTCTCCACTGCCGCCTCCAATACCGGGAGTCAAGGAGCACTACCTCATAGTCGATGTAGCAGCGGACGGACGGACAGTCGTGGACGCACAGTCACTATCGCCCTCGTGGCAAATTACAAATGCATCGACACGGACGGCACCATCCTTTGATGAAAGCGCGCCAGACCAGGGCCTGATGCTACGGATAGAAGGAGTTGAGATACCTGCAAAGAAGAAGGGTAAAGGCAGAGGCCAGCCTGGAGACATAATACTTAGCGAAGCAAGAGAGCGGAGTCAAGGTGATATCTTTGCAGTGCTTGATGGTTTGGTAGAGGGTGTCGAGGGTAGCCTTGTCGTTGCCGGCAAGATTACTAGCTTTGGTGCCAGAGAGCAAGAGGAAAATACACAGGCAGATTCGGAAGCGGTGGTCGGGAAGAAGAGCACCATCGAGCATCCGGAGTTGCCCTTGGATTTTGATCGGACAGGGTGACATCTCTCACGGTCAAGTACCGTCAGCAAGACTGAATCGATACTGCAAAGACCTGAGCCAAGTCTGCGACTTACATGCCGGCGCGGCTTATGGGCGTTCAATCATTCACGAAACACAGCAATGGCAGCACAATCTCGTCCGCTAGATGGGCTCCGCAGAATTCACAAGACTGGATAAGCTGGTCCTACTCGATCATTTCGGGGCATTTATCGCTTCTGAGTACCGGCAGCTTCGTTGTCTTGATGTTGTACCCTAATGACGACATGCCACCCATCGCCCTTGCCGCCAAACGACACAGCGCACGGACAGACGGCTTCACGACAGGTGCCCAGTTGTCTTCACTTCACCTCACCTATAAATCTGCTTCTGGCCAGGAGTAATGTACATGCTCACGTCACCGGAAGCGGAGCTTGAGCCTCACTTCGTTCTCTTACTCTGTTATTTGCTCATTGTCTCCCGCACCCACGCCCCCAACACCCACACAATGCAGCGATACCTTACTATCTGCATGCTCATCGTCAGTGTTGCCCACGCCTACAAGCTCGACAAGAAGCTGGACGCTGGCAACTTCCTCGGCTTCTTCGACTTCATCGACACTCCCGACAAATACACTGGTGGATGTGTCAGCTACATCTCCAAGAGTGAGGCTACATCCATGGGTCTTGCTTGCGTCGTGGGTAACCAGGTCTACCTTGTAGTCGACAACAACGCCGTCATCGACGTGAAGCCTCAAGGAGGCCGCAAGAGCGTGCGTCTGGAGAGCCAATGTACCATTGATAACGGCCTCGTCATCGCAGATTTTGCGCATCTTCCAGCTAACGCCTGCGGCATGTGACCTGCCTTGTAAGTCTTGACAATCGAACAGTAGGTTTCGACGTGCTGACGATACTGAAGCTGGCTCCTACACCATGATGGCTTCGATGGCGACTTCTACTCAAGAGATCGACATCCTTGAGTCCGTCTCCTACCTTGCTCGAAATGAGATTACTTTAGGCACAAAGCCTGTGAGTGCACTATGACGGCTGGGCAGGGCACCGCAGAAATTCATGGCACCAACTGTGACTACGACGCCCGCGGTTTTGAAGCAACCGCCCCGCCCGGTACCTTTGGTGACTCCTTTAATCAAGATAGTGGCGGTGTCTGGGCCACGCAAATCGAAGCTGAAGACATCGAGGTTTGGCACTTCAAGAGATCTGCCATCCCGGCCGACGTCGCCAGCGACACTCTGGACCCAAGCACATGGGGCAAGCCTGTTTTGAGCATGCTTCCGCAGAACTGCGACATCAGTAAGGTATGGAAGAAGATGAAGATTGTTGGTGTCTCTGCCTGCAGCTATGGACACTTGCTGACCAAATATAGATCTTCAACATCACCTTCTGCGGAGAGTCTGCAGGTGGCGGAGCCAGGAACGGCCAAACCGAGTGCCGTGCAAGGACAGGTGTCGCCTCATGCAACGACTTTGTTGCCACGACACCCTCAGCCTTCGACGAGGTTTACTTCTTAGTCAACTCGGTCAAGACCTACACTAAGTAGATGCCCTCGGCTACACGTACATCAATATGCGCACGCGTATACGTCGCACATGTGCTTGTGCATGTACGGCACTTGTTCTGCGTCGGGCGTGAAAAGCGAAGAGCAGGTGGAGAAACAGCATGGTACCCACGAGATATGACCTCAGATTTCGTCCTCTCAGGCCGCTCGTCAAATCTACGAAACTCTCTATCCCACCTGTCTAATGCGTCGTGAAGTCCTCTGACACCGTCTTCCTTGTCCAATCACCACGGAATCGTTACCCCAAATCGATCAACCAGATTTCCGCTATCTTCTTTCCTGAAGCCTTCAATGACCCCCAGACAATCTTTCAGAGACTCTTCAGTACTAATAGCTCCTTCCTCCTTCCACTCCACAAGCTTCGTCTCCACTCTCCCAGGATGCAGCAACAAAAATGCAACCTCTGGCACATCAAGCGAGAAGCTCCTCACCACTGCGTTCAGCGCCGCCTTGCTCGCACGGTATGCGTATCCACCACCTGCTACATTTGCTTCTACACTCCCCATCCTTGAGCTCATGATCACTACCTTCGCGTCCGTAGCGAGCTTGAGGTGAGGCAAGAATGAAGTTACGAGGTTGAACGTTCCCCATGTATTCACCTCAAACGTCCTCATCATCGTAGCTTGGTCCATGACTTCCAGCGTCTCAGCAGCCGCAACATCGCCCCTCTGACTCTTCACAACGGACGGTACGAGACCTCGGATGCCAGCGCAGTGGATTAGGAGATCGATCGGCCAGGATGCATAATAATCTGCGATGGAAATGAGATCCTTTTCTGAAGCCGATGTGACATCGACGACATGGGCTTCGAATTTTCCCCAGGGGATGTCCTGAGGTAAGGGGACGGCGTCAAGGGCGATGATCTTTGGCAGTGGGGTCTGAGAAGCGAAGTGTCTGAGAAAAGCTAGGCCGAGACCGGATGAGGCGCCTGTTATGAGAACAGACTGGGGCATTGTTGGAGGTCGGATCAATGTCCGAGGCAAGACCGAGAGTTGATGGGTGGGCGAGGAGGTCGTCGATCGACCGTTGTGTGAGGATTTTGAGTGTGCTAGATAGGTTGGACGCTGATATTCGCAATCGTTGCTATAGATTGATCCTCATGGAGACTCGAGCTGGTCATTTCCAACTTAATGAGGATATTCGATGTTGAACGGTTCGTGATGTGCCTCGGGGTTGATTGCTTTTCCATGCGGCTGCATGCATTAGCGTGCAGATGGCGTCAACCAAGGGTCCCGTCTAGAGTTGCCGAAGGCAGTGGTTCCCCGCCATGATTGCCGAGCGTCGTCCTCTGGGAAAGGAAGTTATTTATGTAAGCTTCGAAGTGTTTCCTGACATTTAAATTTGTGTTTGCTCCTGAATCAAAGTTGAAAACACACCGCTCGTCATGTTCTACCGACCGGGCATAGACGACCATGGTCTCCCTCATGATCCATTCAAGGTAAGCACTCTTCGCGATTAACTTGACACCATGCTTGTGCATATGTGACTTTGTCAGATCAGAACCACGAAGTTGACTTCTCTAGGGTTGTGTAGTCCCTCGCCCCATCGGCTGGATCTCTACCCTCTCGCCCACCGGTCAGGCCAATCTAGCGCCATACTCGCAGTTCAACAATCTCACTTTCGACCCACCTTATGTGATGTTCAGCGCCAACCAGACACCCACAGCACAGCAGAAAGATACAGTCAAGAACACCGAAGCTACAGGGAAATTCTGCTGGAACTTGGCTACCTACGACTTGCGCGAGGCTGTCAATGTTACGGCCGAGCAAACAGCGTATGGTGTCGATGAGTTCGAGAAAGCTGGCTTGGCGAAGGTCGATAGTACGCTGAATCAGGTCGACATCAAGGGCGAGAAGAGAAAGATTCCGATGGTGAGAGACAGCCCTGTAAGATTCGAGTGTGAATATTACACGACGCTGCGACTACCCGGTGCACCGCCTGTGGGTTCTGTGGATGTTGTAATTGGCAAAGTCGTCGGGATCCACATCGATGAGAGGGTGTTGACAGATGGAAAGATTGATATACAGAAGACAGGTAAGCTCCAGGTAGCTGGGTTATGACTTGTATCGTGCTAACACTCAAAGTGCCGATTGCGCGTTGCGGTTACTACGAGTACGCCGTGATCAGGGATGTTTTCGAGATGCAGGTTCCAGGGTTGAGTGAGGACATTATGGCAGGGCTCGAGGGCAGTAGCAAGAAGATGCGCGGGGTGGTAGCGGAAAGAGAGAAGAACGGAGTGATGAGAGGCGAGGACGCCGAGACCGGAAAGGAGCACACGGGCGGCTCGAAGTAAGGGTTCGCCTCTTTGCTCTAGCAATACTTGTAATTGGAAAGGCTCATCTTGAGATCTGGGTGGTACCCATCATGATCCTTATTAAGAATCCATCAGGTAAATACCGTGCAGTTCGCGGCCATCTCTTATGACCCCCGAACTACGAGATACGATCGTCGCGAACAGTGAGTGGTGTTGAAGGTGTGAGACGTCATTGCCCTGTGAGCGACTCCGGTTAGAGCGGCTTTTAGCGTGGTCAGCCTGACCTACATCATCTATGGATCGCTCTTGCTTATTGGCCCACTCCACAACACTGCCACGACCACGGGCCTTGGTGTCTACTTCTGTGCGCATCGCTCGGTCGCAGCAGAGATGTCTCCTACTCGATCGCGACAGCGTTGGATGACTGACCAGAGTCGATACCACACATGAGCGCGCCCTTCGCCTCTTCCCTGGCTTGTCCCATCAAGACACAAATATGGACGATCTGCTTCCATCTTACGAAAGCGCCACTCAGAAAGACCCTTGGACATTGCTTGCACCGTACCTATCATCGGACGCCATTTGCGCTGCAGCCATGGTATGTAAGAAATGGCACGAGATCTTTACACCGCACCTCTGGGGTAGTCCAGCATCACATTTTGGCGTAGAGAACGACACGGTCTACGGTAAGCCGCTCTACATCTCTAGCAAGGATGTGAATGCTGAACGTCGACAGTCGCCTTGACGCGCTTCAAACGCACCTTGCCATTTGCAAGATCCTCCGTGCGCGGCTTGACCCACACTCTTCAGTTTCCACCAGCCCACGCCGAGATCTACGGAGGTCCTCATTCTGAATGGCTGCGAGATTGTCTTGAGCGTCTCCCTCACTTGCAGTGTCTTATGGTCAATGGATTGCCCTTCTTCGACCACGCAGCGCTCTTGACATTACGGCATGCCAGCCCTTGGTGGAATGCTCACCGCCGTACTGCTTTCCCAGTGTTCGGCCTCCGCTTGCTGGATGCGTCAGGATGCACAAACGCGACCTCTACAGGACTTGCAGAAGCTCTGCCCCACTTCCCGGACCTCGTCTCCCTTGATTTGTCAAGAACGCCAGGCGCTCGATCAGAAGTGGTCCTCAGTAAGCTGCAGTATCTTCGCAGCTTGCGAGTCCTCAATCTGGAAGGCTTGGGGCTGAAAGATACTGATTTCTCAGTGGTCGCAACCTCCATAGGAACACGCGTCAGAAGTTTGAATGTGAGCGGCAATCATTTGACGGACGCCAGTGCTAGGCTGTTACTCGAGCACTGCCTCAAGGAAGTTCCTGTCCAAGAGCACGTCGCGCGGACTCCGTTGCCTCCTGTGGAACATGGTAGGCTCAGCGGCGACCCTGATGAGTACCAGTCAGAGGATCTGGTCAGCCATCTCCGCCAAAGACTGACCAGAGGCTTTGCTGGTAGATTAGCCATTGAAGAGAGTAGGCATATCGGAATCACGCACCTGTATCTGTCGAGGAACTCCGTAACGGTGGAAGGAATATCTGGGCTCCTACGGTCTAAACGCCTTCGTGTTCTTGATGTTGGAGTATTGCCTGCAGTTCTAACGAGCTTGGTGCGGCGTACGTGGGACAACGAGGATGGCGAAGACAGTATGGAATTACCAGGCGTTGCGAAGATGACTCCGGTCTTGTCAGACTTTGCAGCGGCGAGATTGAGATACCTAAGAGTCAACTACGAAATTGTTACCGAGGACGCACCTACAGAAGCCTTGCCCTCACCACGCGCAGAGTTGGACGGAAATCTGGGCAGATATACTCCAACGAATGCGCACGAACTTGAAACGCCACAGCATCGAATACCGATAGAACTTGACAACGTCGAGCGAAGCACATCGATCCCTGAACTCAGCTCAATAAACAATGCCGTCTCCGAGCTTCCAGGGAGTTCAGCCTTTCCTGTGGAGTTACCTGGGTCTTTCCCGATCGAGCCACTTCCAGCAAAGCGACAATCGAGCAATCTCACACGGACACCTTCAATCAAAGTGACTTCGGAGCCACAAGTGGTCAAACGAGGTGCTGCCTATGCACCAGAGCCTGTACTTGTGGATTCCCCAATGCCTCCTGTCAGTCCACTTCTGCCGGGTAATGAAAATCGTAGACCGTTCTCGACGGGAGGCTCGACGCTGGACCACGGCTCAGCGCTTTCACCAATACTAGCAAGCTCACGGAGCTCTGTCTCGAGCGAGACCCTTGGGAGGAGATCAAGACATAACTCTACCCATTTCGTAGAGGATCGTCAAGCCAGGCTTGAGCTTCGACAATCGCAAGAGAACCGGCTGCATCCGGGTATGCTCCCAAAGGTTCACACACTAGTTTTGACCGATGTACCTACGTCATCAAACGACCCCGATCTTGTACATCGACTCATACAGTATATCAAAGATGCTGCTGAAGAGGCGTGGATTGCCAAAAAGCGTGCGAAGCATACCTACATGTTGCCACCTGGGCGTAGTCGCAATGTCGCAGAACGAGAGCATGCTCGCGGACTCTTCGCGCTGAAGCGCATCATTTTCGAGATGGCTCCGCCTCAGGTGCAGCACAAAAAAATCTCCACAAGCTGGAGAGCTTATCCTTCGAAATCATCAACTGAGGATGCTGATTCAGAGGCTTTCTGGGAAGCAGCAACACACGATTTCTCCTTCTTCGACGACGAAGAGTGTGGCGTTCCTACACGAGAACCTGGTCGTGGATTACCTTTGGCAGCCATGGGAGGTCTTGAGCTGGCAGTGCAGCACCATGCCCCACCTCCACGACCAAGAAAGATCGAACCTGCAATGCAGCCACAGCTCGATGTTGCGGCGGAAATAGGCAAATTTCGGAGGGCGAGAAAGGCTGTATACAACAACCTATTGATTATGGGTGAGGCTGATCCAGAAGTTGAGGGTTATTGGCCCGGCGATGTAACAGTTGTCAGAAAGCCTGCCGATGAAGATGCTGGAGAGCTTGACTGCTATGGTAACAGGTATCAAGGATGGGGACTGTACCGGTGAGTGATACCGAGCACAATTGCGAACAATATGCTTCGAGTAGATTTTCAAATCAGATCAGGTCGCATGCCATGGTTCAGCCTGGTGCCCTTTTTTGCAAATCATGAGCTTTCCTGCACCCACATCCAATCAGCGCGCTGACCGGTTCATGACCCCGCATGTACAACGCCATGTCGAGAACGCCTTGAGGTAAGGTTTGGACATAGAGACTGCACCCTGCATCAATGCCGCTCCTACACGTGGACCTGATGTGTCGAGTGCATTATCAGGCAGCCGGCTCGCACAGTGAGCTCGACCTTTTACACTATATACTAAGGCTCAGGTCAAATGCCTTTTCTTCAAGACCATATTCGATGTTTCACCTCTCGGTGCCGCTTAGAATCATTAGCTCGTCACGGGTAGGACTACTTACAGCGTCGTGATCGCATTGCAGTTTGAGTCTTCCAGCCTGGTACCATGGGACAGTCATCAAGCCGCCATGCAGCGCCGTCGAGAGTAAGCTTTCGCAGATCCATTCCCACAATAGGCCGCGATTGTACAGCATCGTATGCGCTTTTCGACGATGATGTCGCGACCGAGTACGACGCGCCGAGCCGGCAACGGCGGACTATTTCGCATCGAGCTGAAGACCAGAGCAACAACGCAACTCCAAGGCATCGGAGAACTTCGTCCAGACAAACTGCGCCAGCGACCAGCAGAAAAGGACATCGCGCGTCACAGTCTCCTAAGATCTCGTCGCGCCAAAGCCGTAGCCAAATCACTCCGGATAGGATATACTATCACGAAGGACTTCGGTCCGCTGATCGCCGCAATGGTTATGCGCCTAGTTCCGCTAACCCAGGGCCGAGGTCTCAAAATTCACTTACAGCATCTCACTGTCGAAGATCTCGTCCTGAGAAAGAGTGTGTAGTCTGCACTGACAGTCGCTCACTTCCACGTTTTCCATCCGAACCACCAACGGCACGCTGTGCCCACGACGCTGATGTATGCAGGCGATGTCTTCGGACATGGATCAGCACGTCTTTCTCGTCGAAGGCTTGGGACGAAATCAATTGCCCAACATGCGCGGAACGCCTGATGATTGAGGACGTCCGACACTCTGCACCATCGGAGGTATACCGCCAGTACAAGTGGTTCCACACCAAGGCTGAGCTTGAAACGTTGCCAGGCTGGCACTGGTGCATTTCAGAAGGCTGCAAGTCGGGTCAGCAGATTACTCAGCGTACGAGCAAATTCAAGTGTGTGCGTTGCAAGAAGGTCAATTGTGCGGAGCATAACGTGCCATGGCACAAAGGGGAGACTTGCAAGCAGTACGAGCAGAGGTCCGCTCCACTCCACACATCGCAGACTGATTGGAACTGACAATGAGTAGAAAAAGGAGGAAAGTACACATACAAGAAGAGGAAGCGAGCAAGAAGTATATCAAGGAAAAAGCAAAGCGTTGCCCAGGTTGCAAGCGCCCCGTCGAGAAGATCAATGGCTGCGACCATATGACTTGTAAGTTCTGACTCCAATCGCGACGGTATTCCACTAATCCCAGAATCTTTAGGCACCAAGTGTAGACACGAGTTCTGCTGGGAGTGTCTTGCAAGCTATAAGGTGCCTGGGAGGGTCTACTCGGTCACTCACCGTGCCGAATGCCCTCACTGGTTCGCCCCGCCCGCTGACCGCCGCGTTGCTGAGTGGAACTGGGAGGACGACATGCAAGATGAATGGTTGGATTTCCCCTGATAAGCTCCGCTCTTACGGGCCTCTGCTATGTTGTGGTACAGATGGCTCCCAGACGTTTTGATCAATGGCCACTAATATCGCCACTCAATTTCGTCCGGAGTGCATGATTCCGTGTAATGACGGAGCATGTCGACGGTCGTGCTTAATATTTATCGGTATGTCGGTGTTCGTATTCTGACGTCTGCGGCACATCGTCGTGGCGACCGTTTTTGGCTGCTGTTCGCGGTCCGGTTCGGCGGCTTCCATGATTCGACGCTAGCGCATTGCTGGTTTCTTCCCCTCAGCCCTACTCCCATTCTGCACCATACACCTTGCTATTGACTTCGGCCGACCTTCGAAACGTTGAAATCACGGGCCCTGCGGACGCGTTGCGTGCGAATTCGGGGAGACTTTAAGGTCGGACGGAGCCCTAAAGACGCGATTGCGCGGGCGGACGAGCTGGGCTTTTAACACGTTGTACGAAGTTGTACAACACACAGACAAACCCTCCTTGATGCCCACGTTGACGCCGGGTGCAACTCATTACTTGCGCATCTTCGATCAATCGGACAACGTGTTGAGTGGACGGATGTCAGTTCAGTTCAGCGGATGTGGAAATTGTACCCTTGATTCAGGAGCCCCAGACCTCCCCCACGCGCGCTTGTTCAGTACGACAGCGGCCGCTTCAACCGAAGCACTGCTAGGATCCTAAGCGACATGCCTAAGCAACGCCAAACTTGCACGCGCTGCAGCCAGCGTCGGCAAAAGTGCGATCGAAGCAAGACGGGGAAGGCACCATGCAGCCGATGCGTTCAAAACAACGAAGGCCATCTGTGTAGCACGGTGTGGGCTGGTGGCTACGACCCAGCTGTACACCGTAAGTATCCGAGGAAGTCTTCGCCGGCTCAATCATGGCCTGCAGGCAGCGAATCTGCCTCTTCAGGCGCTACTCCCCCGACTTTCCCGGCTGTTGAACAGCTCAAATTGCCTGCTTTGACTCCTGGTACGTCCAATTGTCTTAAAAGCTCTTATGCCTTTCTCGCGGTCCGGAAGCTGGATGTTGGGTGTTGGCAAATTTCATATACTAGCTGCTGGCTTGTGCACTGGAGTTCTCACGGCGTGTTCTGCGATGTAGCCGGGTTTTCAAGACAAGCCTGAATGCTACTTAAGCGCATGGACAATCGCTGACGACCCCTGTAGAGATTCAAACTCCATCACGTGCTCGCGACCAAACACTACCCTCACACTTTCGATCCGGTGGCTTATTGGCCGGGCCACTCTCAGCTGTAGGGCCAGAAGCTCTCTCAGCAGGCGCCCATAGGTTTCCAGAGATCACAATTGGAGCACTCGTCTCGGAGAAAGATGTGTCGACGGTCTCACTGCTGGACCAGGAGTCCCGAAACATACGGACGAAGGACACGCCATTCTCAGAGAAGGTGGGAACTGCTTCAAACTACACTAGCTGCTTTTCTCCCGCTGCGCGGGCAGTGGAGACAGTGCAGATGCAGTCGCTGCTTCCGTCAGCAGCCAAAGTTCTTCAGATGGTCGAGTATCACGAGCAATACCTCACATATTGGGGTGGCGGTCTGTATCATGGTCCCACTCTCAAGAAAGAAATAAGAAGGGCAACCAATCCCTCCGGTAAAATCGACTTAACGACCGTAGACTGGCGGTGGACTGGTCTGTTGTTCTCGCTCTTGTCTGCTGGTCTCATAGGCTCACCGGAAGGTGTCTCTTCGGAGTGGGGCTTCTCAATCGAGGAGAAGATTCGACTGTCACGATTGTGGGGAGCTGCGACTGTCACGTCCCTGAATCTCGGCGACTACACGTCGCAGTATCACCTGAACTCGATCCAAGCTATTATGAACCTGCACGGGTTCGAACATCTCGTAGGTTCGTCGAATCAGTGGGCGGCATTGAGGAGTGTGGCCATGGTCATCGCAAGAGGTCTGAACCTGCACCGAATCGGTCCACATCCGGACGACCAAAGACTGCCCTACCTCAACGAGGAACAGAAAGAAGCCTTCATCGAGCGTGAGATTGGCCGTCGTGTCTGGTACGCTGCAGCGACTCAAGAGTGGCTGTGCTCAAGTTCCCAAACCTTTCCTGGATACAACATTCAACGCAAGCATTTCACAACGTCAATGCCAGCCATATTTGATGAGGAAACCGTTTTGCCTGTAGAAGAGGGCACGCCGACTTTCGCTGTGGTGGGTAACTACTTCTTTGAGTACGCCTATTTGCTCCTTCAGTTTGGAGACGCCATGCTTGAAGCAGAGAATCTCGACGAAAACTCAAGGTACAACTTCATCTTGAAATGGGATGGCGAGTTGCGATCGAACTACGCAGAGAAGATTCCAAAATGCCTTTCACATCGAACTCCTCTCCAGCCTCATTGGCCCAAATGGGTCAGCTGGGCGCGAAGATTGCATGAAGCGTCATGTAGTCATAAGATCATCATGATTCACCAGAGCTTCCTGACCAAGAGCTTCAAGGATGTTCGATACACATACAGCCGTTGGGCTTGCGCAACTGCGGCAAGACACGTACTCTCACTATATCCCAAAAGAGATCCTGATGAACCGCAATTCTGGGTTGAGCAGGCGTTT
Organism: Didymella pomorum; assembly: GCA_022225945.1. Classification (NCBI taxonomy): domain Eukaryota; kingdom Fungi; phylum Ascomycota; class Dothideomycetes; order Pleosporales; family Didymellaceae; genus Didymella; species Didymella pomorum. The sequence continues at coordinate 609,685 of JAKJXN010000002.1, read as the reverse complement.
TCTATCACAGCTGGTATCTGCCTCATCCTGGATCTTTTCCACCGGAACGACTTCAACGCTGAAGCCCAGGAGTACCTCGCCTGCGTAAAGCGAGCTGTCGTTTATCTTGCTTCTTTCCCAACGAGCTCAGTGGCTAACCACGGTGTGCGGGTGTTGACATCGCTGCTGCAAGAGTACACTAAGAAGGTGGAAGCTGTGCGCAGTAATGGTCAGACCACCAGGCCCACAACGTCTCAGGGTGCGACAGCTCAAATGCCTCAACTTCCAAAGGGCTTCGAGAACGCTTCGCTTGGCGAGGTGGGATCACTGCCACCAGCGTTACCTGCCAACCCCGAGATCCCGCTTTCGAACGACGCAACATCTGCATTCAACTTTGACATCGACATGATGGAGTTCGAGGATCTCCTGGATATCCTGCCAACAGAGATGGGCGTCGATACCAATGCGTTCTACGATGGCATGCTGTCTGCATCTAATGGTGCTTACAATCCAGGCTGGTAAGCGCGATGTCGTTATGACCGAAAGTCATATAGAGATAGGCAGGAGTCGAAGTTGACGATACCATGTAGGGGCGGCAGCTTTGAGCCGAGGCAAGAGGAACCCCACCCTGGTCGATCTCCCGCCTTGCATACCAATCCATCAACCATCGCATCACAGTCTCCTGCTTTCGACAGCTCGAACCAATCCATAGGACCGGATTATCGATCGCCTGTTACACTTGCACACTGCATGCCATGAAGGCCATTCACCTTGACAAATTCGTCACTGTATGTTTGGAACCCCGACGGCGCAAGATCAAGTACTCACTCTTCACAGGACCTGACAAGTATCAAACCAAAGGACATTCCATCTCCACAATGCTCGTCTCATAAGTCCCTCTGTATCAAGATCACGCATGCAGCGATAACGCACGTCGATCTCCTCTACGCTCAAGGCCTGCACCAGAACAACAGGCGACACGTGCAGCCTCCATTCATCCTGGGCACCGAATTCTCTGGTATTGTCACCAAAGCATCTTCCACCTCATCTCTCGAACCTGGTACGCGCGTCTTTGGAGGCGGCCTTGGCTCTTTTGCTGAAGCAATTTGCGTCGATGAAGCAAGCGTGCGCCGCGTTCCACAGCGATGGAGTAACGCTGAAGCCTGCGCTGTGGGCGCAAGTGGCGCCGTGAGCTACGGTGCTCTTGTCGGCATAGCGAAAGTCAAGATAGGAGAGACGGTACTGGTCCTAGGTGCGAGCGGAGGGCTAGGTGTTATGGCTGTGCAAATCGCAAAAGCGTTAGGTGCTAAGGTCATTGCTGTGGTGGGACATGCAGAGAAGGCTGCAGTACTGAGAGGGATTGGAGCAGATGATGTTGTTCATTACCATGACAAGAAGTGGGAAGACAAGGTCAAAGAAATGACGCCAGACAAGCAGGGCGTGGACGTGGTGTATGACGGCATTGGCGCTGTTGAAAGTGGTATAAAGTGTTTGAAATACAGAGGAAGGCTTGTGATCGTGGGATTTGCAGGCAGGGGCGGCAAGATGGAGAACGTGAGAGCGAATCGTATACTGTTGAAGAGTGCTATGGTGCACGGCTATGTGAGCACAACGGTCCTGCGCACATGCGCTTATGCTGACCCAAAACAGCGCTTTGGCGAAGATGGAAGACATGATCCTCGGCGGACGAAAGACGTGTGGGATGGTTTCATGAGCATGGTGGACAACGGCAAGATTGAACCAGTGATATACAAAGAGGAGTATCGAGGCCTAGAAGCTGTGCCGAAAGCACTGGGGGACGCAAAGGATCACAAAGCCTGGGGAAGGGCGATCGTGAGGATTGACGACAACGCAGAGCATGAGCTCGAACAGCAGAGACCAAAGTTGTAGACCAATGGTGCCGTATAATAATCGAGCAGGTAAAATCTTGATGGAGGGCGATTGTACCTTGTGAGGTGTAGATGCATCGACGTGGTGGTGTATCGTCCATGAACCAGAGCGCCTCGGAATTCGACACCGACTCGTTGGTCTGTGAGTCGCGCCTGCCACGATCGAGGTCACCGGAAACCGCTTGTCATCTCACAGCTTCCAGCCACCTCGATCACTGACTCGATGTTTCTCCTTGTGAAAGGATCATGGCCACTATCAGCCCACATCTCACTGCGTGCCATGACGCGCATCGTTCGCGACACCTGCTGATTGCAAGGCCCTTCCAACGCTTTGGATAGTGAGACCATCAGTCAGCCGCCCAAACGAGGCGCTTACTTCCTCTTCCCAGCCCAAACAAGCAATATAGCGACCTTGACGCTGGCTGCATATGCACAAAACGCTGTCCTCGTCTCTGTGGATCGCCTGAACTGGGACAATGACGTAGCGCATCAAACTCGCGTTCCTGGCGCGGCCCGCTCACCTGCGCTACGGCAGCTACCACACGCAGGAAACAAGTTCCCCTGCAGAATCCAATGGCGGTGTGCCATCTGTACAAGCATGTCATTCAACATGAAGCTACGCAAATTGCCGCTCTCCGACGCTCTGGAGCGTGGGAACGCGGGTGATCGTGAGGTGCGCTGGCTGGGCTGTGCGCCGCTGGTGCTTTTCTCTCATAAGCAACTGGCAAAGCGATGGGAATGAGCTGATACTGATACTTGCTTGGAGACTAATTGGGAACCATGGGCGCGCCTGTAAGTGCGGATCGACGAATTGTTGACAAGAACGACGCTAATCGTTGCAGACTCACAGCCACGATTCCACCGACGTTCTGCAGGACATAGTGTACACGCTGCTGGAGGTCTTCGATGCCACGAGAGACCTGTATCAAACCTTGACGAACAAGGACAAGAGAGACCTCGAACAGAAGCTACGGTCGAACGGGTACCCCAGCTCGAGGAAACTGGAAATCATCGATGATGCCGAAGTCAATGGCACCCGCGCCATACTGACGGACAAGCTAGCCCTTCTACGACGATATGAAGACGGGCTGCGTGATGCTGGACCTACTTTTGCGGTCGGGGATGGTATGTTCTCAACAAGAATTCAAGCATGGAAGCAATCAAGAACACAGTATGCTGACCAACATTAGCATTGTCACATGTCTCCTTGCAATCCGAGGTGATCAAACTTCAGGGCTTGCTACTTACGATTTTTCTGTATGGCCCTACATCCTCAGAGCCGATACCGCAGCAACTTTCGAAGGTTGACGCTGCGTCTCATACAGCAGCGATTGGAGCAGTCGATGCGTTGAATGCCCTAAAGCTTCGACTGGAGGCAGAACGACGAGCACCCAGCGTGTCTGTTTCTCGCAGGGGTTCTCTTCGTGCGCCGTCCATGCCTGGATCGTTTCATCAAGATGAAGAACAATCGACAGCTCTTGTGTCATATCGAGAACCACCACGAGTCCGAGCTGGGAGCCCAGCGAATACCACCATCCTCAGTAAAGGAAGACATGATCTGGATGATATGGACGCAAGGTCCTTGCGATCCTACAACACCGGAATCACGGGTACCGACTCACTCTACTGTTCTTATGCAAGAAACCTCGACAGGCACCGTTCGCAGCAACTAAGCCCGAGCATAACTGATGCATCTACACCGTCGTGCCCAAATTGCAGGAGGACGCTACACCTCTCTCCAGTCAAGACCTGGGAAGTACTCAAGAAAGATACAGGGTATGAGAGATGTTTCCAGATCTCGAATCGTTTCGTGGTCAAGTGCCACCGCCCTGGCGCAGACGCTGGCTACGCATGCATGCTTTGCTCCAAGGCGGATGAGGATGTGACGATTTGCGGCGATGTGAAGGCGCTGGTAAAGCACATGTGTGAGGATCACAAAACCTCCGAATTCAAGGCGGAAGAAGATATCACAGAGGTCGTTGAGTTGGCCTTGGGAGAACGCAGAAGGGATAGTGGGCTAGCCCACTCTTCTTCGCGCAGCAGCCGCAGGAGTGCTAGTGTGAGCTCACGTCGGCGCGGCAGTAAGCCACACATCTATGACCGTGAGGTGGAGGCCATAGAGATCAGGTTGCCGAGACGAGGTGCATGAAGCTACGAATCTCCTAGCTCAGCCTGGTCTTCGATTGGCATCCTTCGTGCAGACTCCGTTAGCTGTACCCGTCGATGGTGACGAATAAATCACTTGTACGATAGACTCGTTCGCCAAAGATTTTGAGATGTCTTCCTTTCTAGTATTGCTTCCTACTTGGCCTTCGTTCGATTCCCTCAAGTTCCTGTATCCTCACACCCCGAGCCTAAACACCACAACTTTGTTTTATCCGTACCAAGACTTTCTGATGCAATTCCCTCACATCATCGTCTGCACGAATCTGCACAGGTCACGCAGTTCTCGTGCCAAGTTCCTGAGCTCTATCTCAAAGCGGTCAATGGATACTTCAGCAATCAACACCTTTCATCCAACATTCCTCTTCAAGTAATATGCAACTACCGTCTCCACCGATTACCTGGGACCGACGTGCATACTACGTGCAACCTACGATCAGTGCATCTCAAACACGCGCCGCATAGTCGGCGACCATGATAAACGCACTGCAAGGAACGTGTCGTGATGACCATTGCCCGAATGCGGTTTAGACAGGCCCAAAAGCGGCGAATGGAAGAAAGGACGATGCTTCGTGCTGATGCATGACAGCGGCGCGAACGGATCACCCGAACCACGCGGTCAGCACCCTAAATGATCGTGAAGGACTGAACGGTGGAATTTGAAAGTGGTGTCATTGTGCGAAACCAGCTGTGGACATGGTGGCTGAAATGAAGAAGCCGCATTGGACGCACAGTGGACTTGCTGCTTGTATGTGATAGTAGCGGTAGTTGCGCGGAAGAAAGGATGGCGTACTGGCTAGATGAAAGCCTTGCCTAGATCCGGTAGAGCCTCATAAACGGCGACATCGTGACGAAGTCACGACCAAGCTAAACCTGAGCTTCCAGCCTGGAGCCTTGGAAGGCGCGTTCGGCACTAGACAGATATAGTTAGCCCGGACCCTGTGTGGGGAAGCTCAGCTGTCGACTCTTTTCCACCGACACTGCTCAGTTCTTCTCATGCAGCCGAACCCGAGGCAGTACTTCAACAATTGAAGAGAGCAAATTGAGACTTGAACATACGTCAATTGATCACGGCTGAAAGCCACACTCTGCTATCTGCTTACCACCTAGCATTTGCTCATCAAAGATGACCACAGCATCACAGAGGATCCCAGCAGCCGTCCGGCCTTTGGTCAGCGAGCGTGCCAAAAAAACGCTCGACATTGTAAGCTGCGATGCTTCCACAAGTCTGGAGTCACTAACAAGCCTCAGGTCGAGAGATTCGTCAACGAAGAATGCATCCCCGCCGACCATGTCTACAAAGCGCAGCTTGGGCAGGGCTCCAGTCGCTGGAGCTATCCTCCCATTATGGACGAACTGAAAGCCAAAGCCAAAGTCCTCGGTCTGTGGAACATGTTCCTCGCGAAAGGACATTACAAGGAAGGCGCAGGCTTCACGAATCTCGAGTACGGCCTTATGTGCGAGCAATTCGGACGATGCGCGACCGCCTCTGAGGCCACGAATAATGCCGCGCCAGACACAGGCAACATGGAGCTGCTCGCCAAGTACGGCACCGAGGCGCAGAAGAAGATGTGGCTGGAGCCTCTGCTGCGAGGCGAGATCAGGAGCTGCTATGTAATGACTGAGCCGGACAGCGCGTGCAGTGACGCGACTAACGTACGGCTGAGCATGAAACGTGATGGCGATAGCTATGTGCTCAACGGTCAGAAATGGTGGATTAGCGGCGCTGGCGATCCTCGCTGTGCGGTGTACATTATGCTGGGTAAGACAGACCCAGATCATACTGACAAGTACAAGCAGCAGTCAATCATAATCGTGCCGTCTAACTCTCCGGGCATCGAGATCAAGCGCATGCTGTCTGTGTACGGCTACGACGAAGCGCCACATGGTCACGCCCACCTGGTCTTCAAGAACGTACGCGTTCCTGCAGACAACATTGTCTTGGGAGAGTCGAGGGGCTTCGAAGTCATGCAAGGTCGAATGGGACCAGGGCGCATTCATCACTGTATGCGCTCAATCGGTGCTGTAAGCACATCCCAGACACAACATCTTTGCATCCACTGACACATCTCAGGCTGAGGAAGCTCTCCGCTGGCTCCTTACTCGTGCCAATGCCCCGCATAAGAAGCCCTTTGGCAAGCAGCTCTCAGAACAGGGCGTAATCCTGCACTGGATAGCCAAGGCCCGCATCGATATCGACGCCGCGCGCCTCATCGTTCTTAACGCCGCCGCGGCCATCGATGCCGGCGATGCCAAATCCGCTCTCGTCGAAATCGCACAAGCAAAAATTCTCGTTCCGAACATGGCGCTCGAAGTCATCGATAAAGCAGTGCAGACGTATGGCGCGCAGGGCATATGCCAGGATACCCCATTGGCGGCTATGTGGGCACACGTTCGAACAGTCCGGATTGCTGACGGGCCTGACGAGGCACACTTGGAGCAGTTGGGAAAGAGAGAGAACAGAAGAGCGGCCGAGGCGGCGCAGCTTATAGAGAAGCAGATGGACCTCACCGAAGCGTTGTTCAAGAGATGGAATGTGAAAGAGAGTGGGCCATGCCCGCGACTATAAGCTGTGTCACTGCCTAGGCATGCACTCTATCTGACTGCTTACACCATTTGATCAGACTCTCCATGTCTGCAGACAAACGCATCGTGATACAGCTTGCAATTACTAAAGGACCTCTACTGTAGCTTGAAAAGCGCTTGCCCTCTTATCTCTCTTGCTGCACGAGTAAGTCTCGCTCGGTGCAAGAGTCAATACTATACATACTCTCATTCTCTTGAAATGGGAGTACGAGAGACGTCCGTTCGAGTCGGACTGAGTCTGTTTGTTTTGTTCCTGTATTGTCACCGTAAGATCAAGCAGACGTTGAAAGGTATCGGTAGACGGTATCGTGTCTTCCGAGCTGTTCGGTGCGCGGTAATACATCGACAAGGTTGGCTGGATCACTACTTATCGTAGATATTGAGGCAGCGGATCACTTTCCTTTCTTGCTGCTTGGGTAGCGGGGCGTGCGGGGATACGAGAGAGATTGACAAGCTTCATTGTGGCTTTGTGGCTGGCTGCCATGGAACTCGGCATCCTTGTCAGGAGCTTCGACGGCTAATGTCAGGTACACCTTATTTGAACGAGCACAATGGGTAGAGCAGCGATGTCATATGAGTCTACATCAGCGGAGAGCAGACAGGGTCACAGGTGTCACAGCGAAGCATAGCCACAGAATAGGTTGGAGCACCTATAGGTATCTCCATTCAAGCAACTAAGCACTATCGTAACGTCGTAGATGGCGTTCCTATCATCCAGCGACATCAAGCCATTCCATTAGAAGACGTAGCGGAAATTAGGATTCTCGCGATCCGTCAGATCATCGAAGCCATGCGCAGCGGTCGTCTCCTTTCCGAACTCGCGATCCTTCTTGTTGTTGCGGTGCACCAGGTTCCACCTCAGGAACAGAATGACTGCAACCAGGACACTGTAGCAGCCCAAGTGAATAGACAAGGCTTTCACGTAGCGCGGCGCGTCGCCGTCAAAGAAGACCTGAGGACCCGTTGCGTTTCCGGCGCACCATGCGAGAAAGTTCATCGTGATGCAGACAGATTTCTTGGTTTGCCCGCCGACGTTCCGTGTCAGCATCGACATGCCCAGACCTTGTGCGGCCCAGAACGTGAAGATGATCCAGTATGAGATCAAGAGGCCGGCGCGAGTGGCGTGGTTCGTGTTCTTGACGGTCATGATTACGATCGTGCCGATGAAGGAACTGCAGTGCGTTAGTGCTGGGCTTGCGAAGTAGGCGCGGGACACGACTTACGGAATCATGAAAACAAGCATGGTGTACAAGTTCTGGTTGAACCTTTTAGTCATCCACGCAGAAGTCATCAGCGTGAAAATGATGACAGCACCAAGAACCATGGCGAGGAGCTGAGTTTGGAGAGTAGTGAAGCTGAGACCCTTGATAATGATGTTGTAGAAAGCACCGAGACCAGATGTAGGCAGAGTGGTGCAAATCTGGATCAACATGTAGCAGTAAGTCTGGGGGTCGGTAAGAGCTTCCTTGAGCTGGTAGGCACGGAAGACTTTATTCTGGAGACCGGTCTGGTTGGAACGGACACGCTCGACCATGAGCTTCTTGTCCTCCTCGGAGAAGCACTTGGCGCGCATGGGAGAATCGGGGAGCCAGTAAAGGACGAAGATGCCCCAGAGGAAAGAGAAGGAGCCGTATGTGATGAAGATCGCCTGCCATGACCTGATCTTCGCCGTTCCGCCAGTTCCCAACGAAGGGTGCTGGATCTGAGAGAACGCGTAAGCGAGCAGACCGCCAACCATCTGCTGAGCGCCGTTCATCATGTACCAGTAGGTGACGACCTGGGCTTGCTCCGAGCGCTTATACCAGATTGAACTCATGATAAGGAAAGTCGGCTGGCAGACGGCCTCGAAGATACCAAGAATTGTGCGGATGGCTACGAGTGAGGGGAATGTGAAGCAGACAGCATGCAAGCACAGAGTGGTCGACCAAAGCATGATGTTGAGTCCGAGGAACTTCGCGACGGGGACACGTTGAATCGTCCAGTTGATGGGGTATTCGACTACTAAGATGGCGAGGTAGATACAGGTAGTCAACCAGGCGAACTGTATATCGATCAACTGATGTGTTTTGTCAAGAATACCTCATCGAGGACTCACGTTCTTGTTCTGCTCGAGTCCAGGAACATCTTTCCGGATACCCATGATGGAAGCGAATGACATAGTGCCCTTGTCGAGCGCTTGCAAGAAGTATGTGAACACCATAATTGGCAGGACGCGCCTATCGATCAATTTCTTCAGACGGGCATCTTCCTCCTTGGAGAGAGCAACACCAGCGGCATCAGCATACTTTGCAACTTCGTGGTCGACACGTTCGTAGTTGGCGTGATCGCCCTTCTCGTCAGCAGCAGAGAGCGTGCGCTCGAGCTGGGTGATGTCTTTCTTGTCGTCGGTGGCCATGGTGACTTTGCCTCCCTGGGTGTCGATAAAGGAAGATCGGACTCGAGTGAGGTGAGAATGATAAGACCTTAGGATTCAGATGAGCTGCAGGTTGTGGAGTCCCTGACCTTGATATTTCTACCCCGTCTCGTTTCTCCCGTCCGTGTGTTGCATCCCCACGTTGCCCCGGCCTCGTTACCCCATGCGGGCGGGCTACTCCGCAAAACCAGCGTCCCAACACGACATCCACCATTCATTGACTGCGTCTGTCCCAGTGTGGTTTACCGTGGGATTTGCAATGTCCATGGCCGACCCTGAATCGCTAGTACCTCAAATTCGGGGCCCCGGATGTCATGTTGGCCATACAGAGTAACGATTGCCCAGTCTTGGTGCTGCAGGATCAAGCAGTGTGGATGTGCGCCTCTCTTGGCTCATTTGCTTCGCCGGTAAAAAGGCGGTGCAATATGGTCCGAAGCGCGCTTCTGATGGGTTGCATGTGCATGTGACGATGTTACCTCGTGAGATCATCAGGCGAACTCGCTCGGAGAGGATGCCTTGGCTGGTGGAATTATTTCACCGTCCTTCCGCGCTCGTGCAAGTGGCTTCTTTCATGGTTCAGGACGGTAAGCTTCCCCAGTCGGTCATCCCCGCCTTTCATTGTCGCTGCCCGTCTCGAGCTTCGTTTGGCGAAACAAGCGACTGGCAGGGCGTTGTATCGGTGCAACGGCCAACGAAAATCGGTGCATTGCAGCGCGAGGGCGGAGTCACTTCCTACTTCCGTAATCGATGATGGAGTTGACGCGTTGTTTGGTGTTGAGGGTCCATGAAGTCGCGAGGAAGGCGAGAGCCGCGCTCCCCAAGATTCTTGGGACCCCACACCTCAGCAGCGGCTCCACGTGGAGACAAGCAGCTCTCGTCGGCCTCGGTGTAGAGAGTAACGATAGCGGTGCAGCATGGCACGAAACAGGTAAAGAGCTTCATTAGGTCTAAACCATGCATCGAAGGATGTCCCAAACTTTTCCCCCGCGTCCACACCATCCATGTCTTCTATTCCCTCAATCTCCAAGCAGATTCACGCGCCTTCAGAGCTATCGCGCGTATAACCTCATTTATAGAGCATCAGAGGACATTTGTAGGACAATTAGACGCGTCCAACCCTTTGCCTTCTGAGAATGTCTTCCCTTACCATTCAAGGGCTCAAGAAAGAGCAAATTACAACCTCCATCGACCTTCTCACACAGAACCTGATCAACATCAAGGACACCACCGGCGAATTTCTGCTCAAGCTCCCCGATGGCCGTGTCATCGACACCAAAGGCTGGAACGGCTGGGAGTGGACACATGGAATCGGTCTCTACGGTCTTTGGCACTACTATACTTTGACGGGCAACCAAGCCACAAAAGACATCATGCTCGGCTGGTACACCACACAGCTCGCCAAAGGCACAACCAAGAACATAAACACCATGTCGCCCTTCCTCGCACTCGCGTACCTGTACGAAGACACTGGCGACAAGACATTCGTACCCTGGCTGGACACCTGGGCCGAGTGGGTGATGCACGACCTGCCGCGCACGAAGTACGGTGGATTCCAGCACGAGACGTATGTCGAGTACAACAAGGACGAGCTTTGGGACGATACGCTGATGATGAGCGCGCTGCCTCTGGCGAAGATTGGGCTCACGCTCAACCGCCCTGAGTACATTGAGGAGGCGAAGAGGCAGTTCATTCTGCACTGCCAGTACCTATTTGACCCTACCACGGGGCTGTTCTTTCACGGGTGGAAGTTCGAGGAGAAGGATGGGAAGGTTGGGCATAACTTTGCGCAGGCGAGGTGGGCGAGAGGAAACTCGTGGCTGACAATCGTCATTCCTGACTTTATTGAGCTGCTGGACTTGAAAGAGTCGGACCCCACCAGGTTGTTCCTGGTCAGCATTCTCGAGGCACAATGCAAGGCGCTGGTCAAGCTGCAGCAGAACGATGGCATGTGGTGCACATTGCTTGATGTGCCAGCCTCCGAGGGCTCGTACGTCGAGGCGTCGGCCACAGCTGGTTTTGCGTACGGCATGCTTAAAGCCATAAGGAAGAGGTATCTCAAGGGCGAGGAATACGAGAAGTCAGCAGCCAAGGCTATCAAGGCGGTTCTCAACAACATCAACCCTGATGGTGAGCTGCTGAACACCAGCTTCGGCACAGGCATGGGTCACACATTGCAGCACTACAAGGATATTCCTGTAACAAGCATGCCTTACGGCCAGGCAATGGCTATCATGGCACTTGGGGAGTTCTTGAGGTCGTTTATCTAGATCGTACGTAGCTTGCAGAAGGCAATGATACACTGCTGTGTGCGATGAATTAGAGTCTGCCGCGAGTCTGTACTCGGTCGTGGAGATTGTACGTCAGAGATGATCGATTGCATGTCGATACGAACCTGATGTTAGGATACCGCTATTGCACGCATCGCCCTCCTTCGTCCTTGCTAAATAGATGCGCGAGGTCACATATCCAGCTCGATTCGATGTTTGTGTAGCTCTCCATGCCACACAGAGTATACAGACTCGCACACTAAAGGTAGATGCAAGTCCATTGCGCGTTGCTCGTATTCATGATAATCTCTGGGCCCGCACAAGTATAAGACGTTCCAGATGACAAACAAGTCGACGTTCTTCAGCTGACTCAAGGTTTGGATGAGATGTACCTGCCCTTCAATACGTCGTTGTCGCTCATCTGTCGTTTTCAAAATCGGCGCGTCCAGCCAGATGGTAAGTTTACTGTATCTTGTTCGTTTTGGTGAAGGCGCATCGACTCGGTGGAATACCAAGGGGTGAATCATCCAGTGACGGTCCTTTCGTGTCGTAGGAATCACCACGGACAGCGCCAGCTCGGAGACGCTTCGCTCTCGAGGCTCGGATCGTTCGGGGCGAAGCAGGCAATTCGGCGGGAGGGCGGTATGTTCTGAGACCCCCTTCTCACGACGCGGCTAGTGCGCAGCTCGAACGGGGTATCGATGAGACAGAACTTGATCCGTGGAGATATTCGGGAAGCTGTTCTGCGAGTAGTCGTTGAGAAAGTAAGTGGAACCCAATTGCCTTCTGGGTCTGCAGGTGGATACTCATCAAACCGAAAGTAACACCGCTCAGCACTCAAGTCGACGGGCGCGGGTGCTGTTGAGCGCTCGATCTCTGCCCCCAACTTAGACGCGTTCGGGAGTCCGAGTAGAATATGACTATCCTTTGCGTTTCTAGTCGGGGCATTGACTACAGCCACGGGCGGCGAGCTGGACGGAACGGCCTCGTTCTTGGTCGCGGTTGATGCAGCTGTCTCGGGCTGCGAGCGCGAATGTCTCGCGGCTCCTAAAGGCGCCTCCTATATGCCGTCGGCCATTGCGGAGGCAGCAGTGTTATTGAAGAGACAGTGGGGTGGAAACGCAAAGAATGGTCGAGCTGGTGCCCTGTACAGGCTGCAAGGCAGAACGAAGAAGTTGAAGGCTGAGGCTATGCAGGGCTGACAGAGCTCCGCGATTGAGGAAGCTTCAGCCCAGTCCGCGCAAACAACAAAGCTGCAGCCTCATGGTAAGCAATTGCAGAACAACAGCGTTCAGGTGCAGACAACAGATGCTGCTGCTTTCAACAGCAAGCGCTCTCGACAGTCTCGACGAGCAACTGCGGTTGCTGCACGCGCCGTGAGCCCCTCAAAAGTGGAGCTGTTTGGGGAAGTTTGGCGTTGCGTCGTTGCTGTAGGGCGGGCGGTGAGCCAGCAATTGCGCCCTCATTGGCTGCTTCGATAGACTTCCACCGAGTTCTATCCTCGAGCTCCAGAAGATTCTAAGGTCCACTCAGGTCTTTAAATCTGCCTCCCACTGCCTCTTCGTTCTCATTTCTCCATTGAAGTGCTCAAACCACAAATACCTCACTCACAGACGACTCTGTCTCCGCGCTCGCTCTTGCACACACATCACAGCAGAGCATAATATAATACCTTCATACCCCGCCTAATTTGTACGTTTGTCTCTCTGCCAAACTTTCCAGCCTCGCGGACTCGAGGCAACAGTCGCCGCTCAGGTCTAACAACCCCTTCAGTCTACACACACAACCGCTACCATGTCTGGGGAAACCTTCGAGTTCCAGGCTGAGATTTCTCAGCTGCTCGGCCTCATCATCAACACCGTCTACTCGAACAAGGAGATCTTCCTGCGAGAACTCATCTCCAACGCCTCCGATGCCATCGACAAGATCAGATACGAGTCCCTGTCGGACCCTAGCAAGCTTGACAGCGGCAAGGACCTCCGCATCGACATCATCCCCAACAAGGAGAACAAGACCCTCACCATCCAGGACAGCGGTATTGGTATGACCAAGGCTGACCTTATCAACAACCTCGGTACCATTGCCCGCTCTGGTACCAAGCAGTTCATGGAGGCTCTCTCCGCCGGTGCCGACATCTCCATGATCGGTCAGTTCGGTGTTGGTTTCTACTCTGCCTACCTTGTCGCCGACCGCGTCACCGTCGTCTCCAAGAACAACGACGACGAGCAGTACATTTGGGAGTCCAGCGCTGGTGGTACCTTCAAGATTACTGAGGACACCGAGGGCGAGCAGATCGGCCGTGGTACCAAGATCATCCTTCACCTGAAGGACGAGCAGCTTGACTACCTGAACGAGTCCAAGATCAAGGAGGTCGTCAAGAAGCACTCCGAGTTCATCTCCTACCCCATCTACCTCCACGTTCTCAAGGAGACCGAGAAGGAGGTCGAGGATGAGGATGCCAAGGAGGAGACCACTGAGGGTGATGACAACAAGCCCAAGGTCGAGGAGGTCGACGACGAGGAGGAAGAGAAGAAGGAGAAGAAGACCAAGAAGGTCAAGGAGTCCAAGATCGAGGAAGAAGAGCTCAACAAGACCAAGCCCATCTGGACACGTAACCCCGCCGACATCTCCCAGGAGGAGTACGGCTCCTTCTACAAGTCCCTCTCCAACGACTGGGAGGACCACCTCGCTGTCAAGCACTTCTCCGTTGAGGGTCAGCTTGAGTTCCGCGCCATCCTCTTCGTTCCCAAGCGTGCTCCTTTCGACCTGTTCGAGACCAAGAAGACCAAGAACAACATCAAGCTCTACGTCCGCCGTGTCTTCATCACTGATGATGCCACTGAGCTCATCCCCGAGTGGCTGTCCTTCGTCAAGGGTGTTGTCGACTCTGAGGACCTTCCCCTCAACCTGTCTCGTGAGACTCTTCAGCAGAACAAGATCATGAAGGTCATCCGCAAGAACATTGTCAAGAAGACCCTCGAGCTCTTCAACGAGATCGCCGAGGATCGCGAGCAGTTCGACAAGTTCTACACGGCCTTCGGCAAGAATATCAAGCTCGGCATCCACGAGGACTCCCAGAACCGCAACCAGCTTGCTAAGCTCCTGCGATTCAACTCCACCAAGTCTGGTGAGGAGCTCACTTCCCTCACCGACTATGTCACTCGCATGCCCGAACACCAGAAGCAGATGTACTACATCACTGGCGAGTCCCTCAAGGCTGTCCAGAAGTCTCCTTTCCTCGACACTCTCAAGGACAAGGGCTTCGAGGTCCTCTTCCTTGTTGATCCCATTGACGAGTATGCCATGACTCAGCTCAAGGAGTTCGATGGCAAGAAGCTTGTCGACATCACCAAGGACTTCGAGCTCGAGGAGACTGACGAGGAGAAGGCTGAGCGCGAGAAGGAGGAGAAGGAGTACGAGAGCCTCGCCAAGAGCCTCAAGAACGTTCTCGGCGACAAGGTAGAGAAGGTCGTTGTCTCCCACAAGCTCATCGGCTCTCCCTGCGCCATCCGCACCGGCCAGTTCGGTTGGTCCGCTAACATGGAGCGTATCATGAAGGCCCAGGCTCTCCGTGACACCTCCATGTCGTCTTACATGTCTTCCAAGAAGACTTTCGAGATTTCGCCCAAGTCTCCTATCATCAAGGAGCTCAAGCGCAAGGTGGAGTCTGACGGTGAGGAGGACCGTACCGTCAAGTCCATCACCATGCTCCTCTTCGAGACCTCGCTTCTTGTCTCTGGTTTCACCATTGACGAGCCAGTCCAGTATGCCGAGCGCATCCACAAGCTCGTCTCTCTCGGTCTCAACGTCGATGAGGAGGTCGAGACCGAGGCGGAGGCTAAGGAGGCCGAGGAGGCACCTGCCGCTGCTGGCGAGAGCGCTATGGAGGAGGTTGACTAAGCGCATCGCCATCTTCACTTCGTTTCGAAAAGTTTGGTCGGCGCTTTGATATCCCCTTCATGAGTTACGGCTTTTCTTCCTTTTTATTACCTCACTTGCATGACGATTAGCTTCATCTACGTCGGCGTCTTAGAGTGGAGGTGTTACGCTTCACGAGTAAATGGATATCCCGAAATGTACTCTAGGTAGATTTACCCTGGGTGGCTCTGAGCATATCTCAGCAGCTGATTCATGAATGATGAAAACTTCAAAAACACTCTTCGTACCTCTCGCTTTTGTGCGTGCCTTCGGCTGCTACTTCCGTCGCTTATTCTGTCGCCTATTCCTGATGGTACGGAGCTTTGGTTTCCGATGTCGCATACCGAACCCCGCCATGTCGAGCTGCCAGCACGTAACGTCATCCTAGGCCTTTTCCGTCGGAAGGCTGTTCAAAACCCACTGTAACTGCCTGAAAGAGTATGGCCTTGGTGTACTTCTGTATGTTTCAGCTTGTCTGATAAGGTTCTCCGTAGGACCATCGATACAGCACTGACCTCGGTTGATAAGCAGCATAGCAGCACAGTATAAGAAACAGTGATACCACATAGGAGATCCACATACAGCGGGCATCACAATATCAGACGGCATGCCTTCAATCAGCGAAATCGTCGAGTCTCATAAGCCGGACCTCGGTGCGTACGAGGAGCTTTGTGAGTGACAGTACATTGCCAGTGGGTTCGGCGTCTATCACGAGGTGCTTAACAGTTTCTTAACTCTACCCATATAGCATGTCGCACTCGGACGTCGAAATCTCAACCTCATTCTCACCGAGTCTCCCTGATGTACTGACCGTTCAGACAAATGGTTCCACACGCACCCCGAGCTCTCCTTCTGCGAAAAGGAGACAGCAGCCGCTATCGTCAAGCACCTCGAATATTTCAACGCATTTGAGATTCACCCGCACATCGGCGGACACGGGCTCGCCGCTGTACTCGAGAACGGCGAGGGCAAGACGCTCCTCCTGCGAGCAGACATCGACGCGCTGCCGGTTCAAGAGCAAACGGGATTAGACTATGCAAGCACCAAACGCATGAACGACATTGAAGGAGTCGAGAAGCCGGTTATGCATGCCTGTGGACAGTAAGCCCTCTTCCCTTTTCTCTTGTTGGTGCGGCGCATTGAGACGCTGCATTTTAGGTTGAACAGAGACTGATGAGACAGTGATATGCACATCACCGCGCTGCTCGCCGCTGCGGAGACTCTAGTAAGAGCCAAGGATGCCTGGAGCGGTACTCTGATTCTCGTCTTCCAGCCCGCAGAGGAGAAGGGCAAGGGTGCGCAAGCCATGGTCGACGACGGCTTGTACGACAAAGTCCCCATCCCAGATGTCGTAATCGGCGCCCACGTGATGCCTGAGAAGGCCGGCGTGATAGGCACCAAGCACGGCTTGATTGCAAGCTCAGCAGATTCGTACCTGTGAGCCCCTCCCTCCTGCTTCCGGCAAAGCTCTTGGGAAGAATTGACTGACCAGAGCAGCCTCAATATCAAAGGCCGCCAGACCCATGCCTCCACACCGCACCGAGGTAACGACCCCATAGTCCAAGCCGCCAGCACAATCCTGCGTCTCCAAACCATCGTTGCACGAGAGGTCGACCCGCTCGACTTCGCTGTGGTGACAGTCGCCGCAATCCACGCTGGCGACGCCGAAAACATCATCCCGGAGCACGCAAACCTCAAGCTCGACATCCGAGC
Source organism: Didymella pomorum (assembly GCA_022225945.1). Lineage (NCBI taxonomy): Eukaryota > Fungi > Ascomycota > Dothideomycetes > Pleosporales > Didymellaceae > Didymella > Didymella pomorum. Next base: position 592,757 of record JAKJXN010000002.1, on the reverse strand, counting down.
CGCCAATCCTGATACACGAGCCCGTGTTTTGAAGAGCGTGCGAATGATTGTTGAAGCCGAGGCGATAGCGAGCAGCAACCCAAATGTGCCTGAACTAAAGGAGATCCGCAACTTTCCATTGCTGTTCAATGATACTACTGTAACTTCGACGCTAGAGGAGAGCTTCTCGAATTATTTTGGTAGCAGCAAGTACGCGAGCTACACGCCTGACATCGCGCGACTGCAGGGTAGTGAAGACTTTGGGATCCTAGCCACGACGGTGGGCAAGCCGAGCTGTTTCTTCCTGTATGGTGGGACAGATCCAGAGCTGTATGCGAAGCTGGAGAAGGAGGGCAAGATGACTGAGATGCCAGGCAATCACTCGCCTTTCTTTGCGCCAGTGGTGCAGCCGACGCTGAATGTGGGGTTTGAGGGTTATGCTGTTTCTGCGTTGACGTTCTTGGGGAAGGTGTAAATCGAGAAGGAAATGCCATAGCTCTAACTTTGATATCTAGCGCTCATCGTACCTGCTTGGAAATGAAAGTCCATCATCCGAAACCGAACCGCACTGCGACGCTGAGTAGAAATATATCTCAATATACATGCCAGTCATTGACACTAAACCGCCGTTGGCCAGGTTCTTGAAAGTAGAAATGAACACTTGCTGATCGCACATCATATGAGGTGTGACACCACCTACAAGGCAGCGATAGCCTCTAGCAACACCTCTAGCGTACGGTCGCCGACTCCCTCGAGGCCTTCACGCAGCGTCCACGCAACATCGCTCTGGACACCGAGAGGCATATACACACCTCCGTCATCTTTGTTGATCTCCATGCGCTCACCGAGTCTGGATGTGTGTTCCCACTCACGGGCAGCCTTCTCGGCATTCTCGATGACTTTGTTGGGGATACCGCACATGGCAGCGCAGTGCATACCAAAGCTGCCCTCGGCAACGCCCTCTTCGAGCTTGTAGAGGAAGGTGATCGATTTGGAAGCGCCGTCGACGTGGATACGCATGCGCTTGTTGACGACCTCAGGGTGCGTCTCAAACTCTTTGGCGAGGGAGCGGTAGTGTGTTGCAAAGAAGCCCACACAGCCAACACGAGTACTGATGTCGTGGAGGACAGCTTGCGCAACTGCAACACCATCATACGAAGATGTGCCACGACCGAGCTCGTCGAGAATGACAAGTGAGCGCGGCGTCGCTTCCGAGAGAATCTTTTGTGTCTCTGCCAGCTCGACAAAGAACGTGGATTGTGCTGCGAAAATGTTGTCATTGGCACCGAGACGGGACATGATGCGGTCGACAGGAGTAAGCTTCGCGGACGTGCATGGCAGGTAGCATCCAACCTGAGCAAGGATGACCGCAACGCAAGTCATTCGTAGGATGGTCGATTTACCCGCAGCGTTGGCACCGGTCAGCAGGCTGATGTTCGGCGACTCGCCACCCAGGCGGATGTCATTAGGGATGAAGTCGTCGACAGTGTTGAGCATGCATGGGTGACGAAGCTCCTCGAACTCAACCAACGAGCGCTTGTCTTCTGTGAACGTTGGCCTGCAGCTAGGCTCTCCCAACGAAGCTGACGCTTTCGCCAGACTGATTAAGCAGTCCAGCTGCGCAATGATCTTGACAGCAGCGAGCCACGTGGCGTATTCCTCGTCGAACTTCGCACAGAAGCGGGTGGCAACCTCTTTGGTGATTTGACTATGTGTCTCCGTGGCCTCCTGCAAGGCTCGCACAAGCTTTCGAAGCTCTGGCGAGTAGTATCTCGTAACCTTCGCAGTTGCTGACATCTGATCCCACGAGCTGGGGACTTTGGATTTCTTCGGAACTTCGAGCTGGTAGATCTCTTTGCCGTTGTCGCGGTAGCAGATGGAGTTGTTGCCGAGGTCCTTGCGAACCTTCTTCAACAGAGTCTCAAGATCGGTAAGGCATTCGTCAATGACCCTCTGGCTCTCGTCGTGGTCTTCCTCAACACCTGGAGCCGGCACCATGATGCCCTCATCTTTTGCTTGTTTGCGATCGAAAGCTGTCTTCCAGTGCTCCAAAGCGCCAGCGAGGTCAGGCATCGATGCGAGCAGCTGGCCAATTACACCTTCGCCATCACCAAACTGCTTCAGCAGACTGATTGTGTACTCAATCTGCTCAAAGCCTTCGAGAACCTTCAGGAAGTCTTGCGCTTTGCAGCGACCCGCATGGACACGTGAGATGAGGCGCTCAAGATCAGGAAGCTTGCTGAGCGAAGAACTGAAGTTGTCCATGATGGTGGAATCGGCGTTGAGTGCATCGACAGCATCGAGACGTGCATTGATCTTCTGTGCGTCTGCAAGAGGATGACACACCCACTGTCGGAGGAGTCGCTTGCCAAATGGCGTTATACATCGGTTCAGCATAGCAAACAGTGTGCCCTCGCCTGAGCCGTCGAAGTTGTTTGCAAAAATCTCAAGGTTGATCAAGCTCTGGCCATCGAGTACCAAGCTTGTGGCTTTCCGAATGGGATCGTACCATTGGAAGTTGCCCAACGTTACAAGATCGCGCTCGATCTTCAACGTTCGCAAGTATTGCAGAAGGGCACCAAAGGCCGACATGACAGTCTCTTGCTCCCGGGCTTCGCGCAGCACAGGCGGCCAAGCTTCAATATTTTCTTCTGTTGGTGACTCGAAGTACTTGTTAACTTCAACTTCACGGATCGTGATGTCTGCAGGCCAGAATTCCTTGGTGGGCTTCAACCAGTTCCAGAGCGCTGTCGGCGGAGTGTTGTTTTTGAGAATTCTTAACGCCTTTGCTGAGATGCAAGACTTCTCGACAAGAAGCTCGCCAGGCCGCATCTGCGCAATCAAGGTCTCGAACTTCGTCATGTCGACATCATCGGTGAACTCGCACAGCTGGAACTGAGCGGTCGCGGTATCGACGAAAGCAACACCGAAGGCAGGAAGACCGTCGCAGTCGATCTCCTTCACAGCCATACAGTAGGTTGCCATCTCGTTCTGGAGCATGCCGGTGTCCACGAGAGTTCCAGATGTGAGGACTGAAGCCAACTCTCGTCGAATGACTTTGTCGGCTTTCTTAGCTGCTGCAGACTTCTTAATGTCACCACCACGTTCGCGCATCTCCTTAGCCAGGGCGGATTCCATCTGGTCTACGCGAGCAACTTTGTAGCCTTTCGCTACGAATTGGGAAGCCCACATATCCAGTGAGGCTTCAGGTACACCCACCATTCTCATGTTGACGCGGTCAGTCAGCTTGAGATCGAATAGTTGGTGGCCGACGGACGCATCCTTCTCGTAGAGTTCGTAGAACTTGCCCTTCTTGAAGAATACGATAGAATCCCAGAACTTGCACTTGATCTCCCAATACTGCTTCTCAAATGGCGAGAATTTATCCCAAGCAACGGGTGGGATGTACAACGTGCGAGGGTCGTAGTCGGGATGGTCTGATGGGTTTCGATCGGCATCTAGCTGATTCGCGAGCCACGTGTAGCGCTTCTCGGGTTCTGAGGCGGACGGTCTCTCCTTCAACTTGGGTTTCTTCTTGCTGTCCTGTGTCGCAGGCCGAGCCTTCGGTTGCATAGGGTTCTCAGGGTCATAGACCCATTGCTGTGCCGTAGAGGTGCCAGTCATAGCCGCATCAACATCTTCATCTTCCTCCTTGTAGACTTGCACTTGTGGCGGCGAGGACGCTGGTATAGCATTCGTGCTGGGCTTCGAGGACATCGTTCGTTTGCGTTTCTTCAAGACGACCTCTTTGTCAGAGTCGTCTGGGGCAATGAAGTCGTCGATGTCTGCCTTCAAGTCAACTCTTGATCGGAAAGTAACTCTGCAGTGCTGAAATGCACTTTTGAAACGTACCATCTTCGATCATAGCCGCCTGGGTCGCGGCGTCCAAGCCAAACTCATCATCTGAGTCGTCATCGACGCTCACCCGTCGCCGCTTCGTAGCTCTCGCTCTTGAGTTGTTTGCGATTGGACCCAGGACATCATCCTCATCTTCGTCGGACTCGGCGTAGTTGACAGCTTTTCTGCCCTGCATATCGGTTAGCTTACGATCATGCTCAAGGCTGTACTTCTAACGTGCCTTGCGTGACGGGCTGCTCAAAGCAACACCTGCAACCTCTGACGCAACACGGTCAGTTTCTGTACGTGGTGTAGAGGCGCGTGATGGCAGACCATTCTCCTTGTTCCTTCCTGCGGCTACTGGTGTATCTTCCTCAACCTGCCGAATTGGACTCGAAGGCTCAGGTGCATCGCTGCTAGCGACTGGTGTAAGAGCTGGAGGAGGACGAGAGAACGACTTCTTCGATAATGTGGGTGTCGGTGTCTGTTTCGCCGGCGTAGGTTGGGACGGTGCCGGGCTTGGTGAGTTGGTCGACTTCTTTTGGAAGAAGCCGAGGATGGACTTCTGACCCTTCGCAGATTGCGAGCTTAAAGGGAGCTGCTTCTTTTGTGAGGGTCGAGGCGTCGACATTTCGTTTCCTTCTACTCCACGGACCATAATGCAAGCCCGAAGGAGCGAATTGAGGGTGAGCGTGGTGAGGCGAGTGGTTGAGGTCAGAACGCGCTTTCCAAAGTTTCTGGGGAGGGCGCGCGACGCGTCCGCGTCAAATGTGGGGCCGCGCCATCCACTTCAACGTTCAGCCACACCTCGAGTCATTCTGGTCGATGCAACGGTCTGTATCTACTCTACATGTGTCTACTGTACTCTGATATCACTGCACATGCGCTGCGATCGCTCGCTCTCTGCATGGGCTATATTTGGGAGCTCCTCGCTCATTTATTCTTTGAATTGTAGACCTTCACGCCGAGCAGCTTATCTACAGCCCAGCTGTGGCCCCCAGCCCAGATCGGCCCTCCTCTCCAAAGAGGTAGAATCTCGTCTGAGTTGCGTCTCCTTTCCGTGACCGGCTCTTCCCATTCTCCGTGTTGGAAGCGCTCAACATCGTCTCTACTGACAGTGTGTGTGCGCGTGGATGCTGCCATACTCCAGAAGCCTATCACATGACCTTGGTCGATCTTGTGCTTTAGGATTCCAGGATTGCGCTCTTGATCGAGAAGTCTCAGAAGCTCTGAGCATGTGAACTCGTTCTTCGCTGTCGGTAATGTGGCATTGCTGAGCTGGCTGCGGTGTGATGATTGCGGGATGTCGGTAATATTGATGCCAGTCAGGCTGAACGGCGTGTACAGCAGTTTGAGGCCTAAGCTGAGAACCACTGATACTGGGAAGTCGAGTCCGAGTGCGCAAGCACCTTTCAGCGCGGATGTGAAGGTGAGCCTTGGTGGATTGGTAGGCGTCGCGAAGAATTGTAGATGCCTTTGAAATGCCGTATAGCTTTGTCGGGACATTGCAATGTCTATTTAAGAGTGTGATATTGGGGGAGTAGGATCTGTGGATTGCTCAGAGCATTGAGGGGTCCGCTCGAAACTCATCTTGAGTTCCAGCAACGACTCAATGGTACCAAAGACGATTCGTGACGTCATTACCCTCGCTCGACAACCAGCATCTGTGAGAGCTCCATGTCAACGCCAGTGCATGATCTTCAAATTCAAGACATGACTCTGTCCTTCAGTACAGCCACACTTTGATATGATATATTGTTCATTCCAAACGGGCAGTATGAATGTTTAGGAACGGAGCGTGCTAGTTTACCCGAGCCATGGCGCCGTTGAGGGTAATCTCTTTGATCAAGATCTTCTCTACAACTGCCCCACTCTTCCAATTCACTCCAGAATCCACTGAAGAGATTGCGCTGATGCCGCAACGGTGTTTTCGCTCTTGACTTGCATCACATGCTTGCTTCGCCTACGCAGACTCAGGAACCAACGGCATTTCACGTGCATGTGCAAGAGATGGCTTGCAACGCACGCGACTATCGCTCAGCTATGACAAGGGCACCTATACGACCAAGAGCCGAATCCAGATCCTGCAGCAATACCGAATTCACGTAACGACAGGCGGCTACGGGCTGCCTCCAGCTCTCGTTGGTCGGTAGCTGATGCCGCATGACCACGAAGCACCCCTGCTCCTGCTCGGTTTGGAGCACGTACTTTATCCATCGGAAGCATGACTGTAAACATCTCTGTCGCCGCGCTGCTGCACATCATAATCTGGGGTAAGGGGAAAGATGACTATCGACGTTTCTTAAAAGGGCAAGAATCGATATCACGATCTTGGTTGTTGTGGGGTACAGTTTCTTGCTTAAGAGAAGGTACAAGTGCCGATTGTACTCTGCGTTGTCGTCTGCAGGACCTTTGTAGATCTGCTTGTATTCTCCGACAATATCGTCGAACATGCGGTCGGCTGTGCTCCTGTTTGTGTCTTCCCTTGCCGCGAGCGCAGCGCTCGACAGGCGCGATCCAGTACCGGCGGGCTATGTCGCTCCTTCGTATTATCCAAGTAAGTCGCATCAACCCACTAGGTCGATCATCAGTATGAGAGTGCTGACCCGAACCAGCACCTCATGGAGGATGGCTGTCGGAGTGGAGCGAAAGTTACCGCAAGGCTTCGCTTCTTGTAGCCAATATGACCCTCGCCGAGAAAACAAACATCACTTCTGGCACGGGTATTTTCATGGGCAGATGCGTTGGCAACACTGGGAGTGCATTGAGAGTCGGAATTCCGCAGCTCTGCTTGCAAGATGGGCCGCTTGGTGTTCGGTGAATTAATTTCGTGATGTAGGGTTGTTGGCTTTCGCTGAAATTCATGCGCAGGAACACCGACCACAACACTGCGTTTCCAGCAGGGGTATTCAAATTCCTTACACGAGACCACGAACTCCGGCTGATTTCTGACGTAGATCACTGTGGGCGCTACATGGGATAAGGACCTGATGCGCCGCCGTGGTGTAGCAATCGGCGAAGAGTTCCGAGGCAAAGGCGTCAACATCCACTTAGGTCCGAGTGTTGGGCCTTTGGGACGAAAGCCTCGAGGTGGCAGAAGTATGTGTAGCATTCGCGTGCAAAGCTGATTGCTAACGTGTCAACATAGACTGGGAAGGCTTTGGCTCAGACCCTGTCCTTCAAGCGTTCGGTGGAGCCTTGACCATCGAAGGAGTCCAGAGCACCGGCGTCATTGCAACCATCAAGCACCTGGTCGCCAACGAACAAGAGATGTATCGAATGTACAATCTGGTCAAGCCCGGTATCTCTTCCAACCTGGACGATCGAACTATGCATGAGCTGTACTTGTGGCCCTTTGCTGAGGGGGTACGATCTGGAGTTGGATCTGTCATGATCTCCTACAATGCTGTGAGTTAATCCCTCATATATAATGGACCTTGCTGACATATGTAGGTGAATGGATCAGCTGCTGCACAGCACAGCTACTTGATGAACGGACTGCTCAAAGATGAACTTGGCTTCCAAGGCTTCGTCATGTCAGACTGGCTAGCTCAGATTTCCGGTGTACAGTCAGCACTCGCTGGACTTGATATGTCAATGCCCGGTGACAGGAACGAGATTCCGTTACTTGGCAACTCATACTGGATGTACGACTACAGCCGCGCGGTGCTCAATGGCTCGGTACCAGTAGACCGTCTCAATGATGCTGTCACACGTATTCTCGCTGCGTACTTCCAGATGGGACAGGACCAGAACTACCCTCGCCCTAACTTCGACGCCAACACTCAGAGTGCTGAAGGGCCTCTCTACCCTGGAGCGCTGTTCTCCCCAACGGGCGTGGTCAACGAATTTGTCGATGTTCAGGGTAATCATGCAGAAGTTGCGAGGGAGATTGCCAGAGATGCCATCACATTGCTCAAGAATCAGAACAACGTTCTGCCACTGGCACGTAACGCAAGTCTCAAGATCTTTGGCACAGATGCGGAGAAGAACCCTGATGGTATCAACTCTTGTGCTGATCAAGGCTGTAATAAGGGTACCCTTGGCATGGTGAGTACATAGTGTCTTAATCTGGCCCAGCGAAGTGCTAACGCTAGATATCGTAGGGCTGGGGTAGTGGATCTGCGCGATACCCATACATGGATTCACCCATCGATGGCTTCAAGTCTCGAGGGTCGAACTACCAATTTTTCAACACGGACTCGTTTCCTTCCAACTCGGACCCGAGCCCAAACGACATCGCTGTTGTCTTTGTGACGGCCGACTCAGGAGAGAACTACATCACCGTCGAAAACAACCCTGGTGACCGCACATCGTCAAATCTGAACCTTTGGCACAACGGTGACAAGCTGATCCAGGATGTGGCTGCCAAATATTCCAACCTTGTCGTGGTGGTACACACAGTCGGCCCGATCATCATGGAGGCATGGCATGATCTCCCTTCTGTCAAGGCTGTACTTGTTGCTCATCTTCCGGGGCAAGAGGCCGGCAAGTCGTTGATGGAAGTTCTTTACGGTGACGTCTCACCATCAGGACATCTCCCATATACGGTGCCGACATCCGAGAGCAACTACCCTGCCGCTGTTAACCTTGTCGGCTACCAGCTCGGACAACCGCAGGATACGCACACAGAAGGTCTCTACATTGACTACAGGCATTTCAACAAAGAGGGGATCACTCCGAGGTATGCTTTTGGATATGGTTTGAGCTACACTTCGTACTCGTTCTCAGATGCTTCCATTAGCGTGGTAACGCCAATGACTGCTGTGCCACCAATTCGCCCGGCAAAGGGTACAACACCCGCATACTCGACGGCTATTCCGCCAGCATCAGAAGCCTACTGGCCCGAGAACTTTGATCGCATATGGCGGTACCTCTACTCCTGGCTCGAAAAGAACGACGCAGACGATGCCGCAAAGGCGGCCAACTCTACTACAAAGTACCCGTACCCTGTCGGCTACTCCAACGTGCAAAAGGCGGGACCTGCAGCGGGCGGTGCACAGGTAAGAAATCGCAAAGCACGTGCGCTTCGTGAAACACACTGATGTCGCCATCTAGGGAGGTAACCCGGCGCTCTTCGACACTGCGTACGATGTGTCAGTGACTGTTACTAACACAGGGTCAAGAGCTGGTAAAGCTGTTGCGCAGCTCTACGTCCAATTCCCGCAAGGCATTTCGACAGATACTCCAGTCATTCAACTGCGCGATTTCGAGAAGACCGACACGCTGCAACCTGGCGCAAGCCAAACGCTCAGTCTGCGAGTCACCCGGAAAGATTTGAGCGTGTGGGATACAGTCTCTCAGAATTGGCTGATACCTTCAGTAGCCGGCGACTACGGGATCTGGCTTGGCAACAGCTCAGATAGTCTGAGTCTGCGGTGCAGTACTGCAAGCTCGACTTGTACTGGGGGGCAGGCAAGCCCGGTCTGACATTTCAAGAACGTTTCTGCTCTTCGATTCCACAGAGCAAGATAACATGGTCTATGCTATTGTTTTTCTTGTTTTTTTTGTAATAATGTCATGATAGTACTTTGAGCAGTCCTTAGGGTCACACGAACTCTCTTTCTGAACGTGCCCGAAATCAGAATGAAGATCAAGCCCTGGATGAAAGAAAAGTATCTCCCTGCGCGGGATGCGGTTTGAACAACGTGGCTGACAATAGACAATGCACTGAGTAAAATAGAATTATGTTCCGTATAATATCGAGAATTTTGGCGCAACTGGGGCCGCGGACATCGGAGCATGGGAAAGGACGCAGAACGACAGAAGTGCGACGATTTCGTTACTTGATCAGGCAGACTAGATGCAAGGTCATGGGTCTATCTTGCTCGACAAGGCAAGTGCCATGCATTCTTTGAAGCTTGGTCGCTCCCTTCGACCCACGAATGTTACCCGGCGAAGCGAAGTACATTCCATTCCCCAAACAACACCGGACCATGATGGCAAAGCCCTGAACTTATAAAGCTTTCCCGCCGGACCATCCGTCTCGATCATCACACAGCCAGTCTCATCAGTCGTTTCAGATGGTATCTGGACATTATCCCTCACTTTCGGCTTCAGCTCAGATGTTTCGGCATCTGAGTAGGCAGGGCTTACTAACAGCAGCATTAACTACTAACCAACAAGTCTACTGATGGATAGCAAACTTACATACTAAATGCAGCCTACTAACCCGTAGCTGACTAATTCGCAGCTATACTGATGAGCAGCTTCTGTTTGTCTTTGCAGAGCAAAAAGCATTTGAGCACAGAGCATTGATGTGAACTGCCTTTGAGCAGCTTTGCTGATAAAGCAAATAGGATCCGAACGCAAGTATTCCTGCTAGCATTCCCGCTAGCACCCCCAGCGTGGCAGCAAGCGTCCCGGTCAGCGTTCCCAGTGTTCCTGTCAGCGTTCCCAGTGTTCCTGTCAGCGTTCCCAGTGTTCCTGTCAGCGTTCCCAGTGTTCCTGTCAGCGTTCCCAGTGTTCCTGTCAGCGTTCCCAGTGTTCCTGTCAGCGTTCCCA